>REGO01000056.1:6730980-6781468 GCA_010120015.1 Rhombomys opimus | reverse complement strand
GCAACTAAGAGACGACCTCAGAATAAAAACTGGCTCGGCAGAGACTGCTCGCCTAGCGTGTGTGTGGCGCTGCATCTAAGGCCCGGGACCTCACGCGTGTGCACGAAACAGCTAGAGCGGCTGAGGGCTCTCCCTGAGTGTTTGCTCTCTCCTCGGCATCGAAGTCATGTCTAAACTCTGACAACTATTTCACTGTTACTCCCCCCCACCCCCCAGTTTAAGAATTGTTTTTTCCCACAAAGGGGAAAAAAAACGGAAGTTGCCTCTTTGGATGTATAAAATCTATTTTCCCATAAACTGAATGGCTCTAAATACCATACATTTTCCCTTAAAACAATGAGTGCGATTTGTGACCGTCAGGGAAGCTTTAAAATACGACTAAGCTATCATAATAATTGGAGTGCTCCCGTGCTTGGCCCACTAAGCCACAGTGTGTCAGGAGCAGATAGTAACCGCCGGTGGGACAGAGCAGGCCACGCGGGCGAGCGTCCCGTGGAAGCGGCTCTCTCCTGTCCTGTGTGGGGACATGCTTGAAGCCACACTCTGAAGGTGGCTCAGTGAACTCGCAACTGGGAGAAAGGATCCCTGCGGTGAGTCAAAGCACAGGCCCTTCTGTGAAGTGAATAAACACTTCCGAATCTTTCTGTAAATACAGAGCGCGTACACGGCTGGCCTGCCGTGGTCTGTGAGAAGCGTGTGTGTGGAGCCTGTGGGGGCTGGATGGGGGTGAGTGCTGAGGAAATGCACGAGCAGGAATGGGCTGCGAGTACCGGGAGGAAGGCCTGCTGCTCTGCCCAGAAGCCAGCACGTTTCAGAAACACGTTTTGAATGAGATAAGTAACAACAAACACAGGATGGGAAGGCAGTATACACGCATACACACAGGCACACATGAACACACATGAACACAGACACAAACACACTCACACACAGGCACTGACATACGCACACATGGACACACAAACACAGAGACACAAGCATATACACACAAATACACATTCATGCAATGCACACACACACATGAACACACACACACAAACACAGAGACACAGCATATGCACACATGCTCAGGCACACACACACAAACACACATGCACACACACACACACTCACACACATGAACACGCACAGACACCAGTTTATGTACTAGTTTCAGGCCGAGTCTCTGCTATGAAAATTTGCACACTCATTATATCTATATTTCTTCCGGGCACACTGCGGGCCGGGCACTGTTGTGGGTGACCAGCAGGCCTGCCTCTCTGGGACTTCCATCCAGTGGTGAGGCTCTCAAGCCAGCACACACTAAAAGGGGGCAAAGGGAGGGTGGTGGGGAGAGGGGTGCGCCTGCTGTCGTGAAGGAGGCCTGATGACAGCCTCCTTCTCCTCACACAGAGAGAGTGTCTGAGCAGACCGAAAGGAGGCAGAGGGCTGGGAGGAAGAGCACGGTAGTGAGAATGAAATCAGGGAGCCGTGAGGTGCCAGGTCAGAGGTGAGCGTGGCAGGGCTGGCGCAGCAGGGCACAGGGGCCTGACGGGCCAGGGATCTGGCTTCTGGCCCTGGCTGTTCCGTTGAGAGGGGCAGATGGGAAGCCTCCTGCACGGAGAGGACCTAGACCCCTGCCCAGATGTAGCCCATGGGCCACTCAGACTCCAGGTGGGTGCCCTAGCCGGGGGGAGGTGTGTGTGTGTCTCTGACTGAGTCATTTCTAAAGATGCTTTGAGATGATGGGAAGAAGCTTGTTCTCCGCTCCTGGGAATATCCCAGTTCGTTCTGAAGGTGAGAAAGGCTGGCATCTGTGAGGGACGGCTGAGGCAGTCTGAAGAGCTATCTGGGAGAAGGTAGGGGACTGGGCCTGGGGACCCCGTGACCCTCAGGCCTGAGCGTGCTGGAGAGCGATGTTCTCTGCTGGCCACCCCTTCGGGCCCCTCCCAGCAGCAGGGATGATGAGGAACAGAGCGTCTTGACATCCTGTCCCCCAAACAGAACTGGCTCTGGAGGGCTGACGAGGTGCTCGGCCACTGGAGGAGCAGCTGCAAGGCAGCCTGACTCTGAGGCGCCCGCCCTCGCCTCCCTCACACCTCTATGGACGTTTGTCGCAGGACTGTTCCCCAATACACCTTCAGCGTGCATGGCTCGAGTCTTGAAGCCTTTTTCTGTGTTTTTGTGAGGAGAAAAAAAATGATTTCAGGCCGCACACTCCGAGATGAGAGCTCGGGCTGGCTCACTCCCCGCCAGGCCGACTCTGAAAACTCTGGTAGGTTTTCTAGAGAAATGTAGCACTCTGTTAAAACCACAACGAGGCCCAGTCCTAACAGGGCCCAGCTGGAAAGAGCTGGCCTACCTCCGGAAGGGAGGAACCGCAGAACCCAGCCCAGACTGGGGGGATTTGGGGAAATGGGTTCTAGACTAATCCTGAGTACTGAATCAAGGTCTGGGGTGTGGGCAGAACCCAAGCTTCGACAGGAGAACGCGTGTCCATCAGCTACTGCTGTGCGCTGCCGCCGCCACAAAGGCAGAGTGGATTTTCTGCTCACCGTTTCCGAAGGTCTGGAACCCGGGCGCTGCTGGGTGAGGTGAGTCCTGTCGGGCTGCAGCCCAGGGAGGCCTTAGCGAGGGAAGGGCACACCCTCTAAGTTGCCTGGCTCTGGGCAGGGCTCAGGTTCCTGCGGATGGTCTCATTTTCTTGATGGCCATTGCCAGAGGCCGCCCTCGGGACCCTGCTACCTGCACTTTTGGGGGCCACTCAAACCACGGCAGCGAGCTTCCTCAAGCCAGCAAGAGGTAGTCTTCTACGAGACTGGCACTGGATCTCAGGCAGGCCCCCTCCCCTCTCTCTAGAATGAAGACCTGAGTAAACCACGGCAGCAAGCTTCCTCAAGCCAGCAAGAGGTAGTCTTCTACGAGACTGGCCTGGATCTCAGGCAGGCCCCCTCCCCTCTCTCTAGAATGAAGACCTGAGTCTCAGCTACCATCAGTCAGAGGGCTCATGTGTATGAACACAAGAGTCAGGAGCCCAGGAGCCCAGAGCCTCAGCACAGGAGTTCACCGACACGGGACACGCTCCTGCACCGCGGGATTTAACGCCCTGGCAGGTTCCCTAGGAAGCTGTCTACAGGCTTCTCAGAAAACTGAGGCGCAAGTGAGGTGAACAGACTTGTGGAGGTCTCTGTGGGGGACAGTTGACGGGAGCAAAAGGCTGAGGGCACCGGGCATGCAGGAGGTGTGAGGCTGGACCACTGGGTGAGCAGGAGGGTGTGAGGCTAGACCATCGGGCATGCAGGAGGGACTCAGGTGAGAGGCTGGAAGCCTGCCCGGTCTGTTCTTCAGGAGAGCCCTCGTCTCCCCAGAAAGGGGTCCGAGCACCCGCGCACAGTGGCTTCGGCCCCCGAGGGCACCAGCAGCCTGAGGCCTGGAGGGAGGAGGTGGCTGTGGGAGTGGTGAGCAGTGGATGGAGGAGGGCACGCCGGGGTTTCCTGTCCAGATGGATGCGGGATGAGAGAAAACCGGAGGAGCAGGGTGCCAGACGGCTTGAGCGCTGAGCGAAGAACGAAGTGCTTTAAGGAGCGGGGGGGACGAAAGGAAAGCAGATATGTGGGGAAATTCAGGAGTCCTGCTGCTCCCCAGCGGGTTCCGTTACACACTCCAGTGGAGGTGTGACCAGGGCAGTGGGGACGTGAGGCTGGAGTCAGGAGGACTACGCGTGGCAGAAGTGTGGCAGTCATCAGCGTGTGGACGCTCCCACACGGGGACATGGAGTAGAGAGTGTAGAGGTGGGCCTGAGAGACCCGACCCTCCAGCATTTCGGCATCACGAGGCAGAGGCAGGAGAGGTCTGGAGAAGAGTGGGGAGGGGGGGCACTGTGACAAGATGAGGGGTTCAGGAATGCTGGGGTTCACTGTGACAAGATGAGGGGTTCAGCGCAGTTACATTGCTTTTCCAGTTGACTTTGTTTTTCCTACAGTTAAATTTGGCAAGTGACATCTTTTTCTAATCTGGAAGAGTTGAACGCATATCTCATTGTTTTGATTGCATTTCTTTGGCAACTGTCAAGTAAACATCTCTTGCACACTAGGCAATTTTTTCCCTCTGTGAACTGTGCACACCCTTGCCAGTTTCTCCACTTGGAATCTGCCCTGTTTTCACTGATCAGATTTAAAAAAAAAAAAAAAACTATTTTAAATTTATCTCCATTAAAATATATTTACTTCTTACTGACAAGAAAAAAGGGGATATCATTAAGAGTGTGGACAGACAGGCTGGGAGGGGAGGCCACAGGCTTTCAGGCTGCCCTTCTCCGGTCTCAGCACCCATGGGTGGCATGAAGACATGTGAGTGTCCCAAGTCCCTCAGCCTAGCGTTCAGAGTTCCCCCCCTCCCTCTTTCCACCTGCCAGCCCCCTTCTCCTCGCAGCGGGTGGTCTGCTGGCCAGGTCTGAAGGGATTATCCGGGATCAATATTTGAAATAGTTGAATTTTTTTTTTTGGTCTAACTGGAGTTAAGTTTATAAGCTTTTTTTATTTAACCACCAACACCAGAAATAAAATCCTGGAAGGAAGCCAACGTGGCTCTGTGCCAGCGCCCTCCCTAGCTGAGGAGCGGCCATCAGCCCGGCTGCTTTCCCCTAGCTGTTGACAATTCCTTTCAAAGGCCGAACAATCCCTTCACTTCTCAGATTCTTCCTGGGAGTAGTGCAGCCCCAGGGATTCCCAGAGTTCCCAGGAGGCTCCTGTCACCTGAGGCCTGGACGGCAGCCCCAGGGGGCCTGGGCGGCCTGTGACCTCGGCCCCAGCTCTGGGACTTTCCTGGGGGGTTTCCATTGCAGATGCTAAACAAGGTGGGTCAGGGGTGCAAGGGTCAGAGCATCTGAGGTCCGGTCCCCATGGAGTGGGTGGGTTCGGGTTCATTCCATCATACTAGTCCCAAATTAAGGACTAGACTGCAGGGAGGGTAGTACAGAGTACCAACTATGCGTCACAGGCTCTCCTAGGCCCCAGTGGACCAGACAACACCCCTCCCATCCAGCACACACACACACACACACACACACACACACACACACACACACACACGGCTCTGGAATTCACAGTCCAGCAACAAAAACAGACATGGAACAAATAATTCTGTAACTTAATTTCAATAGCTACGAGGGTGAAAATGTTGTTCAGTCGAGTAGGAACAAGTCCATGACTTTGAGTATGAGTTCCTTTCCTTTGAAAGAATCAAAGAAACATCGGGGGAGATTTGGTGGTGTCCCTTTCTCCTGCCCCCTGCACTTAGGGGTGGGCCATCCCGAGTGCCCTCCTCCCTGCCTGGGAGGCGGCTGGCCCGACCCTGACAGCCTCAGTGCTCCCCACTCGGCTGTAAGCAGGTGGGGCTGGTCCCAGGAGCAGCCTTCGCCCCATGCTAGCCTTGGATGTGATTTCTGAGTGAGCTCTCCCTCACCAGCACACACGGCCCCTCCCCTGACTCCTGCTCTCTCCTGCTCAGAACTCATGTTCCAGATGGGCTCAGCTGGCAAGCATCTGAGACGCGTCTCAGCATCTCGTCATGGGCTCCTGAACCCCTGCGCGCAGTGAGTCACTGGCTCTGACTGGACTCCTGATTCATGCTGGCCCCTGGGTGCTTGGCCCACAAACCAAGGTCCAGCAAGGCCTGCAGGGACCCCTGCCCACGAGGCAGCCATTGGCTCTGCTTTCCACTCTCTTGTAAGCCTTTCCTCTACACTGATTCACCTTCAACCGTTTTTGTAGGGAGGGTTTCTAAGCGCTGGTCTCTAACTTGTGCCCGGCTAAGCCACAGCCCTGGGTACAGCAGGCAGCCCTGTCCAGACAAGGCTGTTGCTTTGGATTTCTTGGCAGGCAGACGACCCACTGAGGCAGCAGGAGAGAGGCGTCCCCCGAAGTCCAGCTGAGAGCATGGCCTCGTCCGACCCAGCTGTTTCCTGCTCCTCAGACCCATCGTCTCTATAAAGCACCCAGCTCGTCACGAAGGTGACGTGAGTTAAAACACACAGAACCCTGGGATGCACTCCCTCGCAGTCTTATCCCTGCTTTGGGAGGCTCAGCCAGGTTCCACAGGGCGACTTTCCACAATTTCAGGTTGATAATGTAGGGTTTCCTGAAGTCCCTTCTTTCTTGGTGCTCTACAGTGTATCATTTCTTCCTTTTCAATGTTAGGTTCTGTTGTACGTATCTGTGTGCACGTGTGCATGCGGGTGGCAACGGGAGGTCAGCTCCCGGGAGGCATCGCTCTCCTTCCACAGGTGGGGACCACGCGAGTGCTGAGGCCTGGCTGAGGCCTGGCAAAGAGCCTTCACCACCGAGCTGACTCACAGGCCTCGGACGACAGCCGCCTCTCTCCAGCAGACCAACAGCCGCCTGCAGTCTGTGCTTTGGCTCTCAGCTCCAGCCAGTTCACTGCTTGGACCTCAGCTCATCTCACCTTGCAGGAAGCTGATCGGGGTCCCTTCCTTCATCAGGGCCAGCTTCCTGAATGGAGCCTTCATCACTGAATAAAAATGTAGTATAAGGCACAGATGGCAACTATTGCTTTTACACATCTTCTGTCCTCCGCCTAGTCATGTTATGAATAAATATACTGTTGAGGCTACAGTGTGTACCCCGGAGCTAAGTGATGGAAACCTAAACCCCACTGTAAGAGTGCTAAGCCATGAAGCCCCTCCGCCAGTGACGAGTCTTGAGGATTCTGCCCTTGGATAGATTAACCTCACTGTCGTGGGCATGGGTCAGGTGTTCCAGTGTAGACGGCTGCTAAGCCAGATTCAGCCAAGCAGCTTATGAAGCCTCTGCCATGCCGGGCCCAGGGCAAGGCTCTCAGATCCAGGCTGAGGACATCTGTTGTAAGTGCTCTGGTCCATGGGAGCATGAGTCGACGCCTGCAGGAGCACATTTCAAAGTTTTTTGCAGAAATTTGCACAGAGCTTCAGAAATTCTCATGATGGGACCTTCCTCTTACAGGAAAGAAAACTGAAGCCCTGAAAAGGGAGAGAGACGGCCGGTTCTGGAACCCTCTGGCTGGTGCTGGATGAAGGCACAGAAAGCCTAGCCTGAGCTGCACCTGTCTTCCTGACCTCTAACCTTGCCCCTGGCCCCCAAGCTGGATTTCCCACAGGGTGCTCATGTGGGGAATTACAGGAGACATTTCCCACAGTTTGCAACATTTTTTGAGGTCAAGGACAAACAGCTGAGAGGATTTTAAGCTAACTTGAGAACCCTAAGATTTTGTGCTGCAGTTTTGTCAAGTCGTCCACAGCACCTTGCAAATCTTTATCTCACAGTGTTTATCACACAGTGCTGGCCTGTAATTCAAGTCACGGTGAAAAAGATTAGTCAAGGAGTGAAAGCAGGCTTCTGCTCTCCCCTCACAGAACCAAGGAGGGTGGGCAGCAGCAGGCAATCATGTAAAAATATTTTTACATTTTATTGCAGTGTGTTGCATAAAGCCATTTTCCTACAAGTATAAAATATTCTGAGAATATCTAGCCCATTCCTGTACAGTCTTCTCTCTCTCCTCCCTTTCCTCCCCTCCCCCTCTCCTCCCCATCCTCCTCCCTTACTCCCCACTCACCCTCCTTCCCCTCCTTCCTCTGCTTCTCTCCTCCTCTCCTTCCTTCCCTTCCTCCTCCTTCCCATCCTCTCCTTCCTTTCCCTCCCCCTGCTCCTCCTCCTCTCCCTTCTTCCTCTCTTCCCCTCCTCCCTCTCTTCCCCCTCCTTCCCTGTTCCCCCTCCTTCCCTTCTCCTCCTCCTCTCTCTCCTCCTCCTTATGACCCCCCACCCTCTAGAAAGTTGTTTCAATTTTCACATCATCTGTACAAATATGATTATATATACATATATATATATATATAATCTAGGATCTTGCAAATGAGAAAGTGTGATATTTGTCCTTCTGAGACACATTTAATTCATTTAATATGATTGTCTCTGGTTGTATCCATTTCCCTCATGTGACATATGACATTGCTTCGTTCTTCTTCATGGCTGAGAGAGAACGCATGTGTGTAGAGACCAGTCTCTGTGTCCATTTCTCTGTTGATCAACACTGAGTAAACACTGCGGCAAACACTGGCTACAAGTATCTCTTTGATCCGCTGCCTTGTGGTCTTCCCAGGAGTGGCATGGCGGGGTCATATGGATTCATCTATCCTTTAGTTTTGAGAGCCGCCCTGCCACAGCGGCTGGCCTAGTGTGCTGTATCTCGTCTATCTCTCCACCAGCGTCCGTTGCGATGGAATCTCAGTGCAGTGTTATGATTATTTTACATCTATCTTTCTGTGTGTGCATCTGTGTGCGCACCACAGCACATCTGTGAGGCCAGACTTGCAGGAGTCGCTTTTATGCTTCTGGAATGTGGGTCCTGGAGATTAGACCCAGACCAGTCGGCTGGCAAACAAGGCCTTACCCAGTGAGCTACCTCAAGGGCCTTCATGACGTTTTAGTTTGTGTTTCTCTGGTGCCTGGTGAGGCTGAGCAGTGTGTGTGTGTGTGTGTGTGTGTGTGTGTGTGTGTGTGTGTGTGTGTGTTTGTGTGTTTACTGGCTGGACTCATTTCATTGGCCAGCTTTTTAATTGGGATGTTTGATTTCTTGTGATATAATTTTGAGCACTTTGTATATTCCAGAATGATAACAGTTCTCTCTCAGAAGCATGGCTTGCAAAGATTTCTCCCGTTCTGTAACCTTAGCCCTTTTAATGTTTCCTGTGTTTTGCAGACGCTTTTTCATTTCATGAGGCTCAATTTGTCAGTTGCTGGCACTGAGTCCTGCCCTTGCCTGTAAAATGCAGTTACTATAATGTTTGCCCTAGTCCTCAAGCCCCTGGTTTCTGATGCTTCTGACTCATAAAAGAGATGGGAAGATTCGTGAAGCGTCCTGCTGTTCCCGGGTAGCATCCTCACAGCAAGACTGTGGTGTCCAGCAGGGAATCTGCAGAAGAGTGAAGCAGGCAAGAGGGGTCAGGAAGCCTTGCACAGGCTCTTGATGGGAACCTTTGTCCAGACCACTTGTGGGCCAAGGTGTCATGAGGACGCTAGGTTGAGATTTGGTCACTGTCTGTGTGGTTTGGAAGGCTGACTGCTGGGCATTGAATTTCACCTTAGCTTGTCGTTTCTTTTCCTTTGGCAGTGTGTTCCAGCCATGTAACAAGTCAGACAGATGTCCCAAGCTGCTAGCAAGAGGAGAATAGATTTATTTTCAGTGTAGAGAGCAGAGAAATGTGAAATTATGGAGACATGGTCCTGAGCCTGCAGTGAGCAAATCGCCAACAGCAGCAGGACAGCAGCTTTGAACAATACTTAGCAACGGGCCTCACACATTGTGCGAAACCTCTGTCATTAATCGTCCCCGTGGCACAAGCCCCACTAGCCTCACGTCACAAAGACTGAGGACCAGAGTGAAAACAGTCTCAAGGTCAATTTCTCCACATCAGAGCAACCAATCTGACTCTACGGTTTGAAGTTCTTTCTGTGCTATAGGCTCTCAGCTCCTCCACACGAAGACCCCAGAAACAGTGGGTTTCCGAATGTATCCACCAATTGATGCTCAGCGCAGGTCAGGGAGCTCTGGAGGCTGCGACAGGCAGACTTCCTTGCTCTGCTACTGGGCCACTCCCCAAGTACTTGCTTAATCTACAGCCAGGGGAGGGGCAGCAGGCAGCAAAATGTGAGAAGGCTCAACCTGCAAGCATGCTTGCTGCCCGGCGACCTGAGTCTGATTCCCCAGACCCTCATCGTGGGATGAGAAAAATGACTCCTGCACGTTGTCCTCTGACCCTTACCTGTTCAGCATTGCACACAAACCACAAACAGAAACAGCATGCACACACCCACACACAATACATGTACTAATAAGAACATGTAGATAAAATGCTATGTATAATTCTGCCAGCAATATATATGTACATCTATGCAGATATGCTTTAAAGGGGGTGTCTAGGAGAAAGCCCATTAGCACACCAATGCAATTACTTTCATGTGGCAAAAACATGGGTGCTTTTAATGTGCCAAGATGAGGCCCCTGGGTCTTCCAGAGCTCGTTATCACAGTTGCTGAAATAAACACATTTTATTTTAAAAACCCTCAAATTTATTTTACCTTTACTTACAAGCTAAATTATTAACTATTCAAGTAAACAGAGAAGGTGAGAATAAGGGAGGAAAGGAAAAGAAGGTTCCGGCTTTCTCAGCTCTCACAAATCACCTCCTAAGCCCTGGGCCTGATCTCAGTGTGGTCCCAAACTCACTCCTCATCCCTCACCCTCACGTGTCCTTCCTCAGGCATCACCCGGCTGGTAGGCCAGGCCTGGGAGGGAGTTCCCATCCTCCGATCCCACATCAGCTTGACCTCTCTGACTCTGGCCCTGGGAAAGGAGCCTAAGCCCACCCTCCCCTAGCAATGGGAAGCAGCAGTGAGACGCCCCCATGGCCCCTGCTCCCAGGCTGCCTTATCCCTGCCAAGGGGCCAGGACTTCCTTCCTGCCAGGAAACCCTGGCCTGGACACAAAGGGGTTATCAGTGGCCATCAGGGGATTAGGACCAGGGGCGCCATGCTCCCCGGGACCAGGGTCCCAGGCCTTCCTATGTGGATCTTTACTCCATGAAACCTTATTTCAGCCTTTTCTAAAATGGAAGCCCTTCTGCATCCTACTCCTCTTTAACCCTGAGTCACCGACATTTCACTTCTGGCTCTTCCTCTTTTGGGTCCAAATCATCTGAACTGATGAAGATAGGAACCTAGGGAAGATGTTTCTATTCTTTCTAGAGCTTTTTCTTTTCAAATTGTGCACAAAATTGACTACATGTGTTGGTGTTCATTGTGAGGACACTTCCATTGGCTGAAAAAGTTAAGAAATCATACCTGTATTGAGGTTTGCATTCTTAACCTAGAGGCTGATTTATTTACCAGCCCTTAATAGACAGCTGTTCCGTATTTTAAAAGCAGAGACCTTATTTCAAAACAAACAAATAAAACCCACAACTCTAGTAGAAAGAAACTTCCAAAGGAAGACAATATCTAGGTGACTTTCTGGGTGTGTAAGGCCGGTTGTAAGGCCAGGTGTGTAAGGCCAGGTGTGTAAGGCCAGCTGTGTAAGGCCAGCTGTGTAAGGCCAGCTGTGTAAGGCCAGGTGTGTAGGGCCAGGTGTGTAAGGCCAGCTGTGTAAGGCCAGCTGTGTAGGGCCAGCTGTGTAGGGCCAGCTGTGTAAGGCCAGCTGTGTAGGGCCAGCTGTGTAAGGCCAGCTGTGTAAGGCCAGCTGTGTAAGGCCAAGGTGGGCTCCATTGCAAGATCTTGTCTCAGAAATAAAGCTGGGACAGGGCTGGAGAGAAAGCTCATCAGAAAGAGCACCAGCTGCTCTTCTAGAGGACCTGGGTTCAATTCTCAGCACCCACATGTGGCTCACACTATCTCTAACTCCAAGTCCAGGGACTACCACCCCCTTATCTGGCCTCCTTGGGCACCAGGCACATACGTATAACACAAACATACATCAAGACAGAATACTCAAACACAGAAATGTTTTAAAGCTGAAGGTGGAGTAGAGCATAATTTATCACACTGAGATACTAATTCTTCATAATAAAAATGAACGATTTTAAGATGTATGTTTTAGCTTATACCTGGGAGGCTGAAGCAAGAGCAAAACAAATCAGAGGCCACCGAGCTGTTTTTGTGGTAAGGCCCTGGCTTCAAAACAAAGCAGGACCACGCACTTCACTGTGAGGAGCTGCCCAGTACCGGAAGGTCACTGTATGAGCCACATGGCTTCAGGAATGACAAAGGTCACAGAAGTCACTCAGGGTGTAAATGGTGGGTTTGAACCCAGCCGCTGCTACTACAGTCCGCCCCGAGGCCGCCGACAGCCAGTCTTGTGTGTAATCTCCCTCCCATGCTAACCTCAAACACCTCTCAGACCTCAGCACCTCGCCCAGAGGCAACGAGCAGGCTCAGGATGGCAATGCAATGGTGTTCATTCTCACTGCGCCTCCTGTAATTCAAACGGAAAGCTAGCCACAAGGAATGCAGCAGCCACATAAACAGGCGTGGCTGTTTTCTGAAGCATGCGTCTGTGCATATGATCTATGCCTCTATACGTATATAACGATTTATGACACTTTCCAAACAGTTATGGGGCTGTCTGCCTCACAGACAGGTCTGTGCTTATCCATTGAGTGGTCATTTAGATACTCCTAAGTCCTACTTCTCAACCTGGGAAACGAGAAGGAAGGACGAGGGGGGGGGATGATGGAGGTGGAGAAGAGACAGAGGAGAAAGGAGGGGAATAAGAAGGTGAGGAGTAGAAAGAGAGAGGAGAAGGAGGAACAGAAGGAAGGAAAGAAAAGGGAGGAAGGAGGGAAGGGGGAAGAAGGAAGGAGGGAGGAAGTGATTTTCAGGACCTGCTGGCCCTCTTCCTTTCCTGTGATTTGTCATCTCTGTGCAAGTGTCTCTCCATCCCCTCCAGGGCAGTTAAGGCCCCGAGTGCTGCCCGCACCAGGGACCAGGCCCACACTGACTCAGCTGACCTCTCTGCCTTATGCAGATCCACAGAGACCTGGCATCCCAGCTCTGATGCGCTGTCATTGCCCTGCGAAGCCGGATGCTCTGAGTGAAGACCCTAACCATCTGAAGCCACCGAGATAATTTTTATGGCACCCAGTCAGCCTGCCGGAGACTGACCTCTGAGCTCATGATGACACACTGGTCCCTGAGATGTCTGCGGTTGCCATGGTTTCCCAGGAGTGCAGTCTCCTGGCTGCATCTGGGCAGGGGTTCGGAGAGGAAACCAGGGCGGGAAGACTAAGGACTTTCCTGGGAGGGGTTGTGACTGTACACCCGGAGGGGTCTTCTGTTGTGCCCCTGGACGAGGACACCTCACGCACATGTGCGACTCCTGAGCCTCCTCTAGACACAACCAGAGTGGGCCTCTTCTGGGTGCCATGAGCTGTGGAGGTTGCAGGAGCCTTGAGGCTTTCAAGGGAAATTCAGTGTATCCTACCAAGGGCGCTAAGAATACCTGAGGTAGCCTTTCCCCATGCCTTTGGTGACTGCTCAGGGTTGGGGGATTTTTTGTTTTGTTTTGTTTGTCTGCTTGTTTGTTTTGAGACAGGGTTTCTCTGTGCAGCCTTGCCTGTCCTGGAACTCCCTCTCTGTGTAGACCAGGCTAGCCTTCGAACTCACAGAGATCCGACTGCCTCTGCCTCCCAAGTGCTGGGCTTAAAGGTGGGCGGCCCTGTGCCCAGCTGGTTTGGGTTTTTTTAAGGTTTGCTTTAGTTTCAATTGTGTGTTTGTGTGTGGCTGAGAACGGTGAGGACAGAATTGGGGTGGAGTCTGCCTGAGCTGGTGGTAGAGTTGTGAGCCACCTCCTGTGAGTGCCAGGAACTGAACTGGCAGTAGCTGTGTGTGTCTTAACTGCTGACCATCTGCCCAGCTTCCACCCCGCCCCCAGCCTTTTCAAAGCAGGTTTATTTTGTGCTCAGGGTTTTGTGCGGCTGGGGCCTGGGAACCCGGCGGTGAGGCACTGTTGCCCAGCGTGTCCTTGGAGGTCTTGGGGCCTAGCTGAGGAGAGAGCTCAGAGCGGGACTCCAGCCCTGCCTCACCCAGGAAATTTGCCTTCTTCTGCTGGTTTTGCCAGGAGAAAAAAAAAGCTTAACAGCTTTGACTAATTCTGGCCTAGGGCCCCAGGGAGCCCGGGTGTGAGATCTGTGAGAGGGGCACACCCATGATCTGGAACATCGCTGCACATTCTGTCCCGCCTGCTAGCGTCCCTCTTGGGAAGGTGGGACTGGCCTCGCAGATCTTCCTGGCTGGCGTTTCTGTCCTGCTGTGTTCCTCTGAGCCACCTGAGGGCTGAGGAGCCAGCGAGAAGATGGGTGGCCGGGGAGGATGGGGGTCGGGATGTGACAGTATGTCACCAGACTTCATGTGGAAAGCCTCCACTTGCAGACGCTCCCGGGTGGTGCTCAGAGCCTGCCAGATAGAGCACTGCTTTGGGCGGAGCTCCTGGGTCTGCCACAGGACCAAACCAGGAGCTCTGAGAGGCAGGAAGGCAAGCTGCACTTTGCTCAGGAAACAATAGCTTACAAGGCTTCACCTGATCTGCCCTCTTCCCTTCCCACATCCCCTCCTCCCCAACAAAATAACCCTACCTCTCCAAAGAACTGTCCCGCTCACACCTACCTCTCCAAAGAACTGTCCCGCTCACACCTACCTCTCCAAAGAACTGTCCCGCTCACACCTGGATTGCTGAATTCTAACAGCGCTTAGGAAATCAGGATCCAAGTTCTGTTACCAGTATATTTGCAAATATTGATTGTGGCTCTGTGGCTCGCCCTGTCCGCTTTCAGACAGTACCAGGCTCTGGCTCTGTGGCTCGCCCTGCCCCCTCTCAGACGGTACCATCAGCAGGGGAAGCACTGGGGATCCTCACACATGCTGTAGCCCCCCCCCACCCCCACCCCCCGTTCTCTACCTTGGACCTGTAGCCCCGTCCCTTTCTCCCCTGGCCCTGGAGTCTTGCTAAATGGCCCGTCGGTTTCCCGGGCAGCCAGGCCCCCAGGCATGCACCATCGTACCCGCCTCGTCTTTGTTGTTTTTCACCATCCTTTTATGCCAGTTTTGAGACTCTTGTATTTTTCTGTAAATTTTAATAGAAAAAGCAAGAGGCGGAGAGACTTCGCAGGCCTTTGCAGGCCTGGGTTGGATTTGTACTGACGTCCCAGCAATGCGGCCTTCTGCGCTGTGAACGTGGCCTGCGCTCACACTGCTGAGGCGGCTGGCGGGCTGGTCAGCGCGTCACAGCTCTCAGCGTCTGTATTGCACTTTGTGCAAGTGTCCTTAATTTACTTCCAAGTGTTTGTGCCTAGTTTGCTGTTACTGCGAATAGATTGCTTTATTGGGGGGGGGGGGTTGAACATTGCTAATGCGCAGAAATAAAATGATATTTGCTTATTGATGTAATTCACTGAGGCCTTGGTAAGCTCAAGTAGGTCCGATAATTTGTAAGGATTCTTTGTCGTTTTCTAAGGTCATTTTATCTACAAACACTGAGCTGGACTTCTCTTCCAACCCAAATACCTTTTATTATCTCTCTTTTACCAAATTTCACTGACTAAACTTGAAGAACGCTATTGGATACAAGAGGCAGGGACAGGCATCCTTGGTTTTGTTTTTGTCTTGTTGTTCGAGAGAAAGCAGCTGCCCCCTCAGAGTGAACGCCAGCTCTTCACCAGTTAGGAAGCTGCCGTCTGCGGAGGTGGCCGCCAGCTTGGGGCAAGCACGATGGCTGTCCCCGGCGAGCCCTCGGCTACATTTCCTGAATGGTTTCTCAACAAAACACACGTAGGTGAACCCTGAGAGGCAGATCCGGGCCAGGGCGGACCACGGCGGCGTGTTGTCTCAGACATGGTGCATCCTAGCCGCCTGTCGCCGCCCGCGAGCGCGCCCTTGGCCCGGCTGCGGGAGCCCAGCCGCTGCTGCCTCCCAGGGCCGCCCTCTCTTGTGGGTGACTGTACCCTGCGCGCCGCAGGCCCACCTCTCCCCGGCTTCAGGCTTCTTCGTGTGGGAGGGACGGATCGTTCCGGGCAGTTTTTAAAGGGAATATAGAAACCGTGGTGCCGGGAGGGTCTGTTCTGGCAGCGCCAGCTCCAGCGCTGAAGAACTGCCTATGGGTCAGAAGCCCAGGGGGTGTGAACGGGGAGAGCGGTAAATTTAATACTGCATTTATGAATTTTAGCGGGAGTTCACAGGCGCATTACTGCTTACTTAATCTCAAAAAGGCCGGAGAGAGGGGAGGCTGAGGCGACTGTTGACACAAACCCGTGAGGTGCAGGCCAATTTGCTAATTACTAAATGTTCTGCCGAGGACTTCAAAAATCATATTTTGACATGAGCTAGAATAATGCAGGAGAATGGTGGTGGGGCGTAATGGGTGCTATGACCTGAGAGATCTTGGATCACTTAGTTTAGGACTAGCTGAGGTTGGATGTGTTTCCTGTTTTTCACAATCTTTTTCTTTTTTTAAAAAGGTGGAAAAATAAAGCCCTAAGTTAGACGTGTCATCTCAAGCTTTCCTATGATGCTAAAAATCAAATGTTTACACTCAGCAATTGCAAAGACCTCTGTTGTGACCTTCAGGCATAGCTCGCCCCCTCTCTCTCTCGTGTGTGTGTGTGTGTGTGTGTGTGTGTGTGTGTGTGTGTTTGCATGTGTGTGTGCGTGTGTGCGCACACACACACTTGCACAGATGCACAGCGCTATTGGTAGAATGCGAGATAGGGCAATGCTGCCCCACAGAGCTAAATCCCCAGCGGACGCTCTAACTGTGTAAGTCTGAGGAAGAGCTGCTGACGGGGTGAATGCCTAATCCCAGCTTCCTGCCCCTAGGTTCCAGTACAAACACAATAATGAAAAACCTCCTTTCTGTGCCACAGTGCACAGATAAAATAGCCACTCTCAGGGACTTTCCAAAACACAGCTCTGAACCTCTCCTGAAGGGTTGCCTTGAATGACAAAGCCCCCATGCCAGCTTCCAAAAGCGCAGCCTGTCGGAAACACCAGTTTTCAAACAGTCACAGGTTTTGTTTTTTAAAATCTGTCGATGTAAGAATTTTCTGTAATTTAAATGTTGTTTCTCTTGGAGAAGTCTTGTTTTTCCAAGCAACTTAGGTCATTGAACTGGTAATACCAAGAAAAGAAAAAATTATAGAAGACATTTTAAAAACAGAAACCATGGCTACACATTTGTCTGAGGGCTTGTGTGTAGTTTTACCATCAAAGGCTTTTTTTCATTCAGAAATAGATTCTAGGATTTTTTTTCTTCCCTTCCTTTCCTTCCTTCTTTTTTTTTCTTTCCTTCCTCTCCCTCTTTTTTTAACCCCCTTTCTTCCTTCCTTTCTTCCTTCCTTCCTTCCTTCCTTCCTTCCTTCCTTCCTTCCTTCCTTCCTTCCTTCTTTCTTTCTTTCTTTCTTTCTTTCTTTCTTTCTTTCTTTCTTTCAGCGTTTTGCTTTGTTTTGTTTTGGTTTGGTTTGGTTTTCCTTTTGGGCGCTTGGGTCAAACCCACAGTTTGGTTGCCCTGACGCTGGACTGCCTCCTACACCAACGTCAAGAACTAATAGAACACCAACTCACACCTTCCGGTTGTGATGAAGAGAGAACAATCTAAGAAAGGTAAAGATCCCGAATGTGTGACAGCGGTTGAAGGAGTGAACTCATTCCTCTCGTAGGATGTTTGGATCATGAACAGTTTGACAGTTTGCTCACGTGTGTATCTTCTGGAAGAAGTTTTGAGTGGTTAAAAGATTACGTCAAAACGTCACCTGTTTTGATGGCTGAGCATGTCAGCGGCTGCCTCATCTTCTCGTCCTCCCAGCACAGTGAGTGAGCCTGCTATCTGGGAGCGATCTGAGGAGGCTTACTGTGTGTGCCACGCCTGGTCCTCTATTACAGAAAACTGTTCTCAGGTTTGTGAGGAAGCACTGTCATCAGAGTTGCTAAATTATTGATAATTAGGTTATTTCTGGGACGTGCTCTCCAAAGGGACAAACTGACGGGAGCTTGTAAGCGAGCTGCCTCTGAAGGCCAGGTGGTGGCTTTCCTTGTTTTATCCAACCAACTGTGTGTTGAAAATCCCGTAGTTTGAACATGCTATAGAGGAGCTCTTTGAGAATTAAACAATGACAGCAAAAGACAAGAGCTGACATGAGAGTTGCCATTGGGTAGGGTCCTGGGTGGCCATCCCAACAGTGTGAGGATTTGGAAGTAGGGGTAGGGAGAGGAGAGTGCACAGCTCAGGGAGATGGAGAGAGGGCCTCCAGCCATGCTGTGGTTCCTAGCTTGTCCCCGGTTCCTTTCACCCTTATGTTTATCATTCAGAAAGGAATCCCTGGGCTAGAGAGATAGATCAGCAGTTAAGAGGACTGAGACCAGTTTGAGTCCAGCCCCCACGTGGCAGCTCACAGCACCTGTAACTCCAGTTCCCTAGGTCCCACTGTCTTCTAGCTAGAGCACCAGGCATGCACAGGGTACACAGATATACATTCAGGCAAAACACACATGCAATTAAAAATAAGTAGGTAATTTTTAATAGATTGTCCTTTCCTCCAGCTGGCTTGATGGAAACCCTCTCCCAACAGGTGTGGCAATGCCTGCATTTGGGGGCAGAGATTGCGATGCCTGGGGTAAGCTGGCAAACAGGATAAGCCACAACTGGCGAACTCTGGGCATGGGGAGAGACCTTACCTCCATAAATAACGTGGAAAGAGATCAAGAAAAACAGCAGGCATCGAGTTGAGGCCTCTGAACTCACATGTGCCTGTGTACACACGCACGCACACAAATGCAAAGACATCCACAAATAAATTAAAAATTTAAAAACTACTTGTGGTTAGGTCAGAATCTGCCTGAGAAGGGCCACATGGCAATCTTGGAATCAAAAAGTTGCCTCTCCCTTCTGAAACGAATCCTGGAATCTGACTGTAGGGTGATCAAAGCCAGCTCAAACCCTGCTTACTGGTCCAAAAGCACCACCACAGATTACAAGCAATTCTGTAAGGGGTCTTGACAGAGAACAGGCAGAGTTGACAGAAAATTTGCTGTGGTAATTGCCTGGGGATTGTGTCATTCTAAGAAGCAAGATGGCTGCTCAGCTGTCAAGCTGACCTCTATGCTCTTTGTGCCAAGCCAGTCTTCTTGCTTGAGGGGCCTTTTGGATAAGGATGAAAGGTTTGGAGAAGAACACCCTGCTTTGCCCTTCATTTACCACAAAAAACAAAGGCTTTATAGGGTAGGGTACAAGAGGCCAACTAAGAGACACCAGCAGATGGATTCCAAAGAGGCGTGTCAAGACAGCAGCCATTGAAGGAAGTCAGAGACAGACAAGGTAGGTCTTGGTGTGACCATTCTGGCAGGAGCCAATCTTTCTCTACTGAAAGTGGTCCCAGGGGAATGGAATTCCCCCTGGAATTTCATGCTGAGAAGAGGTCTGGGGTCCTGGTGCAAGCCAAAGGGGAGGCTTTGCTTCCCAGGAAGAGAGTCACGCAGCGTCAGAGCGACTTCCAGGGGAGACCAGAGAGTCAGCCGGGAGCCGGTCCCCACCTTGACCAGCACCGCTTAGTCATGCCTGCTCTGCTCTCTGTTTCACCCCAACATCTTCTCAGGACTCCGAGCTGGCGTGAAGCCTCTACACCGTTTTATTTGTCTCTTTTCTCAAAAGAAAAAAACTCTATCAGGCCTGAGAGGACAGATGGCTGAGCTGCCAGCACCTGACTATCAACTCCAGGAACATGGCTGCCTCGGCCCTCTGTGTAACAAGCATGAGTGCTCTCAAAGCAGCCACCGCGCTGAAGAGAAAGGTGCCAGCTCTGTGGCCTGGGCAAGGGGAACCCTATCAGAAGCAGAGATTGCACATCTCACTTATTTATCTGTTCTAGTTGTAAGTTCGTGAGACAGGGTCTCTCCACATAGCCCTGGCTGGCCTCAAAATTGCTGTATAGACCAGGCTGTCCTGGAACTCACAGAGCTCTGCCCGCCTCGGCCTCCTGTCACTTCTAATGTAAGGGAACCCGGATCTGGGACTCTGACTAATGGCTCATCCCTCAAGAACACTTGTCGCTCCTTCAGACGACTTGAGTCAAGTTCCTGGCACTGACGTTACGCTGCCTGCTCAAACCACCCACCTGTACTCCCAGATCCAGGGGGCCTGATGGCCTCTTGTGGTTTCCGTGTCACTGTCATGCACATGGCACACACACACAACTTTAAAAAAGAAAAGAAATACGCATTTGGAAAGAAAATGAACTTTCATTTCCAAGCCAAGGGCAGGAACCGTCACTCTCGTGGGAAGTGAGGTGGTGCCATGGACTTCCTGGATCAAGGAACATCCTGTGCTCAAAAAAAAAAAAAAAAAAAAAAAAAGAGAAAGAAATGCAATTGTCTGTAAGTCAAAAGAAAAATAATAACCATAACTCACCATATAGAAAAAGTGCCATAAACGAGTTCATTTACTGCCTTAGTTCCCCTACGCATTTACATAACTGAGATAATATTCTATCCTGCTTTTTAAGCGTGATTCAATTTAGGAACAATTTAGGAACACAGTTGGCAAATTCAGAAAGATTAGTGATACATGCTTGTCCAGGCATGATTTATTGTCTGCACCATTCAAACAAAACTCAGTGAGTTAGGTCATTCAACGTGAAGCTTAAAGATGCATGAAACCATTTCTCACGTTCCTTGCCGATGAAAAAGTTCATTATTCCACCCTGCGCAATGCAGTTTTTGTGCAGGGAGAGACAGAAAGAAAAGAGCCTTTGTTTGGTGATTTTCTCGGCATGGGGTCTTTGCCACGCAATAAGCTTAGCCATTGTTGGAGAAGAACAGCAGCCATCACTGTTCTGAGCGACAGTCACGTAAGGCAGGAGGCTCCATGTGAGCTCAGGGTTAAAGGACATGGCTCCAGAGATGCTTGTGGGCTCCCGGAAAGGCGTAGGAGAAATGGCTGACCCTGCACAGTTGCCCCTGAGACGCACAGGCTGCGTGTGATGGCAGAGCGGGCCGTCTGTGCTAAGTGTAGACAGTACTGCACTGTGGCACTGGTCAACACAGCTCGTCAGCAATATCAGCGGCCCCAGGCCCTCCGCATCTACTGGCTTTGCCACCCTTGAGCACTGGTTGCTCAGCCCCGTCCTCTCCGTGGATGCGAGGTGGTTACCGGGGCACTCTCCGTGGATGCGAGGTGGTTACCGGGGCGTCAGGTCATGGCTGGGGTCCGAGAGGACGAGCCTGTTTTCTACTCTGTATCCGTGCAGGCCAGGAAGTCTCCTGTGAGTCTCCCCTACAGAATCCTCCTGTGTCTTTTTGCGGTTTCAGCTTTGCCAGTGCTTGGGATCAAACTCAAGGCCTTCTACGTGCTAAGCCAGCACCCTGCCACTGAGCCACCCCAGGCACAGCCCTCATGATGGTCTGTCTCCTGTCTGCATCCCAAGCAATCCCGGACTGGAGACACAGTCCACGCACCATGCTGGATATAAAGGCTGGAAGTTCACAGCTCAATAGGCCGATGGACATGAGCAACACTGGGGAGGGCGGAGAGGAAGGGAGAGGGGTGCGGGCCAGCACACAGCACTGCGTCTCCGGAGAGCTAAGCTGTCCTCTGAGAGGCTCCATGGCCCAGGCAACAGACAGCCCACCAACAGTGCCGAACCACGTAAGGCGAGTCCTGCTCCTTCGCAGGCAAAGACACGTGTGTGCGCATGTGTGTTCTTGATCTTTCTTTCTGATCGACGTGTTTCCCCAGTGTTTTCGGAAGGAGACCAGGGGCTGCTCTATTTTCTGAGTCTTGCCTTTCTGACCGAGTCTTTCTGTTGCTTTCACTAACCAATGACAGTGTGATTCGACGGAAAATCCGCATTCACGCTCCTCCTCCGTCCAGTGGCAGACATGGCTGCACAGTTCTCTGGAAGAGCATGGCGGGTCGCTGTTAGAGACCAGCCACTATTCCTTTTGTGGATCCTTTCTTAAAACCGTGGCTGCATCGTTTCTTCAGTTTAGCCCCGGGTGAAGAGACCCAGCCAGCACACCCCAGTGCTCTTCAGGGGCACCTTGTTTTGCCAGTCTCTTTGCTCCCGTCCCTTCCACGCCCTCTGTGTGTGGATCTGTGCCCTCTGCCCCCTGCCCCTCTGGCTTTCTTTCCCCCTCTGGAGCCTTGCCTTTTCCTGCGAGCTGCAGAGAATCTCTTCACTGCGGTCTCCGTTGTGCTAACTTCCTGTCCATCGGCTGCTGCTTCTCCCCACTCGTTGAACTGGAGCCGATTTGCTCGCTGAGAACTACACTGTATTCTTGGCTGTTATCCCGTTAATCTTGTTTGTCCGGCCAGTGTCACATCGCTGTTTCTGTCGCTCCGTTGTCCTCACAGCTACCGTCCTCTCTTTGTGACTTTTTGTGATTCCTTTGCAGGAGTCATATCTCTTCACTCCCTCTCAAGCCTTTCCTGAAAATGGTTTCTGGCCCCTGAGGGAAGTCACTGTCACGGGAATGCTCTTCATCTTGTCTTCTGCGTGTCCGCTTTGCGTGTGCCCCACGTGGGTTTTGCTCTCTTTGATTGCTCACCTCTGAGTGGGTAAAGCCAGTGTGAGAATCAGCCAGAGCCAGACTGTGGGCATTTTATCTGGTTCTGATGGGCTGACTGGTCTCAGCGCCATAGCTGGGCGGCAGGTTGGTGCGGTTTATTCCTGCCCAGTTCTGGGGCCCAGCTTTCATTCCCACACAGTCCCGGTGCCCTGACTGGCTGTTCTACCACCCAGCCAAGGCTACTCCCAACTAGGCTGCTGGCATACCTCCTCGTTCTATCTCCAAGTTCAACATTTTTTTTCCAGTGACAAGACTTTTAGTGTCCCCTCTCTCCAAGAACAGGGCCCTGGAGGGAGCTTGAAAGGTACAGACAACGGAAGAGAGCTCGAGAGTCGTGTCCACCCTTTAACAAGAGGACAGTGCGGACAGGAGCTGGAGGATGGAGGAGGGAAGCCGGGGCGGGGAAGAAGAGAGAGCCAGCCATCCCGGCTCGCCTGGGTCTCTCCATGGAGGCTGTTTTGAGATGAGTAGAAAATAGTTTTCAGGGTCATGTGAGCTTTGGTGGGAAAACTGTGTTTTCAGATTCTGGGGCCAACTAAGGAAGAAATAATTACCTGCATTTTATTGCTGCAGGGTTTCAGTTCTGAGGTAAAGGATGTTTTGTGCGGCCTAAAACCCAGGACGGATGCTTGAGATAAGACCTAGCTGACAAAATATATTGCCCTGGAGCTCCCCTTCCAGCCTGCGTTAGCCTGGGCTCGGCATGAGACATCACGGCCTCTAGGGATGGACAGTGACAGCGTCCGAGGCCGCTCGGAGGCTCCTGGCTGTGCTTTCAGCCGTTTTTGACTCTAGGTGGCCCCAGCAGTTTCAAATTGTGCTTCCTGGAGCTCTACCTTCCCACTGACCCCCACATCAGCTCACGGTGTAACGCCAGGTGGCAAAGCGACAGCTCCGGCCCCCTCACAGTGTCCACCTGGGGCTCTAAACGGAGGAGCAGGGTAACCAGAAGGCCCAGTCTCTTCCCAGCTTCCTTCCATCACCAGATTTCTGAGGGCTGCCCACCAGTGGGCTGCTGTCCCCGCCCCCTGCTTTCACCCAAGAAACAGCTTCTTCTGCAGTTTGCTTCCTGGTCCTCTTAGATTTTGGCAGTGCACGGAGGTTTGAATTTTCTGTGGCTTCTTAGGGATTTTAGAAGATGCCACAGCAAGTTTCCAGCCTCGAATGTTTACCCCTGACCCATTTAAAAATCAGAATGAAGATCGAGGGTGTAGCTCGGTGAAGAGTGCTTGCCCAGCGTGAGGCCCCAGGCGCTGCCCCTTTCACTTAACGCAGTTACACTCAGTGTAGCATTGATGCCTCTCACCTCAGGAGGCTGAGGCAGAAGACACTGAGCTCAGGGCATGGCTGTGCCATCCTGAGACGCCATCTCCCAACAAAACCGTGGTCTGGGAAAGCACTGCAGGTGGTGCCGTGTGGCCCGGCCTGCTGGGACTATGCCAGCACCACATAAAACTGTACAAATATGCAACCCAGCACCCGTGCATGAGGTGGAGGCGGGAAGATGAGAAGGTCAAGATTGTCTTTGATGACGTAACAAGTTTGAAGACAGTGTTTTGCTGGAGTCAAAAAGCAAAGCAACAAAAACCCTTTACAAACAAAAAGTAGCTATAACTGACCCAAGCAAGATAGGAGCTAATAACATCATCCTTGTTTTTAAAGAAGGGCTTTCTTCATGTAAGACCCAGCGTGTGTGTGTGCAGGGGTATGGCCTCGTGCCTGAGGGTGCTTGTGGAGGCCAGTGGTAGCTGGATCCCCTAGCTGGAGTTATGGGCAGTTGTGAGCTTGCGATGGTGCAGGGACCTGATCCCCCGCAAGAGCAGGACTCTCTTACCGAGCCCTTCTGCCCGGTTTAACCTACTTGGCTTTTTGAGCTGATTTGTGGCCTCTGTTGTTCATACAAACCAGGAATTCTCTCTGATGAACAAAAGCAAGCTGACACATGAAAAGAACAGGATGCTGGAACCAGGTGAGTCATTTTGAAGCAGTGGAAAAGCTGCCTGTGGACAGGGCCTGGGGAAAAGGGTTGTTTTCATTACCGTTTGCTCCAGAGAACAGAGCAAGAATCTCTCAAGGACCAAGAAAGAAGCGGATTTGGCTCAGCCCAGGCTTGTTTGGCAATGGGCTGGATGCCTCACCCGAGAAGGCAACCGTCTGGTTCTAGAAGGAGCTGAGATAGGCCGGAAGCCTCATCACCCAGAAACCCCCCTTTCCCCGCAAAGTGTGGGTGCAATTCTAGCCCAGGGTGACCTGGATTTCGGTGATCTGGATTTGGGTGTTTTGCCCTTGGAATCTCTGCTTTTGTTGGTCAGATGAGGGACGTGGTTTTTCCTCAGAAGAAACTACTTCCCTGGAGAGTTCAGCTGCTCTCTCAGGCTCCTGGGACAGGTGAAGACACAGGGCTCGTCTCCTTTACTCCTTTATTCCATGCTCTGCTCACCTTCAGAGGGACGGGGCAGAGCTGCAGGGAAGGAGGAGCAGAAGGGCGGGTAGCAGGCCATCTCAGCCTAGCCCTCACCACTAGGGAGTACTTTAAAAATGAGCCTATGTATGCACATGTGTTTTGTGTGTATTTTGCGTGTGTGCGCTCACGTGTCTGCCTGTGTGTAGGTATATGGCAGACCAGGTCTGTCTTTGAACCTGAAACTAACTGGTCCGGCTAGCCTGGCCAGCCAGTGAGCTGGAGAATCTACCTGTGTCTGCCTTCTGCCACACCCAGCTCTGGGTTACAGGTGCGTGAGACCATGCCCAGCCTTTCACAGGGCTAGAGCCATAGACACACCGCAGACTGCACCATCTCTGTAGCCATGGGTGGCAGGTTCCAGCTGTTTATGGGGCCAGACAACCCAGCATGTCCACAAAGACAATCCTTCACGGGGCCATTGGAGGGTCCAGAATTATTTATTTATTTATTTTTATTTTTTGAGACAGGGTTTCTCTGTGTAGCCCTGGCTGTCTGGAACTCACTCTGTAGCTCAGGCTGACCTTGAACTCAGAGATCCACCTGCCTCTGCCTCCCAAAAGTCCAAGAGTTCTGGGACTGAAGGTGTGTGCCACCATACCCTGCCAGAGGCTCCAAAATTTTAAGCCTGAGAACAACTGCTATACCCATTCCAGTGTCGTCAGTGTAGCATATCAATAGATTGTGCTGCAAGACGGGAGATACATTTTCTTTGGAAATATGCTTCCCGGAGGTCCCTAGCAAGAAACCTAACATGGCCATCTAAGCCAAAAAGTTGTATTCTGAAAGTCCCACACTTGCTCGATTGCGAGATTGGATTGATGAGCTTTTTTGCCGTTTCTCTATGATTCTTGGAACAGCACAGTTAACTATCCAAGGAAACACATTTTCAATAGATCACTAAAAGCTTTAGCAAATAAGAGTAGAAGGAAAATAAAATTTTAGGAGCGATAATAAATCAGATTCAGCATCAGGAATTGCTTGTGGAAAAACCAAACATTGTAGGTAGTAAAGGGACAAGAGTTTTAGGGCTTTCTAAAGAAAATATTTAATCAGGATCTGTTAGGATAAATGCTTTGGATATTCCCACTGCAGTAAAACTACTACAAAACCATTACCTAACACAGATGTTTATGATGAGGCAAAAAGAAGATAGGCAAACAGAAGGTCAGAGAGTTTGGTATTATACTATAAGTTTTACGGACAGGCTAGCTCAAGCATCCTATCTCTAAGGAAAGATTGTAAATCCTTAGCAAACCAAACAGGAGGAATTCTCCTCAATGCTTATCTCTAGGGGGGTTGTAATCTTTAGCTGACTTAACTCGGAGGATTATTAACAGCCCCTAATTAACTAACAATAAACTATGCAAACAGACCACAAGTTTAACAATCCCCTGGCCCTCTACTCGCTAAATTAGCAGCAATAACACTATGTAAATAAGGCACTAGTTCTATGTTTGCTCTGCTTAAGAGGCTGTTAGGCCAAGATTTTTGGTAGACACTGCTTCTACCAGGTTACTCTTTCAGTTAAAATGTAAACTTTGTATTGTTGGTAAAAAGTCTGAATGCTCCGGGAAATATGTCAACTTCAGGTGCTTCTTTATGTAATCACTATATAAGTGTTGGCTTGACTTCAGTAAAGCGCAGTAGATCCAAACCAACATTACCTGGTGTGGTCTCTGTCCTTTCGCCTACCTGTGCCTAATCTGATATCTGAACCCCTGATTCTCCCGAGGGTGAGGGACTCCCAGCTGGGTCGGTCCGCGGCAAACAGCAATTGGTTTCAAGTGAGCACTTGGCAGCCTGTTCTGGAGCCAAATTTGAAGACTATTTTCTGGAGATAAGTTTGTTTGCATTTTAGTTTTAGCTTTTGTCATCTGTATAGAAACTTTCATTCGATGCTTGGGGTAGCTAAGAGAAGTCCACAGAGATGTGGGCAAACGCCCTCCTCCCACGCCTCCTCTGGTCACAGCTTGGCATCCTGTGGGTGGTGAAGGTTCGGACCCTGGTCCCATCCACACTGCAGTCTGGCCTGTAAGTGGAGCAAAGGCCTCTTTAAAGGCACTGAGGGTTTCATTACGGCTTCACCTAGACCCATCTAATGAAGAGAGGCAGGAGAAAGCAGACTCCAGCCCTTTCCAGAAGCCTTTCCCAAACACACGAAGCCTGTTTGGAGCAGGGCCTCCTCTGAGCTGGCTCCTGCCACGTCGGTGGCCCGGTCCCCTGACCAGCAGGTGCACTGTTTCCACTTGGGCAAGCTGGGTGCTGCAGTCAGCCTGCCTCAGGGCACAGCTCACATCTCCAAACAGAGCCCTCTTCCGTGTGTCCGCTCGGACTTCTGCACTCCCACTCAGCAGCCTAAGCGAGGGCTCACCTGCTGTTGTGTACATGGCGGAGACCATGTCACGTTTCCACTGGTTTTGGACTGTGCTGCAGAGTCCTTTGGGGATGTTCTAAAGTTCATGGTCCTCAGAGCCAGGAGAGGAAAGCCCGGCCGCAAAACGAGCGGAAAGAAAGACAGTGTGCTCTGATCACGTGGCCCCGGCCTTTGAAATGCTCGCCTGCCTCTGTTTTGTTTCCGGGAGGCACTGAACGACCTCGTTAAATTCTAGGCCTGATATCTTTCCCCTCATCTAAATCCTCTTTTCCCTTCTGAACATTTAGGATCCTTGGTTCCTAGAATGAACTGGGAGGGCTAGTCTAACTGATCTGCAGTCTCTCCCGTCCTCCCCTTTGCCTGAAGGTCTGCCCTTCCGTCTTCCATCTGCCTGCCCTCCAAGGACTTTGCTGAAGGCTGGTGTTCAATGTCAAAGAGAGCAGAGGCCCCAGTCATGCTCTGGTGACAAAGACTGCTTCTCAGCTGTGGCCTACCACACAGCAGCTTTCCCTGGGGGCAGCCGGCACGGCACCCCCCACGCGTGTCTCTGCCATCACTGGTGAATGTAGGAACCCACCGTGTCGTGTCTCCTGCCAGCACACAGTGCTGGGCTCCTTCTCTGAGTGAGAGCTGGCTTCTCGTCACGTCTAGAAGCCGGGAGAAGTATAACTCAGAACTGGGCAGCTGTCTCACAAGAGCAGTGGATTTGAGAGCGTGCTCAGCCATCTCTGCTTCAGAAGACCATGGCTCCGTGGAAATGCACATCCTTACACTTTCCTTTTTTTTTTTCCTTTTTTCTTTTCTACAAATATTTTGTGCCTACTTTCTTTGGGTGTATTTATGCCTTGTAAATATTTCCTCTCTTCCTCTCCCCACCTTCTTTCTTTCTCTCTCTCTCTCTCTCTCTCTCTCTCTCTCTCTCTCTCTCTCTCTCTCCTTTTAGTTGTCCGTGCTAGGGATCACGCCCAGGGCATTACACAGGCCAACAGGAAGTCTTTCACCAACCCATTCACCATCTCCATCACTGAGCTCTTTACTTCCGCTTTAGCACTGATGACTCCGAAGTCTGTTGTGTCACCCTCACAGCGAAGTCTTACATTTCTGACCAACCCCTAAACATCAGCCTCCTTGATTGAATGCTTTGTCTCTCAGATGTATCCAGTGACAACTTTTCTTTCTAGATATTTATAACAGAACATACTAAAATGCAAGTCAAGGTATCATGTTAGTTCACATGAGTTTGTTGTAACAGAGGCAATAAAAGGGAATTGGAGGTATTTGTGTTAATTTATGGTCATTGTGACCCAGTACCTGGAAAGTCAACTTTCAAGGAAGAATTTATTTTGGCTCTCAGCTTCAAGGTCTCAGCTTATCCTGGAGGAGAGAACATGGAGAGTGAAGGATCTCACGTGTGTCAGCTAGAACACAGGAGATGGGGCAGGAGCCAGGCTTGACCTGTGAGGCCCTGCTTCTCCAGCTGGTCCTGCCAGCTGAAGCTTACACCACCTCCCGGACAGTCCGCAGCTGAGGACCAAGTGTGCAAGCCGTGAGCCCACAGAGGATGTTTCATACTGAAATCACAACAGCATTATTTTCAACACTCCAAACTACATATTTTGGACAAATCCGAGGCAAGCGCAGTGTGTTGGGACACTGTTGGGGCATTTATTTTGATCTATGCTTGTTCTTGGGTGCGTACGAGAGGTGACGTGATGTGGGAGACAGGATCACTGCGGCTCCCCTCAGCCTGCTGGATGGGAAAACCCAGGGACCCGACTGAATGAAGAGCAGTGTGACCCTCACGTTTCCACACAGCAAAGAGTGGGCCACCTGCGGTTTCCAGCCGGAAGTGAGAGACTGATGGGCCACAGCCCAGAATTTGATCTGTGGGAGGCGTTGCCTACCTGACCCCGATTCTCTTCTGTTGTTTTTAGGGTCCTTCATAGTTTCCCCCTCTGTCCCCAGCCTGGCATGGCACTGCTCTCCTCTCCTGTGCTCAGTGCTCTGAGCCCGCACCCTCTCTTTATTTAATCTATTTAGAGCACTTTTGACAGGCTAATCTTTCTGAGACACTTGCTGCGTCACAGCCAAGAATTCTGCTTAAGGACCTGTTGTCACTTCAGAGATGCGGAGTGACTTTCCGCAGCCACAGTCTATAAATACAACTGCTTGTTAGGCAGAGCAGCACGTTTTTAACCTGAGGCGAGTCCAGCTCAGCGCAACTGCATGCAGAGTGATGGACGGACGTGAGGGATCGTGAGGGATCGTGAGGGGTTGTGAGGGATCAGCCACACTCGCCTCTGCACTTGCCAGGTCTCTGCGCCTCACCGTTGGGTTCTGTTACCTTGGACCAGCAGCATGGTCCCTGCCTGAACTCTGCGGGCTTTGGGCATTCCCTTTACCTCTCAGAATGGTGCCTTTGAAGACACAGCAGTCCCTTTGCTATCGGCTGTAAGATCCCCCAACAGTTTGCTTCCACTGTCTCCTGGAGCGGTCCTCCAAGCCTCCTAAACATTTTATACTTTGTCAAGTTGCTCCTGCATTGTTCTAGATGATGGCGCATGTTGCTGCCTCTGAGCTCTTCCTGCTCATCTGTGTCCCGGGGGACTGCCAGTGGGCCACCGTGGACCGCTTTGGAGGAACTGAGGCCTTGCTGCATGCCAGGCATGCAACTTAGGGCTTTGCCGCCTCAGTACTATGGATGTGACATGCAGCTCTCTACATGCACATACAGCTGAGGAGACAGCCAGACATCACTCCTGGGCCTCCCACCTTGAAAAGGCTAAACTTAGGTTAGTCCATGACTGAATGGGCTTGTGGATAGAAACATGTTTTTGTTTTGGTCCCAGGTGTGGGCTGTGGGACTGATTCAGATGGTCACAGCAGCAGACTATTTGCCTCAGGCGGGCTCTGAGAGGAGCTCTTTGCCAGTTGCAGATAGTTTAAATCTGAGGACTCTGGAGAGAGAATAAATGCCAGAGCCCATAGAATAGAGATCAGAGAAAGAACAAGGCTGCTGCTGCTTCCCTGTTGCTGCTCTTGGTTGCTGTTGTGAGACAAGCAGATAGAGATCTCCTGAAGTGAGGATTGGACTGGCTCCAAGGAACCTGATGACCCTGACCAGCAGGAAGCAGCTAACAGAACTGTGCCCCTCTCCCACTAACCCTTTTCCTCTCCTACCTGGTGTTGGGGTGTTGGAAGGGATTGGGGTGGAGCAGGGAGAAAAAGATAAAAGAAATGTAAATAAAAGAGTTTTCAAGAAGTATGATTTGCTCACAGGCTGGCTAGATTCAGTCAGTCAGCAAACTTTGCCTAAGACCAACCATTGGAGGCTGTGGCTATTTGATTGATCTTACCTGTACATTCTCCACAGTTTACACAGACTTATGGGCGAAACTGGAGAGATAGTGGATATTCTTTTCACTGCACCTTCCTAAATCATGTTGGGGACTCTTTAATCATCAAGGAAACTAACGCCTGAGTATTTACTTGAAGTCACCTCAGAAAAGTCACATTTTCTTTCAGCTGCCACAGTCTCTGGAGTTACAAAGGAAGTGAGAGTTCTGCACCATGGCCGTGCGCCTTAAGAAGGGAGCGTGGTGGTTTGAACAAGAATGGGCCCCACAGGCTCCTGTATTTGAATGCTTTGACATCAGGGAGTGACTCTATTTGAAAGGATTATAAGGATTACTGGGTGTGGCCTTGTTGGAAGAAGTGTAGGCTTTGAGGCATCCAAAGCCTATGTCAGTCCTAGTGTCTCTCTCTGTCTGTGGATCAGGATGGGGTTCTCAGGTACTGCTCCAGTGCCCGCCTGCCTGTCTGCCTGCTGCCTTCCTGCCTGCCACCATACTCCCCCCCACCGTGATAACGGACTAAACCTCTGAAACTGTATGCAAGCTTTCTTTCATAAGAGATGCTTTTGCCCTGGCGCCTCTCAGCAACAGAACAGTGACGAGTCTTGGCAGGGTCTGGGGCGCTTGGCAGCCAATAGCTCTAAACCACGGAAGTGGACTAAAGAGTCTAAATCGAGTCTGTGTGTGAACCTGTGCCCTCCTCTGTACCATCCAGAAGGCTTCTGGTATTAAGAGCATCAGGTTTGGAAATGTCTTGAACGCTTCTACTTTCTGTCAGAAACAGTCCTTGCTTCACTAGAATTTGGTCCTTGCTGGACCTGTAGCAGCATGGGCCCAGGGCTCTCTGGAAACTGGTTATAATTTAGAATAAAAATAAATAAATGAAAAGTTAGAAGGGCTGGAGAGATGGCTTACAGTTATGGATGCTTGCTGGAGACTTGTGTTCAGATCCTAGGACCCACATCAAGAGGCTCCAACCACCTGTAACTCCAGATCCTCTTCCAGCCTCTGTAGGCGAATGCACTCATATGCACTCACACACAGATTTCTTGAAGCTACAGTGAGAAAGCATATATAAACATCGTTATTGCTCTCCCTCCCCTTCTGTCGATTCCCTCTTCCTCCTCATATGTGATCTCTCATATACTAGGACATAACAAATGGTACTATTGTTGCAACTGTGGTGCTATTCTAAGACCTGAAAGAGCAGAGGCTGTGTCCATACTCCTGGGCCAACAAGGGAACCTCCACCTGGTGGCCTTGGTGACCTGGCTCCAGGCTGTGTTGCTCTAAGGGGACTGACTCCCCAGTGTGGCCACGTGTCACGGTGGAGCCCTGCTCCCGTGCTGTCTGAAGGGGAAGGCCTGGATAGATGAAGCTACACCCCTGCCCCCAGGCGTGTTCACCTCTGTGAGGTGGTCCTGGAGGTCTCCGAACGTGCCGTATTGGCCATGGGCCGTGAGGTTCAGACATTGCTTCTGACCATCCGCAGGGAGCCAGGGCAACACCAGCCGTGGCCTGGCTCCTCCAACCTGTGAACAGTGGCTTCGAGGCAGGCCAGTCTTCCATGTTCTCTGCTTCCTTCTGTCTGGTTCTCTGGAGATGACAGGGAAGACACTGAGGAGGCCGTGTGTGCCCAGGAAGCCGGGTGGGCTGCTCTGAGGAGGTTGACCTCTGGGAACCTCAGGACCCCCACCCATACAAGGACTGTTTCACCTCCTGACACCCAAGGCTCCCTAGGGTCTCTCTCTCCACCATGAGGTCACCGACACTACGGATTGGGTGGAACCTTAAAACCAACCCATCTGTTTTGTGTCTCAGACCCAGGCGTACACTCCCTCAGTCTGGCCGGGTCCACCCTGTGGGAAAGGGAGAGTCTGGGCTTTGCAGTGATTGTGAGTGAGGGGACCACTACAGTCAATGGCAAAGCCCCAGGGAGTGGCTTGAGGCCCTGCTTGGAGTTCTGCAATAGCACCACACCCCACCACACCCCATCACACCCGTCACACCCCTTCCAGTGTGATGGGAATGTGAACCTTCGGCACTAGTCGCATTAAACACAGATCTTGGGTGGAGGGTGTTAAGGCGTCAGGTTGTTGGGTGTCACCCTTTTTTCAGAAGGATTTGTTGGTAAAAATGGAGGCTGAGCATGATAGATGTTAAACGTAAGCGAATAAGGTCATTACATATACGGGGAGAAGGCAGAATAGTTTAACTATGACGGTGTTCCTTAGTAACGGCTGGCATTTGCTGGCAACGACGATGCAGCAGGCTCCATCCTAAACACTTTGTTAAATAATTTATTCCCCACAACAGATGAGGAAAGAATGAGAGTGTCCTATTCTCTACGCAAGAAAGCTGAAGGCTAGAAATGCTGCACAGCTGCACAGCCATCTCCTGCTGATGGCTGCCCAGTGTTGCAGAGCCGGGAAACGAAAGATTTGTCCCCAGGCGTCTTGACACTGTGGGGCCAGGTTATCTTCTAATGGAAAAATCTTTTAAACCCTGACAGCCCAGGGTCTCTACTCAAGGTCCCTTCCTGGTCCCGCCCCCAGCGCTGGGAGCAGCTTAGCCCTGCACCTTTAAGCTCAGTGTGACACACATGTGACGCAGCGCCTGCTGTCAGGGGTCTTCGAAGTTCTGCGTGAGAAATGCAGTCCGTGGCTCAGCCAAACGCATCCAAGCAGCCCCCGTGCAGAGAGACGGCTGTCCAGGACACGTGGGACGGGAGCCCCGTCCAGGGCTGGGTGGCAGCCGAGGCTGCCAGCTCACCCCACTGCCCCCTCAGCGTCTCTCCTGACACTGTCTTCCGAGTGGCCTGAAGCGTTTGTGCCTTTAAGCGTTTGTGCTTCTCATCTTCCGTGCACGGGAGCCCGTGACTCACACTGCTTGTTTACCGCTGGGCCTTGTTATCCTAACGAACCACCAGGAACCTGCAGCCCATCTGTCCGGGACAGGCAGGTGAATTACGGTGGCCTCATGAAGGGGACGTTCTGGAGCCGTGAACGCATGGCTAATGTCACAGAGGAGGGACTGAGGACATTTTGCTAAGTACAAGAGGCAGTCTGGATAATTTTACCAAATTCCCCCTGCCAAAGAACAGAATGTACGCGTGCGTGTGTGTGTGTGTGTGTGTGTGTGTGTGCGTGTGCGTGTGTGCGTGTGCGTGTGTGTGTGTGTGTGCGAGTGTGTGTGCGTGTGCGTGTGTGTGTTGTAAGTACCACTATTTATGAAACTACCTTTTTCTTTTCTACTTTTCTATATTTTCTTGAAGTTGTATATTAATCGTTAATTTTCAGAGTGCTCCCTTTTTGAAAAAGCACCTTGGGAATTGTTTTGGAAATTCGTGGCTTAGGCAAGACCCTGAAGCCTCCACAACAAACGGGACTCGACCCTTGCGATCAAGCCTCTGACGAGGGCTGAGCCCACGAGCCCAGCCGTGGATTACCGGGCGCGGCTGTGACCTTCCCTTTGTGTTCCTGAGCCGTTAGCCCCTAATCACTGGCTAAAGGGACTCGGTGTTCGGTGACAGCATGACACCCACACGGTGCCCAGCTGCTGCTGTGCCCTTGTGCTTTGCTGCTCGCACTGTCTGAAAGAGACGGGTGGGCCCCCGGGCCGGCACCTGGCATCTAACCGGTCTCCTGCTGATGGCTCACACGGATACCCCAGAGGCAGAGGGTCCATCCACCTCCACCCCCACAGTGCAAACCAAACACCAGTGACAGGCCATCAGGGCGAGGCGTGTGGCTGGCACGAGGCCTGAAAGGCGTGGGAGTGGCTGTTGGTGTGTTCCCTGCTCTAACTCTCCGGCAGAGGGAAGCAGGCGGGTGGCTCCCCGAGTTGTTCCTGTCCCGTGGGGTCGCTCAGATCGGCCGAGAGCCTCACAGCCTTGTGAGAGGCTGGCCACAGAAGAGCCAAGCAGCAGGCACACGCACCCTTCCGGGCTGGCTGGGTTGCCGAGGGCCCCTCAGGGTGACGTGCAGATCTTAGCGTTGGTGATGCAGCAAAAGGCCTGGGCCACCTCACGCTTCCCGAGGGCCTGCAACGCGCGCCCAGAGCAGGCGAGGGCCACGGTGGCTCACGGTGGCTCAGGGCTCCCTTAGGGTGACAGGAGAGAGGTGATAGTGGTGGGCAGTGAGTCACAGGGACAGCGATGCCATGAAAGTCTAACAACGCTGGGCTGGAGAAACGCTCGCTGGCTCACAGCCTGCCGCTCTCCCCGGGGACCCGGGTTTGACTCCCAGTGCCCACGTGCGGGCTACAACCATTTGCACCTCCTCTTCCCGGGGTCCATTCTCTCCTCTGGCTCCTGCTAGCCCCAGGCATGCGCGCAGCACACAGACACACAGGGGTGCAAACACCCATATGTGTAAACAACAAATGTACTTTTTTTAAAGTTTTCAAACAAAGGAAACAACATGCTGGGGGGAAATTCCCTGAGGTAGAAGCTTTGGGTTCGGATGTAAGGCCCCAGATTCCTACCAGCTGTCCGAGAAGGGGAAGAGGCGATTCTCAGCAAGGTGTGAGGGGCTCTCTCGCCAGGGCATCGGCATTCAACGCTCAAAGAAGCCGCTTAAGAGTGCGTGTGTGTGCACATGTGTGAGTGTGCATGTGCGTATGTGTGTACATACATATGTGGGTATGTATATGTGTGTATGTGTGCACATATGTGTGTATGTGTGTGCATATGTATGTATATGTGTGTGCATGTTTGTGTGTGTATATGTGTGAATGAATATGCGTGCATATGTGAGTGCATTGTGTATATGTATTGCATGTGTATGCACATGTGATGTGTATATATGTGTGTGTGTGTGTGTACCTGTGTGTGTGTGCACTGTGGCTCTGTCTGTTGGCTCAGTTTGTTTCTTCTGATATTTCATGTGTCTTCGTCTGTCCATGATATAATAAAACCTTAGAGTAATTGATAAGCAACAAAAGTGTGTGTCTCACAGTAGAGGAAGCTGGGCATGTGAGATCAAGGTGCCAGGGGATCTGAAGTGTGCTGAGGACTCTTTACAGCTGTTTCCTCAAGTGCAGGGATGAGGGTGTCTGACTAAGGCTCGTGTACTGACGTCCCTCGTGAGATGGAGCCTCCTGACTGTGTACGTCATCCCAACCCCAGCGTCTAACAGACGGCCTTGGCAGAGTGGAGACACTAGTGTGTAAGCGTAATACCATGCTGGGATCTGCTGACGGGCACAGGGTGGCCTCGGGGTGGCTCCCCAGTGACGCCCTCACAGGGGCAGAAAACATGGAAGCTGAGCAGAGCAGCCCTGGGGGCTTGGAGAGTAAGAGACAAGTGAGGTCTGGCTTGGTGTGTCTCAGTCCTCCATCTCCCTCCGCTGAGCATGACTGATGAACTCACGCCCCAGTGCTCTGGAGATGGGCTCTGAGGACCGTGGGGCTGGAGGCAGAGGGCTCGTGCAGGGCAAGGAGTGTGCTTCCACTACAGTAAACACCACTGTGGACAGTGATTGGCTGGACAGGAAGTGGGCATGAGCTGATTTAGCTGAGTGTTAGTGCTACAGCTCCTGGGTGCCAAGGCCAGGGTTAGGGAGCCTTGTGGAAGAGTGATGGGGAGGACAGACAGACCCAGAGGGGACAGGCATGCCACAGGAAGATCAACAGAGCCAACTAACCTGGGACCAGGGGGTTGCAGAGACTGAAGCACCAACCAAGGACCATGCATGGACCGGACTTAGACACACACACACACACCTGGAGCCAATGGCAGCTTGGTCTTCATGTGTATTCCTTAGTAAGGGGAGCAGGGGCTGTTTCTGACTTGGTCTCTGTTGCCTGCCTTTTGATCGCTTCCCCTTGGCTGGGCTGCCTCCTAAGGCCACCGAGAGAGAGGATGTGCTCATTCTTGCTGTGACTTGATGTGCTGGGGTGGGTTGATGGGGGCCTCCTCCTTCTGGGGGGCGGGGGGGGGGGGGGGGGGGAGAGGGCAAAGGGAGGGAGGGAGCTGTGACTGGGATGTAAGGTGAATAAATAAATAAAATTTAAAAACCCAGGCCCTGTGTTGGCACGGTCTGCCTTCCTGAAAGGAGCCGGAACGGCAGCAAGTACGGAGGCAGCCCTGGCTTCTCCCAAAGGTGCGAACGGGGAGCGAGCAAGACAGAGGACACTCTGTGCCCCCCCACCCCCCATGATGCTATGGGAGCCTCAGTCTCAGAGCTGAGCTGCAGGTAACGTTGGCCTGAGAACCTGTGGCACTGAGTACCGAGGGTTCTGGCCATTACATGCGTCACGTGTAGTAAGGCATTTCCTCTCCGGCAGACACAGCAACAGCACCTCAAGGCTGAGAGGATTAAATGAGATGATCCTGTGAATTAGGCACATTATCTGCCCAGTATCTGGGGCGCGGTACTCAGTGACTGGAGGTTCCTGTAAGCTCTGCTGTTAGCAGAAAAGGAGCTGTGGGAGCCGACAAGGAAACCTGATCAGCACATCTTAGGCAGGCTGGTTTGAGCCTACGGCGTCTGGCCTGATGTTTGTCACATGCTTGCATGTGTGTAGTGTCCTGGCTAGTTTTATATCACCCTGACACAAGCTACAGCTGTCTGAGAGAAAGGGAACCTCAACTGACAAAACGCTTCCACAGAGCCGGGCATGGTGGTACATGTCTTTAATTCCTGTGCTCAAGGCAGAGGTCCCTCGGTGAGTTCAAACCCAGCATGGTCTACACCGTGAGTTCCAGGACAGGAAGATCTACACAGAGAAACCCTGTCCTGAAAAACTACACACACACACACACACACACACACAGCCAGGACAGCTATAAACAAGTGTGCATGTGCAAGTGTGTATATATCTGTGCAAATGGATGTGTGCTCATGCATGTGTTCATGTGTGCATGCACACATGTGTGTATGTATGCTTGTGGTGTGTGTGTGTGTGTGCGTGCGTGCGTGTTTCTTCCTCAGGACTTACCTTCATCTGTAGAGTGTGGTCTCTGGTGCTCATGTTTGGGATCTCGGCAGGGATGTGGAGTCAGCTGCTGGGTCCACAGTCACGTATCCCTCCCTGCTGGCTGTCAGCACTTGGGGCCAGGAGAGTGAGTGAGAGTGACGTGCTGGTGACAGGCCGGGGGGCAGCCAGGAGGACAGGTCTGTCAGGGTGGGCCCCGGCCCCAGTGCGAGGCTGGGGAGGTGAGGAGCCCTTCTGAGCCGGGAGTGAGGACAGGGTGTAGACAGCCCCCGAAGGCGGCGACACACTCCTGTCAGCGCTGGGCTGGCCTCACCTTCGCACAATCCGGGCGTGTGACAGCAGAGCAGGCCTTTCTGAAGCTGGGCCTTCCCGAGGCTGGGCACGGCTCACTGTCCTCGACAGCTCTTCTTCTTGGTCCCAAGAAGGTTCCTGCTGCAGCAGCTGAAGCCTGTACACGGCTGAGTTCTTGCCTGAGAGAAAGGGTCACACCTGAAGGCCAACCCTTCCACGATAGGAAGAGTATTGCCAGGAGGAGCCAGCCATCCACGAGGTGATTTCCGGTGTTCGAGGCTGAGGAAGGCCCAGCTCCTGCCCAAGAATGGACAGCTGAGCAAGGAGCCAATGGAGTGATGTCCAGAGCACCACACAAAACTCAGAGGTCAGTCCGAGACCTGGGTACCAACAGAGCTGGCGGCGCATAAGAAGGCTCGTATAAGAAGGCTCTGCCTGGCTGGAGCCACAGAGCGTAGCTCGGGAGGCGAGTGGCGTGACAGAGGACTCTAGGCGTGTGCAGCGGGTGGGGAGGGCAGCAGTTTATCAGGTGGAGGAAAGCTGCTGTCGGTGAAGGTGTGAGAGGATCAGAGCACACGCAAGGGCAGACAGTGGTCGGCAGAGACAGGCGGACCCTGGCTCAGAAGCTGTCCTTGCTCACTCGTGGCTCCTGTAGTTTATACAGGTTCATAAAAACGTGTAGGTGTGACACGACTGTCTATGGAGGCGGGAGGACTAATGAGAGGGAGAGAGACCGAAAAGGGAAAGAGGAAAATGTTCAAAATGTAAGGAAGACTTCAAAACCCACATGATAAAAGCCAGGGGCCGGGGCTGTGGCGCAGCCGGTGGAGTCCCCGTGTAACATGCAGAGCGACAGAGACAAGGCATGGCATCTGAGGACCAGAACCACACCTGTTGAGGCGTGGAAGGGGCAGAAGTTCAAGGTCACCCTCGGCTACACGTGGAGTCTGAGGCCAGCCTGGGCGATAGGAGCCACTCACTCCCTGGAAACAAGGAATATCAAGTTAACCATTCTTGAGCTTTCTTTCCTGAAAAATATGACAGATTACAGAAAAAAAAAAAAATCCTACAGCAGCCGATTGCTTTCAAAGTCCTCATGGGGTTTGTTTGCTTGTCAAGTGTTAGGGTCTAGGAGGAGTCAGGGGAAGGAAGTCAGCGGCCTCAGTCAGGCAGTCCTGGGCAGGGCAGACACCTCTGCTAGCTGCTCTGGAGGCCTGGACTCCGGGTTCGGCTACTGTCTGCGCTCCTAACTGACCACACAACTGGAAAGAGGCCCTCACCCAGAGGGGGCTTCAGATGGAAGTGCGCCTGAGAGACAGACGTCACTTCAGACACTCAGCCGTGAGCCCCCGTGTGGGGACACTCTCAGTCTGCCACAGGACAGGGGGCGAGGGGTTCACGGGTCACACGGCGTCTTACAGACTACTGGAGATACGGTCAGCCCTCCGAGGAGAGCTCAGACAGGCTTGTCCTTAGTGTGGTAAGACCACAGCAGAATGGGCGCACTGCTGTACAGTCCGGAGAAGCAGCAATGAAGTGGGGTGGAGAATTGAGGAGGCAGGAGGATTCCAAAGGTGGCCAACAGTAGTGTGCACGGCTGGATGTGGGTGCCAGCTCACACTTACAGGAGCGTGTGGGCTATGCTCAGGGGTGCCACAGTGTAGTTTTTGAGACAGAGCCCCACATAGCCCAGGCTGGTCTCCAACCTGCCACGTAGCTAAGGATAGCCCTCCACGTGGATCCCCTGCCGTTGCCGGCCTGGTGCTGGATTAGAGGCATGACCCGCCATGCCCCCTTACAAGACACCGGAAATCAAATGCACAGTTCCATACACACTGGGCAGGCGTGAACATTAACTTCGAACACCCCCCGGATCCCAGCTGTATGCGGTATGATTTAAGGGCCCCATGTCCTTGCACTCGCTGGCCGGTGACCGTGGCCCTGGGGCTTTGGTAGCTTGCTCTTTACAGCCCGAATGAGCCCTCAACGCAGCCTGCCTGGCACTGATGTCTGTGTTCTTATCCGAACTCACACTGTGAGCCTGGGCATTCTAGGAAAAACCAGGGATAACAGAATATATAGCCAGGAGGCCCAGCCCTCGGGGAGCTCCCAGCCTTTTTGCCCGAGGGTTGAGGATAAGCCTTCTGGTTGTGTGTGGAAGACTAAGCTTTGGGGCGCCTGGGTTTCCAGTACTGCGAGCAGCCCCAGGTCAGGCCTCCACCGTCATCCGGGCCTGCTGGTGCCTCTGCAGGCAGAGCTGGACAGTGTCAAAGCTTGGCTCTCCCTGGCTTCCACATAACTGTGGATTTCTCCTCTATCTAAGGAGATAAAGGCAAAGGCAGGCCTTGGCTGTTTCTCAGCCCTCTCTGACAGCAGAAAGGCCTGTACATTGTAAAGATTTCCTAAAGGGAACTCGGCCGTGGTTTGTGAAGTAAACAGGAGGTGCAGCCCAGACAGGACCCTTCCCGTGCCTTTGGAGCGGCTCTGTGGCCCTGCACCTGGTGAAGAGGCCTTTGCAAGCTCCATCCCCTTGACACCGAGCCCATGGAGCCCTGACACTGGCCTGACCCACAGCCGGCCCTCAGGATGCTGGTGTGCCATCACCTTTGGAGGCCGGGCCTTGGAGAGGCGGCCCCACAGTGAAGCTGAGCACAAACCGGAGATCCAAGTCACCTCAGCGAATCCTGTCTCTGCCACTCATATGTCACGTGCCAAAAGACATGTTGCTTAGCATGTTTGTGTTCTGGTCTTCCTCTGGTAAGAGAGACAGAATGGTTCTTCCCTCCTGGGGATGTGATGTTTTGGTACCTTACACAGATAGTTCTGAGAGGCAGCGTCTACAGAGGTAGAACGGAAGAGCAGTCTTCGGAGCCCACCTGCTTTCTTGGATTAGAATCCCAGTGCCACCTGCTAGTAGATATGACCTCTGACAAGACCCCGAGCCTCTCCCGGCATGATGACATCTTCCTGACAGGGAAAGGGTTCAAAGGGCGGCTGATGTCGTCGTTTGGCCTAGTGCTAAACGGAGAGGTACTGCTGTGGCAATGGGGCTTCCTGAACCGCTGGGCCTGAGGCAGAGGGAGGCAAGCCTTGCCTGCTCTCTGGCTGGTCCTGCAGGGTCCCCTCACACCTAGGTGGGGCAGCTCCAGGCAGCTGAAGAGTTGGAGTGTTCCGGGAGAGCACAGTGTCGCTGCTGTCGGTCAGCGTGGCCATAAAGAACCCCACCCCCTCAGACAACACAGCATCTGTTAACAAGACTAAGACCTCACAGAAAGAAGCCCCAGCTCAGCTCTCCGCACACCCAACACCAGAAACAAAATATCTGCTGACCTAGGTGGGATGCACCTGTCTTACTCAGGATTTAACTGCTGTGATGATCACCAACGACCAAAGCAACAACCTGGGGGAGCTGTTGTCTTACACAGCCCAGGACCGCTGGCACCGTGGGCCTGGTCCCCCAGGGGCAATCACTAGGCGAGAAAGTGTCCCACCGGCCAACCTGCTGGACACGCTCTCAGCAGAGGTTTCTTCTTCCCAAATGTCTACGTTTGTGTCTAGATGACAAAACCCAACCAGCACAAGGTCTACAATCTCAGAACTCAAGAGGCTGAGTCAGGAAGATTAAAGCCACAAGTTCCATGCCAACCTGGGCCCTAAAAAGAGCCTGTCTTAAACACGCAAAAACTAACAAAACAAAAATCTGTCCTGTGTGACACTCGGTGGCGTGCTCTGGTCCTCTCCTCCACCTTCCCGAAGTTTTAAGACCTCCAGCCAGCCACTCACAAGCTATGTTTTACTGAGGGTGGAGCGCTACCACCCAATGACAGCTCCATAGTTTGTTTACAAATGTTCTAGCACCAAGTCCAAATTAAGATCGCTCCGAGACGCAGCGATTGGCCGTGACCAGGGTGGAGGCCAAGGGCAGCAGCCTCAGGAGCGCCTCCTGGATCAGCCTGGAACTGCCCAGAGGAGCGTTTCTTCCTGTTGTCACAGGGGAAAGTTCCCCGGAGAAACACATGGCTGATGAAGCTGAAGCAAGTCAAGTGCCCTGTGAACCTTGCAGCTGGGGAGTGAGCGTCTCTTCCCCAAAAAGGACCAAGACTGGAGGCTTTGGAGTCAGCAGCTCATTAGTCTTGTTTTCAAGCGCATTTCAAAATAAAAGTCAACACAAGTCGAGCTGAAATATTTAGAGATCGAAAGAAAGTGTTCTGTTTAAACAAACATGGGAAGGAGGAAAGGAGGGAAGGAAGGAGGGAGGAGAGAAAGGAGGGAGGGAGGGAGGCAGAGAAGACCCATCTGAAGACTGTCTAAATCCCCAAGTTAATATTTAGAATTTACTGTTTAAATGTAAAGCACTGACACTTGAAGAGGTCCTATCTCCACTTGAAACAGACTTGATCTGAAAGTCTTCCAGCAACTTCCCTACGTTATAACTGTGCTCTGCCTCTTCTGATGTATGGTGTCATATTTTTCTTCACATTTTAATCTTCATGCCCACCCTCCAGTTTGCACCTTAATTTTCTGACCATGTTCTCTTTCTTCCTTTCAGTGGCAGCATCTGGACATGGTACCTGGGCTTCAAACTTGTAATTCTCCTGCCTCAGTCCTGTGGGTGCATATTGCTGTGAGCGGCCCATTGACACTTCCTTCTTCCCCTTTTTGGTTACTTTAGGCCATTTCCAGTTTTTCCTTTCTAGAACCCTGTAGTGAGCATTTTGTGCATTTATTGTGTTTCAGCATTTGAATGTCTTTGTTGGGAGGTACTTCTGGAAGTAGAAATAGAGGTTCGAGTAGATGAACATTTTTATTTCCTAGATGCTTGGCTACCCTGCTTTTCCAAGAAATTATACTTAGCTGTTTCATCATTAGTAATTAATGACAACCTTTCCACACTGGGAAACGTTAGTTTATTTTTTTAATTAAATAACAAAATAATACACTTTCCTGGAAGCATTAATGCTTTCGAGAAGGCCAGGCTGCCTTTCTTTTCCTCTCAGCTGCCTGTAATTATTTAGGCTAGCGTGTCTACCCACACACTGTGAACCTGAGATTTGTGAGGGTATTGGGAGGTCCGGGCCACGCTGACCTGGCCACACTGAAGATGATGTGGAGCCTCTGGCGCAGAAGGTAGGGCTGAAACTGCTCTGTAAGAGGCAAAGAGAAATGATGAGCAGTTGGGGGAGGCCTCAGAAGAAGGGGAACCGGTGACCCCGGTGTTTGAGCTAACGGGTGGGAGTCTGTGGGAAGCAATAAAACACCTGAGGAAAGCAGGAAGAAGGAAGAGGAGAGGGGTCGGGGTGCCAAGAGAGGGGCAGCGTGCAAAGAAACACAGTAAACTGGAGACGATACATCAGCCAGACCTGACAAAGGAGCAGGCCAAGTTGGGACTTGGGTCGGGGCGGCGGGGACTGGGTACCACTGCAGATGCTCTGCGGAGGATGAGGGACTGGGTACCACTACAGGTCCTTTGTGGAGGATGAGAGATCGGGTACCACTACAGGTCCTCTGTGGAGGATGAGGGACTGGGTACCACTAAGGGACCAGGTACTGCTGCAGATCCTCTGTGGAGAAGGGGGAGGGAAAGCAGGGTGGTGGGCTGAGGGAGGCTGTTCTTTCAGTTGGTCAACAGCTCTGTCATGGTGGTCCTCACTGGCAAAACGGACAAGTCAAAGGATGGATTCCAAGTTGAACTTCCGAGTTGTGCAGCCTCATGATCCTAGGTGTGTTAGGAGCTGGCTTTCTACATTATATCAAAAAGCCGGCAAGCAGAACCGCAAGAATAACACAGGAGATTTGTTCTTACGGATGCTAAGAATTAGACCATAACCACCCAGGGAGTTGGTGGAGAGGGCTGTCAGACCATTTGCCTTTGTGTCTGGTGTTGACACCAAAGTCACTGCAGATGGAGAGAAGAGCTGGGGCCTCGGACAGCATGCAAGGACAAGCCACAGGGGCACCAGCAGCTGGTCTTTCAGGTATGAAAACAGAAGGCACCAAGCTGGGAAGGTGGTGGCGGTCAGAAGATGCGTCTCATCAAGGAGGGTGCCACCAACCCCATAAGTTCCCCTCTGCCCTCCTCACGGATGGCAGGCACCCCAACCTCCCTAGCCCTAGTGAACACACACATAAGGTAGCTTTAAAAGTATGCGAGCGGTTGGCGCCTCCACTCCTTCACCTTCTAAATCTCTCATGGAAAACCAGAGGAAAGCACCTCTGGAGGACTGGGTTCCGTCATGCCCGAGCTGGCGCCCTGTGAAGCCACAGCCTAGGAGCAGCATCCATTTCCGGAGTGTCTGAGGCATGGGGGGTGGGGAGGATCCACCGAGGGCCCAGCACATGAAGTCAGCTGGGGCCAAGCTCGAGTTTTGAACAAGGAAAAAATGGCAGCCTCAGTCTTCTAATTTGGACCCAAGCAAAGTCACATCCTGGTGACGGCCGCTGCCCTGGCCAGCACCACGAACAGTGTCTGGCCGAGTGGTCCTCTCTCTGTGGGGACAGTGCAGCTGTGACTCTGGAGATACTGGCGACACCCAGCTCCTCATGTTTATCATCCAAGGAATCGTGGCTGAAATGGCACAGCAATAGCCAGAGCCCAGGCCCCGTAGGCTCTGTCCTCTCCGAGAGACCAGGATAGCTTAGATGTCAGACCTCTTGGTCCCAGGAAAGACAGACAGCAGCTGCCCAGTGCGGCCTGCTTCAGCCTTTGTGCGGCCTTTGTTCTGAAGCAGGTTTTCTGCAGCTCATGCCAGCCTTGCCCTCTTATACCTCTGAACTTCTGACTCCCCAGTGCTGAGACTGCAGACGTGGGCAGCCACGTGCAGCTTTCTGAGGTACCGGGGGTGTAAGACTTTGTCACGTGCTGGAAGACTTTACCAGCCGAGCCACAGTCCCATCCTTACCTCACTGTAAGCAGAAGGAGACTGGCACCAGACTAGGAGCTACAGTGCCAAGACCCTGCCCTGCCCTGTAAGCTCAGAAGGCCTCATGACTTGGAGAGGGTTATATTTTGGTCAGGTACAGCCATCATTTACACATGTGTGATCAAGCTCCGCCGGAAAGCAGGGCCACCTGACGGGACGTGGATTTGAAGAACCTGGGCAAACAGCTTAGAATCCTTGACGCCGGCCTGTCCCATGCTTCCCAGCGCTCTCCGTTTCTCTGGCCATCATTCTCCTTTTCCTCTCCTCCTCTGTGATTTCTTCTGCCTCTCCATTCTCTCTGCCCTTCATTCTCACCCCAGAAGCACATGAACAAGTATCCACAGTGATCAGGCCTGTAACAGGCTGGGTACAGGCTGACGCAAGCGCACACACGCGCGCGCGCGCGCGCACACACACACACACACACACACGTGACCTGCTGCCGTGGCAGGGGCTGAGGTTCCTGTCATTCCTCCCTTGTCTTCGCCATCACTCTCCTTTCATGCCTTTGCCGGTGACTGGACTGTCTGAAGAGGGAAGACCCGGAACACAGGAGGTCAATTCTTAGTCAGCCCTGGATCCCATCTTCATGGAAGAGAAGTTTTTCTAAATGCTGATATCTCCTAACTCCTCTGACTGTCCGGAAGGGTCCCGAGCGGTTGCACACACCCAGCCAAGCGCCCACACGCTGGCAGAACCAGCCAGGCCTGAGAGATGATGGCCGGTGACTTTTCCTGCAGTTCTCCTAAGTGCAAATCCAGTGTTTGCAAGTCATGCCTGGGCTGCTGTTCTGTGCTGTGTGCATTCTCCTCATGTCCCCGTCACTCCAGTGCTTGCAATGGGGCCTAACGCAGTCTGGAATGAAGTCGGCTCCTGTTCTTTCTTCCCCCGTTAAGTCACGGGGTCCCTCCCAGAGCAGACCCTGGAACCGTCAGCTGTGTCCTGAGGAAATCAGCTGGCAGGATAGGAACCAGCTCTTGGGGGAGGGGCTCTGAAATTCGGACCCTGGGGTCACCGATTCTGCAACAAGGTGCCGAGCCCGAGGTGAACTGGGTTAGAACTTGGAGCTGGAACCCAGAGGGCGTGCTCAGAGCTAATCTGCCAACTGTGGGGACAGCGTGGCCTTCTGCACACTATGTGGCAGAGAGAAGACAGCCCTCGGATCCGTCCACTGGCCAGAGAGTCCCTACAGGACAAAGATGACCTGGGAGCGTGGGGTCACGCCTCTGACGTGAGAGCTCGTTAGAAGCGCCAGACCCCAGTGATTCACACGATGCTCCGGAAGTTCTGCTGTAGAGCTCAGCGTGCCAGGTCACCGCAAACCCTGGTCTGAGTGACAGACTCACAGCTAAAACTAGACATTTTCTTGGAAAAAATTTTGCTCTTTAACTATATTTAAGTTTATCGTGTAACAGAATCAACTATCTGTACATTCTTGTACAACAGATAATTCAGTTATTTAGTTAGTATCTTAACTGAGCTGGGGATTAAATCCAGGTCCTTGTCCCTGCTGGGCACTGAGCTATACCCCAGCTCTAGAAATTTCTGAGCCACTGTTACTTTGGAGACCTTTCTATTACATCGCTTTGCCTATGGCAGCAGGCAGGAGAGACTTGTAACAGTGGATGCTTCTCTTTCAAAGGTATGTGTGTGTGCACACATGCATGCAGGTACCCTGGGGAGCCAGAAGAGGGCATCAGATCCCCTGAGGCACAGTTACAGGCTGTTGTGAATTGCCTGGCATGGGTGCTGGGAACTGGACTCAGTCCTCTGGAGAGCTCCTGCCCGCCGAGCCATCGCCCTCCCCCCAACACCACAGCGACATTCTCCTCCCCTCTTGGCGAGGGCTGAAGGCTGTTCATCCAGTCCTTCCAGATCTGTACTGTGGGAATCTATTCTTCTCACTTTTAGTTCCTTAGGTGACAGAGCAGTGACAGCAGCTAGTGCCTTGAGCTAAGTTTCTAACAGAGAGACCTGAAGTGTGGATTCCCCTGTTGCTGAATTGGGAAGCGAGTGAATCTGAGCAGGATGCTGGCAGAGAAGCTTACCTCCCTGAGCGTGTCTGCTCTTACACACGACTTGATCCTGTCTTCTACAGAGTCTGTGCTCAAGAACCCAAATCTGACTTACAACAGACATCTTGGAGAAACAGAGTTCTCACAAGCCTTGAGAAAGCCTACGGTTTGGGGTTGGACCACATATGTAGTCTTTAGCCATGTGGGGCCTAGAGGCTGGACAGGCCTGACCTCTAAAGTGATTTCCAGACCTGAAGTTTTAGAAATCAAGATTCCTTCACTAACATCCATCGCTGTCCTCTCTTCCGGTGGCTTTGACATGGGATCTGAACCTGTCTGCTCGAACCAGAGGGTGGGAGGCAGGGCTTGGAAGGAGAGACATGTTTTGCTATAAATGAAACAGATGCCAAGTGGTGTGCCTCGGCCCCACGGGTGGGTGGGGAACTAGCAGCATGCCTCCTCCTTCAGACTTTCTGAGAGTAAGTCAAGACCAGCTCCTCCAGGGACAGCACACCTTTCCATTCAGCTCCCAAGACCATGCCTTTGAAGAAGAGAAGGTGGTTGGGCCTGGAAGAGCTCCCTGGGAGCCCAGGGCCACAGAACGGGTTAACTGCCAGCAAATGAGCACCATCTGGCCCTCAGCGAGCTCCCCTCACAGTGCGCTGGCTTATAATCTAGGGAACTGCTGTTTTTCAAAACATTTGGGGCTTGTTAGCAGATCCAGTCATCTAGATCCATCTTGAATGTATTGTCAGACAAACAACGGTCTTGAGGGCCGAAGGCCCGTATCTTTGCTCCATTAGTAAACATCATTCTGTAAGTGTCCTGTTCAGTCACTGTGGCCCACACAGGGGCTGAGTGGAGCCCAGGTTTAAAGGACACCTAGCCAGTTCTGTCTCCACCTGAGAGAAGTCCCAGCAAACACTGGTTCAGGCACACTGCAAAGGCACGCACGCACACACACACACACACGCTGCTTCTATTTTCAGAAAATTAATGAACGATTTCAGTTATGGCAAAACAGCCCTGTAGAGCAAGGGTCAGTCTGCTCTTTTAATCAAGAAGCTTTGCCAAATATTTACTAAAATAGGGCAGAGTCCTTGTAAAAGTATAAATAGTTTTGTTTCTTATTTAAAATAAAAAGGTCCCTAGCACCTTATATGGTCTGCTCCTTTGATAGCACTCAAGTGTTTCTATAGCAGGGTTTCCATTGTGGCCTCTGCTAAGGAAAAAAAGAACAAAATCACAGTGTAAGTTCTGAGAAAAGGGATGCTTTGTGTTTAAAAAAAAAAAAAAGAAAGAAAGAAAACTTGCAGCATACGCTGAGTAACAGCGTCTCTGGAGGGAGCTCCTGTGACCGTGTGTCTGTCCACAGGAGCTGTGAACGGGCTGGGTTGGGGAGTTCTGCAGTTGGGCGAGGTGACTGTGACGATCGATGAGGAGGAAACCCTCCGCATCACATCTGGAGCCCACCTGGCTTTGCACTTCTTGCTCTGTGAAATAATAAATTTCCTCAACTCAGTTTGAGAAGGTAATTCCAGCTGCTAAAACCCTCCAAACTGGCCTAGCACAGCTTCCAAGTCCTCATGAAGACTTGCCATCCGTCTTTTTGTTACAGCGCCCTGGAAACTTCACCCACCATTTTGCCAGAAAGGCTTCTAAAAGGACAAATTTTCCTTAAGTACTACAACAAAAAGCTGTATTAAAAAAAAAAATGGTGGCCAATAGCTCTACACGGCGATTCTTTAATGGGTATAGCTCAAAACAGAAGCGCTGCGGTTCCTAAGCCCTTTCTGTGGGAAAGATCACGCCGAGTTGGTACACACGCATCTCCTGGTCCACCCACATGTGCTCCTATGTACCAGTAACTGGGATCATCAAGACAGCTGACGAGGGCCAGGCCAGCCAGGCCAGCTTAGCCAAGAGCCAGACACCTCAGAAACAAGCTCCGGACTCCATGAAGATGCGAGGTTCCCAATCCCCAAACTGGGATCTTAAGTTTTAGGACCATCTCCTGTGCCCTGGGTGAGAGGTGAACACTGCGGCGCCTCTGTAGAATGCGTGGGTATTCGTGCGGTTCCTTCCCAGTAAGGTCGCAAGCTTCCCCACTGCTAACCTGCTCTCAGGTTGCCCCCTTTGCTGACGTAACAAGCAGCCGATACGCCTTCTGCATTACAATTTATCCTTCTCTTTCATCGAGTGTCTTTATATAAAATATTCCAGAACAAAGGAATGCAGGAATCAGAAAAAATTCTATTTTTTTAGGATTTTCTCATCCTTCGTCGTGTGCGTGTGTGTTTATGTGAGCATATGATGACTGCAGTTGCCGTCAGATGCTGGGAAAAAATATCATATCCCCGGAATGACGAGCATTTGTTTGCCATCTGACATGGGTACTGGGAGCCAAACTTGAGTCCTTTGGAAACGCAGGAAGCACTCTCAGTACCGGGTTCTCGGCCTCCTTAACAATATCCGGTGTGGGCTCCGTCTCACGAGGCAGTGCAGCAGGGAGGTGGCTGAGGTTAGGTAGCCAGGGCCCGCAGGGAGTCCTCTGTTATCCTGCCTAGGGAGCACTCCGTAAAATGACTCCTCATGACTGGTGCCTCACTCAGCCCGCAGCAGGGAGGCTGCTCCTCCCGGTAGCCGGGAACTAACCCAGAGACCCAGAACCGGACAACGGGCAGACAGGGAGAGACTCCGGAAAACTCGGCCCTGAGTGTCGTGCTCACGCTCCCTTCAGGGGAAGGTTGGGCTCAGGGAGCGAGGCAGAAGGGGAGTAAGAGGGGAGGAGGGGAGCTGACTCGTGAATATACCGAGTGAAATTCCCAGAGTAACAACAGTGACAGGAGGCCGCAGCCCTGTGCCGTTCTCTGCCTGCAGCTGCTGAGGGGTGTGGCTGGCTGGTGCCATTCTCTGCCTGCGTCTGCTGAGGGGTGTGGCTGGATTTTCAGCTCCTCTCCTGCTGCTTCTGGAGACACGCTGTGGAGAGAACTTCTGGATTGGACAGTCAGCTCTAGCTTTAACCTTACAAGGAGCCGCTGTGCTGGTTCTGTTAATGTCGCTGACAAAGGTGTTCAAGCATTTCGGTGTCCCCAGGTCCTCCCGAAGCCCGGCCGGCTCCCGTCTTTCTTTTCTTCATCCAGGCAGGGATGGCCCCCAGCAGGCCGTGGGCTTGAATACAGGCCTTGCTGTCCCTGGTGACTGGAATTACTGGTTCACCACACCTGGTCAACTTTTGTTGGCTTAATCCTAGGCGTCCTGACAGCGAGGCAATGTCTCACGTGATCTTGATTTGCCTTTCCCTGGTTATTAATGGCAACGGTCAGTTTTCACACACCTGTCGGCCGGTCAGTGCATCTCGTTTTTGGAGAGATGCCGTTTCAAGTGCTTAGCCTACTTTTAAACGTGTTGGGTTTTTTGTTTGCTTTTGTTTTTCTTCTTGAGTTGAATTGCTCATATATTCTGGAAATTAACTCCTTGGCATATGGCTTTTTAAATTTTAACCTTTGTATCTGTGCAGCAAGTGCAGTGCCCGAGCTACCTTCTGAGCGCTCGCGTTTATGCCCGTAGACAAAAGCTGCTCTCACTCTTCAGTCGGTGACGCCTCTCTACAAGAATGGCGGGAATGTAGAAGTTCCTGGCTGGCAAGGTGCTGAGGACAAGTGACAGTTGCATGCTCAGTCCCAAACAGGACATTCATACCACTGCTTCTGAAGCTCAGGGAACAGCAGAGAAGACAGTCCTGAGAATGCAAGAGCCAGAGACATGGAGAAGGGCCGAGAAATGGTGTCTTTCAAGCATGACCTAGCCAATGCAAGCACGCTGTCCCAGCACCTTGGCCATTTGCAAAGGGCCCGCTCTGCCCAAGACCACACCAGCCCTTGGTCGGTCACAGATCAGGGAAGACCGCAGCAGTGGATGGTCCGTCACAGATCAGGGAGGACCGCAGCAGTGGATGGTCCGTCACAGATCAGGGAGGACCGCAGCAGTGGATGGTCC
>REGO01000056.1:6582751-6730930 GCA_010120015.1 Rhombomys opimus | reverse complement strand
CCGTCACAGATCAGGGAGGACCGCAGCAGTGGATGGTCCGTCACAGATCAGGGAGGACCGCAGCAGTGGATGGTCCGTCACAGATCAGGGAGGACATCGGTGGCCCGCTCGGCCCTGCTGAAGTTTGGACTCCTGATAGATCCCATGGGGAGCAGACATTCTCTTCAGCTGTGTGCCTACTAGGGAACCCTCAGGCTTCAAAGAATAGTTCCAAACCCATGGTCACACAGATGGCCCTGGTTACACTCAGTGGCCACAAAAGACATGAGTGTGGCAAAGACACTTATAGGGAGGAAGGGGAAGGAAACGGGTGGGACAAAAGTAAGGGCGAGAGAAATCAATGCACTACGCATATGCGTGAATTGTTGTAGAAGAAATTTAATAAAAGATTTCTTAAAAAAATAAATAAATAAAACCAACCAAACAAAAAATACCTCACAAATCTGTGCTCCTGCAGTTAGTGAGAAAGATTCTCTCTGGTTCCACTGACACTTCAGCACACGTGACCACGCTCTGCGAAGACTGTGAAAGTGTTGCCAGCACTGCTTAGAAAGAATTACTGCCCTATAAACGTAAGAAGGCACGGAGTGTCCTCTCCCTTCCTGGCCTTCCTGGAAAGGTAGCGCCTTCCTTGTTTACTGCTCTACAATGTGACACACACACTTCGCCCCTGAGCATGCACAGCCCGAGCCTGGGTTAGAGACCTCTGGGATTCTGCCCTTTGATGTGAAATCCGACCCCAGGGCTCATGGGCTGTGTTGTCCTGGGCTTTTGCCTGTGGCCACACTTCAAGCAGAAGTGTCAGCCATAGCACAAAGGCACACTAGGCACACACACACACACACACACACCCATCCTCCAGGCCATCCTTCAGTTTATAAAAATGCCTTGCCCTATGTTCTCCTGTGACAGTCTTAATCCTGGTGGGGTCCTGGAGACAAAAGGGCGGAGGAGAAATCGAAAAGCTCACCTCGCTTTCTCAAGTTCCTGGTGTGACTGTGACGGAAGGCTGGCACTTGCACACGGCCTCCTCCTCCGAGTGCCTTGTTTTCCCTCCATGATGCTCTCCTGCCTTGCAGAGGCACGGGACCAGTATCTGCTGGCTACGAGCGAGGGTCACAACCAGTCTGCCCTTCCTTGGCTGGGCGTAGGCACACTGCTAAGCCTCGGGGCCTGACTGGGCTTCCTCGCCCATGAAACAGAAATGGCGCCATGTGCATCACTGGGTTTGGAGCAGGAAGGGTGTTAATCGGAATGCTTAACACTGCTCCTCAGCTCTGGTAGCCACGAGGCAAAAAGAAACCCGCCTGAGTGAAGACCTCGGAATACGAACTCACGCTTCTGTTGTTGACAGAAAATGGCCCACGAGCATGTTTTCTGTCTCTCTAAATCAGAGCAACATGGGTACACTACGCCTATAATCCCAGCACTGTGGGAGGCAGAGGCAGGGCTGTGAGTTCAAGGCCAGCCTGGTCTACAAAGTGAGTCCAGGACAGTCAAGGCTACACAGAGAAACCCTGCCTGGAAAAACAAAAAAAGAAAGGTCCTAAGAACCAGTCTATGAGATTTCTGGTTCCATAAAAGGTTCTCCATTGTCTGGGGTATAAGCAGGCGTGTGTGTGTGTGTGCACTTGTGTGTGTGTATGAGTGTGTGTGTGTATGTGTTGTGTCTGTTCCCTCAGTGTCTAGGGAGGAGGTTGTAGAGAGTGAAGGGTTTTGGTCTCACATTTATCACCATCGTCTTCATGTCAGCGCTTACCGTATACCCATGCCAAGAACTTAGCAGCGCAGATGAAAATGCAAAGGACATTTGGGAATTGCTACAACTCTCATGGAAAGAGTAAGCGCCCACAGACAAAGCCACTGTTGCTTTCGTGGCTTAATCCTGGGTGCCAGCAATGTGATTTGGTAGTCAGATTTCTTCCGTTCCTGTCATTTGTCTAAACTACTGCAGGGCAAATGATAGTCGTCACAGTCACTATAGGGGACAGACAAGGCAGCTGTGACACCCCAGCCCTGAATGCGAGCAGGAAGATGAGGGGGCCGGGGCAGGGGCCCATTCTTCCTCCAGCGCCACAGGAGCAGGACAGCGAGCATGGTGCTGATTTGCTTTGTACCGTACAATACAACCTCTCCAAGGCAGGGGACGGGTCACCTCAGGGGCCCCGTGTCCTCAGTCCCGGTGCTTTTAAGGGAAACTGATGTTTTGCTGATGGTGCCACAGAGAAAGAAAACAGGAGTTGCTAATGATTCTTTCCCAGGGGGTCACTGAAGGACTGCAGCAAGAACAGGGACCAAGGCTGAGGCCCCAATGCACCGTTTCAGAGCTCAGCTGTCCCCGGGTTGGGTGGTGGTGGCCGTGTAAGGCTCTTCTGGAGCCTTCAGTTCAGCCCCATGCTGGAATACAGCCACGCTGTAAAAGGTCCTTTCCCGCCTCTTTGGGGCAATGAGTGCCCAAGTCAGAAGACACAACCAGGAGGAACTAGAGAAAGCCCACTAGACTCTTACCCAACAGGCCGTGCAGAGCGACAACTCCAGACTCCTGATGGCTAGCCTCAGCTCCTGTGAGGCTCTGCTCTGCCGAGGCTGAATAAGCTCCTGAGATGCGCGTTAGATGCAGAGCCCTGGCCATGGGTCCAGAGAAGGAAGGGCTTTCCTCACTTGGTACTGCTGAATGCCAAAGCTGGCCGCCATCACCGGGCACTGCCTGCAGGGTTTACCCTCTCATTCCTGGAGAGCCCGTGGGCACTGTTGTGCATCAGGAATGCCCGCTGTTCTGGACACAAAGCTTCCGGTCCTTTCTGCACCCCCAGCCAGGCCCACCCTCTGCCTACCAGAGACAACGAAAGAGTAGACACCGCTGTGGCCGGATGTGAAACTTCCTCTCAAGGACCGGCATGTTGAAAAGTGATGAGTGGTGAGGACTCAGATTTCATCAACAGACCACACAGGTTCTAGAGCCGAGGGTGGCCTGGAGCGTGTGTTTCCAGACTAAACCCCTGGGCCCTCTCTAGTCCACGGTAACTTTTACACAGCATTCCGTAGGAGACCGTGACCACCAGGGCTGTCTAATCTTAAGGCCCGGAAGCTGGTCATCGGTAAACTAGCGCAGCAGCAGGGACTCCGCCGGAAGTGCTCACCTTTACCACACAGCAGATGATTAGCGGGGCCATCACCCCAAAATCTAGTCCCTCAAGTTCTGGATTTTATGCTTAACTTACTTGGTGTCGGTAAGGAGTTATATTTACTTTACAGCTGCTCCAAGAGCAGAACTTCGTCTTGTTTTTTTTTTTGTTTTGTTTTGTTTTTGTTTTTTGTTTTTGTTTTTTTAAATCTATAAAGAAAAGAAGGTGAGGGAGGAGGAGCTGGAACCAGCTGACTTGAAGCCAGCTGTGTTTCTTCTTCAGGAAAGGCCACTGAGGAGGCCATAGCTTGTTTAATCTCAGAAATGTAAACAGAAGGAAGCCTGTCACAATTAAGTTAGAATTTAAGCACTAATTAAGTCTGACGCCCTGTAACAGAGATTTAAGTTTAGTAAATACTGATCCCAAGTGGCTCCCCATTCCTTATACACATCTCATATTAATCTTAATGCAAACCAAGGTGCGTGTAACCTCTTTACAGTACAGCTGTTCAGACCTATATTCAAAGAGACGTGAGGCTGGAAACCACAAGATCACATTTCCCAGGGATATATGTGAAAGACCACAGCCTCGGAACAAAGCTTTCTGTATTTCTGCCAGATTGCTTGAGGCCAGTCAGAACACACAAAAGCATGCCGCGGAAGCCCTTCTCACTGCTAAATGCACACACGCACACGCACACGCACACGCACACACACACACACACACACACACACACATATGCAGAGACTTGAATAAACCAACCTAATGCGTTACTGATGCCAGGGGTTTGAGCTCTACTGACTATGCACTAAAAATACCTGAAGACAGTCGAAATTGACCTTCCAATGCCTCCCACTCCCGTCCCGGTCACCCTGTGATGGAAGCCGAAATCAGGATTGCCATGGAGAATGCAGAGAAAGAACCCGTTCCTGATAGTTGACAGAATCAGGGCTCTTAAAATGCCATTAAAGGAGTTGGTGTTTGCCCAGTTTACTCTGAGGCCATCTTTGCCACATTAAAAGTAAAAAAAAAAAAAAAAATCTTGTCAACAGTATTAACACAAGGCTTTGTTTTCACACAGACATGACGGGCCTATATTTTCTCCTTAAAGTTTATCTTTTGAAACAGTTGACACCAGAGAGGAAAAAAGGAAGAGTCATTTAAAATACATAAAATTTACTCCCGAGACAAAAATTTCTTTCCATGCTGAATTGAATGGTTAAATCAAAAAATAATTTAAAAATTAAAATTTTTAATTATTAAAAATTTTATATTTAATTTCATTTCATTACCTAATGTGTAGCATCTTAAATTTACATTAGAAGCAAAAGTGCCTTCCTCCTGCTCTGGGAAGGGCTGTCCCTGGGCATCTTAGTACTGCTGTGAACAATTTAAGTGATAAGAAACGAGGAGCTTGACGGTAGGGTCGGGTGGCGAGCAAGATGGCACAGGCTCAGGGCACTGGCAGGAAAGTCTGTTACACACCAGGGATATCGGAAACTACAGTCATGGACAGGACACCCCGTGAAGCCTCCCCGAACCCGCATGGCCCACAGTTTGCTGCCCAACTATGGTCTCTACCGAAAAATGGAAATGTATCGTCTTCATGAAGCCAATGCTGAGGAGGTGACCAAGTACCACAGTGGTGGCCACATTAAATCCTTGTACTCCATTCACCCAGATGCATGTGGAGTCCAGCAAGCAGACGCCGAGATTCCACGTTGGTGAGGACCACTCTGCATTTCTCAGCTTGCTTGAGTTCTGTCAGCTGTCTGCTGTGGCTCCATGGCAAGTGCTCTGAGGCTTAAGAAGCAGCAGATGGACATCTCGGTGAGCTGGGCTGGGGCCCGCACCATGAGAAGAAGTCCGAAGCATCTGGCGTCTCTTCCGTCAATGATACCGTCTTGGCCATCCTGGAACTGCTAAAGTACCACCAGAGCGTGCTGTATATTGACACTGATTTTCACCACGGCGACGGCGTGGAAGAGGCCTTCTATACCACGGACCGGGTCATGACTGTGTCTTTTCACAAACATGGAGAGTACCTCCCAGAATCCTGAGAACACTGCCCTGTGCTCCTGCGGTCCAAATGCAGGCAATACCCAAGGATGCCATCCAGAGGAGAGTGGTGATGAGGATGAAGAGGACCCTGACACACGCATCTCCAGCTGCTCCTCTGGCACACACAATTCTTCCCTGTGAGGAAGAATTCTGAATCAGATGAGGAGGGACAGGGCGGTTGCAAGAACTTTTCTAACTTCAAAAAAAGCCAAGAGTCAAAACAGACGATGAAAAAGAGAAAGATCCAGAAGACGAAAAAGAAGTCACAGAAGAGGAGGAAACCAAGGAGGAGAAGCTGGAAGTCAAAGGGGTCAAAGAAGAGGTCAAGTTGGCCTGAGCAAGCTCTGCAGCTCTGACTCCTCCCCAAATCCCTCACTTTTCCTCTCAGATTTTATATTTTCTATTCCTCTGTGTATTTATACACACTATATGAAACAGAATGTCCCCAGGGACTAGCTAAGAGCCAGGGACCAGAGCCCAGGGCAGTGGAGCTAGGAGGACCAGAGCCCAGGGCAGTGGAGCTAGGAGGACCAGAGCCCTGTCCCCGCCCTCTGGGAGGACCCTCACCCTGTCCCCGAATGCAGGAGCCCTCTGAGGCCAGAAGAGGTTGTTGGACTGCCGGATCACCTGGAGCTAGAATTACAGGCGGTTGTGAACAACTGTACATGTATGCTGGACACCAAGCTTGGGTCCTAGACACTCGGAACTGCCGAGCCATCTCTCCAGCGCCTCGGTTGGCAGCTGTGTATTCCTAGCACAGAAAAGGCGCCGCATTTGAACATGGATGCAAACGTGGAGGACCATGTTGTGAATCCGGGTAACTGGCTTTGGAGTTACTTTTAAACTTTCCTGTAGCAATAGCTTCAAAGCCAGTTGAGGGTCGGCCATCTAGAGCTCACACGATAGTTTCCCAGTTAACTATGCGTGTGATCTTACACACAGCTTTGGTTTGAGCCTTGGGAATTGGAGGAGACAGTTTAAGGTCGAACACGTGGATCAATTCCTAGCTCACACTTCTCATAAGAGGAAGCCCTAGTCAAGCAATCACTCATGTTCTCTCAGGCTTTCAAGTCCAGTGAGGGGAGACAGACACAGCGATGACATAGTGAGAAGGGGAAATAAATAAGCAAAGAGCCTCCCGAGGACACTGGAACCTTCCTGCACCAGGAGTCAGGCCCAGCCTGAGGGCAGCCGAGCTTCGTGCTTCCGAACTGTTTCATTGCTCATGAAGAGCATGGCCGCCTCAGGGCCAGGAGCTGGCCCTGATGGATGGAAAGCTGGTACCACCTGGTCCCTTCCTGCCCTTGCAGAGCTCACCCTTTCCTTTCGCCTGCTCCTTCCCCACCTGAGTGTCCTCCCCGGAGTCTTACTCTACCTTCCAGGGCCACATTCCGTTCTGGACACGCAGATGTTACCCTAAATACACAGCTTCAGTTCCGGTAACAAAGGCCACATTGTTCGGCCCAGCCCTACCGGGCTTAGATTCTGCCAGGTCACCCTGATATACAAGCAGCCACTGGCCTGGAGACACGGAGCTCAAAGGCTCTTAGAGGATCATGTCTGAAATCCCCATTTTCATGGCCAACTCAGGCCTAGGGCGTCATCTGGACTTTCACAGCACGGACTCCCTCGCCTGGGGCAGCACGGGCTGGTGTCCCCGCTGGACTGGGCTGCTTGGGTCACGGGCCTAGCCCCCTGCAGATCCTAGGACATGTCTTTCTCATCATCAAGGCACAGCAGCTGGAAAAGCCGAAGGATGACACCTAAGCAGGGGACACCACGTGCATCCTGCTTACCCTTGTCCCTCTGGCAGCCGGTCTTGAGCCTGAGGCCAAGAGTGCGTTGCTAAGCATGGAACTCGGCCAGTGCTGGGTCACAGGGCCATGGGTGATCCATAGCACCAGGCGAGGCAATGGCGATGCCTGGCCACAGGTATTTATAGCCTGGGGAGGGCGGCAGCAGAACTCTGCAAATGTGAAGTGCGGTCTGCTGAAAGCCGCAGATGCTCCGTCTAATTGTGGTCCCCTGTCTTTGAGATGACTGAATGATTGCTGTGGGACGGATTGGCTGTCCTCTCCCTGGGCTTGCCAGGTTCATTAGGACTTCTGGTTCCAATCCTGCTACTTCTCCAGCCTGTGCCTGAAGAGTCAGCGGGGAGGCATCTTTGCACACCAAGGAACCTGGGTTTACCTGCTGCTGGGTGGAGCTCGCTGAGAGGCAGACGTGGGTCCGTTCCAAAGATAGGCCTAAACTCTGGGCCTTTTTCTCTTTTTCTGGCTCTCCCTGGGCTCAGCATCGGGTTTTACATTTTCAGTTCGAGCTCTTTTTTCTTCAAAGGGGGCAGAGAGGACATGGTTGAGGCCTCGCTAAAGAGGGTCCTACCCGTCAGGGGCTGAGCAAGTTAGTTTGCTCGCCCACCCTGGGTGGCTGGGAGCTGAGCTGGGGGAACCCTACAGGGCATGACCTCCACGTCAACAGCACCCAGAGCAATGAGCGACCCAGGGCGTATGGAGATCCAGCGCCCAGAACTCCAGAGAGAAGGTTGGGACACTTTGGAAGGGAGGGAGTAGCCAAGGTGAAGCGCTTTATAATGGACTGTTGGGTAATAAATTCCCAGAAAATGAGCCTGTGCCCCAGCGTGCCTGCTCAGCGTACACAAGGCCTTGCGTTCCGTCTCCCCGTTCAGTCTCCCAGTGCCACACCAAGCTAGGCAGGACGCCTGGAACCCCAGAACTCAGAAGATGGAGGCAGGAGGATGGGAGTTCAAAGTCACGCTCAGCTACATAGCTGCTCTGAGGGCAGCCTCAGATACGCAAGAAACCCCCGTCCCAGGAAACAAAACACAAAAGCAGGCCACGGCGTGGTGCTGACCACCACCTGCGCCTGCAGGACCCTCTCCAGTGTCCCCACGGGACCTCCTGGCCTGGCAGGCTCTTGGTAAGGTTCCCGGTTCCTCCCACACCCTTGGTGTTCCTGCTGGCGGCCGTTTCTGCGGTTTCCGAATAATCCTGCTCATTTCCCCAGGACGTCTGCCAAGTTCCCAGCTCCATGACACCTGAGCACAGAACAGGGATGTAAACAGTGAACGGCTTCTCGACAACACTGTAAATGCTTTACAGAGCGCGTGCTCCAGGGAGTAGCCGAGCCATAAAATTGAAATTAAAGCAGCGTGTTTACAGAAACGTGCCAGTCATAAAACCTCCGCGTTCTAAATGGAGCTTTTGTGATCTGGTCCCTGGGTCCTCAGAGGGTGGCTCGGAGCTGGGAGAGGCACAGGGCTCTCCGGTAGCTGGCTGAGGGTGCCTCAGCAAACATCTCGGGTCCCTGTTTCGGCAGCACGCTGGAGTGACTCCTTGGGGCTTCCAGTCTCCTCTGACCCTGTAGACCTGGAGATGACCCTGGGTGCCCTTTGCACCAGCAGAAGCTGCCGCCCTCTGAGCGCCAAGCACACTGCTGTCAACATCCTTCTCAGGAGCACTGTAAGCGAGAGTGGTGTGGAGCTCTGCAGCCTCCTCCCCTCACCCCACCAAACAGGAAAGGAGTTTCTGCTTGGACGTGCCCACAGGAAATGCCCTTGGGTTCCCTATGACTAGAGCTAAAAAAAGACAGCCTTCCTCTTTCCCTCCTTTCTCCCTCTTCTTCCCTTTCTTCCTGCTCCCAAGATTCGCCTGTTTCCAACTCTCTGCTCTCACTCATTCTGTCATGGCATCACTCTGCTGGTGGTTTAAACCTGAAGAGCTGCCTCAGCTCAGGGGACACTCTCATACCCCGAATAACAGGAGAAGGGCAGCTTTGCATAATCAGGAAGAAAGAGATGGGAGGGGAGAGGAAGGGAGGGGAGGGGAGGGGAGGGGAGGGGAGGCCCGACCACCCTAGCCTTGAAAGCTGGCCTGGCCAACCTTCCGCAAGTCACTCGGTCCCTTTGAGGCTGTGGCTTCCTCCCCCGGCGGACAGACGAGGGAACCTTTTGACACTGGTGGGGGACCTGATGGTAGGAGCCACTAAGTTGCGGGTTGGCGTTTGACACTTACACGACCTGGAGAGCTGTTTATTCAGGAGTTGCGGGAGTCTCAGAAGCAGCAGCCCGGAGGCCATGATTCTGCTTTCCTCTCTATGCCACTGCAGAGGAGACCGAGAAACTGAAACACAAATGAAAATTTAACTCAGGGGCCTCACAGGCAATACCCAGTGGAACTAGAATTCTAATTCAGACCCACTGCATCCTTCAGATAGATCCCCACCCCCGTGCTTCAATCAGAAGGTAGGAGGACTCAACACGGCAATTACATGTATGGTCACGGTAGCCACGGGGCGCTAACAGGGATGAAAGCCGTGTCAGCAGAGACGCCTGCTTCGAAGAGGAGTGCCATCCGGAAGGGGAAGGCGGCTCCACCGGGAAGCTGGTTGCACACCTCCGGCCTAGATCCAGGCAGAAGCTGAGGTGCCCTCAGCACGCGCACTCGCGAGCACACACGCACACACACACACACACACACACACACACACACAGCCTTTGGCTTGCTTGCGGCTCCACGTGAGGGGCCTGGCGGGTTAGTCTGGGCTGCCTGGTAGCTTGGTGGTGGAGGGTCCGGGGCCGGCCTTCAGAGTGTGTCTGGGTGAGCAGACACGTTCTGCTGCTGGCTGTGATTTCGGCGACGACACACCTGTTATCCCTGGGATCAGTGAGGACGGAGGGGTCAATGTCTGGAAACCTGGCGGGCGGAGCGCATGACCTGAATTATAAACATCTGAGCAGCCTGAAAGAAGACTGTTCTGTCTGCACAGCAGAGGGCCAGGCTGCAACGCCCGTCCACCAGCACGACACTGGGAGTGTGGACGGGCCTCTGCCCATCACAGGCCGAGGGTGGCTGGCATCTAGTGGGTCCAGGCCAGGCCTGCAGCAGAGTAGCCGCCGCGCTCAGGAAAGAGCTTACCTGGACCGGCTGAACTGAAGCTGTCTCCGACCTTCCTGGAGCTGCTGGGGGGACAGACTTCCTTGTGGCAAATGATGGAATGGAAACCTGAGGATGCGACCCATCGCAAACGCAGGTCTGGGGTCCAGTGTGCTCTCTTGTGCGTGCGCACGCACGCACACACGCGCACGCACGCACGCACACACGCACACGCACGCACACGCACACACACACACACACACCACACTCCAGCTGCCTCCAGTACTAAGTGTCCTTGACAAAGCCTTTTTTTTCTCTCTTTCACTCTTTGGGAAAACATCCCAGACATGCAGGATAAAGGTCACCCACCAGGCAGAACAGTAACCAGCTGAATCTAGGTTTCTGCCCCCAAGCTCCGAGAAGCCAAAGTGCAAACGGGGCAGGTCCCAAAAAGAAGAGGGGACTGTGACGCGAGGGTGGACCGCTGGCCCCTGCCCTCCGCACAGCCGGAGGGCACTGCCCGGTCTCTGTGGGCTGTTGTCAAGCTCCCAAGCTGTGTGAGCGTCAAAGGAGACGTTCACGTCTGCATTCGAGGCCCAGGGGTGGAGGGAGAACCCAGGGGGGCCCGTGGGGCTCTGACTCTCCATGGAGCCACAGTGGGCCGCTGAAGACCGACGGCATGCTACACAGGGCGCCTCCTGCTGCCAGTTTCCAATCTGGCGACAGAAAGCACACATTCCTCTCCAGTCCATAGAGTCAAGGGCGTTGCCACCACCTTCCTCTCCCTTCCCACAGGTCTAAGTGGTCGGGGAAGGGTTTGGGCTACGAATTCATGGCTGAGGTCAATACCAGTCCAGTGCCTGGTACATAGTAGGTGTTGTTTTCAAACTATTTGTTGTGGGAAACTCCAAGCACACAGCAAGGGAAGAAATGCACAGAAAGGCTTCAGGTATCAGGAAAAGGGGGCTTCGCCTCAGCTAAGGACCCATAGCTGGTCCTGCTTCACCTCCACCAGCTTCCTCCTCTCCCACCTACAGGCTTTTGAAGCAAATCAGCCACACAAATTCCTCTATTAAGTTTTTTATGTGACTCTTTTCTTTTAAACATAGGCACAACATTATTACATCCAGAGACTATAAATCCTTAATCTAATAAAATCTCACTTCAAACTTTAAATCAATTAAATGTTGTGATTTTCTTTTCTTTTTAAAAATAATTTATTTAATTTTATGTGCATTAGTGTGAAGGTGTCAGATCCCTTGGAACTGGGAGTACAAACAGTTGGGACTTGAACCCGGCTCCTTCGGGAGACCAGACACTGCTCTTAACCACTAAGCCATCTCTCCAGCCCCAAACGTTGTGATTTTTTTTTTAAAGAGTTGGTTTGTTAGTTTCAAGACTCATGTTGATAGCTGCTATGTCTCCTTATTACTTCCCATTTCCGGTGTCTGCCTCTCCTTTCCCGCCCTCCCCTACATCTCTGTGCTGTCATTTTAATGTTCTACTTTTCTAGAAATTGGTAACTGGATCTTTTGGAAAAAAATTAAAAATTGTGCATGAGTGTTTTGCACACATGTATGTCGGTGTTGTGTGTGCCATGTGCATGGCAGAAAATGTTATTAAGTTGCCAGCGACTGGAGTCATGGCTGTTGCGAGCTGCCCTGTGGGTCCTCTGAGCAGCAGCCAGTGTCCCTAACTGCTGAGCCATCCTTCCCAGCCCCAGCCTAGTTGGATTTGCTATGTGTCTGCTGTAATTATTTCGGGGGGGGGGTCTGCTTCAGTGTGGTGACCTGTTCCTCAATTGGCGGGCAGCATGTGGCCTCTCTCTGTGATACTAACAGCCACTGAGGAGCATGTCCCAAATATACTGACTCATTAAAAGATGAAAAATCATGATACTTTTCTAATTGGATCTTTACTTCTCGATTCTGAGCTGTAATCCTTATAGGAAGAGAGAGAAATGTCTCACCTACCATGGTCCTTCCTGCATTGTTCCTCTAGGAAAGATAGCGTAAATGCTTGCTATTTTTTGTTTGTTTCAGACAGGGTTTCTCTGTGTAGCCTTTACTGTCCTGAACTCACTCTGTAGACCAGGCTGGCCTCGGACTCACAGAGATCCACCTGCCTCTGCCTCCTGAGTGCTGGGATTAGAGGCATGTGCCACCGAGCTGGCTTATTTACTTATTTACTAATTAGTAGCAAAATAAAAATTAAGAGTCACAGCTTTTTGCAAAAATGACAAGCTGTTATTTTAGAATTGTCAGGAACTCAAAATGTAAACTTTTTTTACTCCTTCACAACGAACTCCAATATTGACAGATTGGCTCCCCTTGGCCAGTGAGAATCTGTAAAGTTGGTCTTGCAACATAGCTCTCGCTGGCTTTGGTCCAGTTCTCGTAATCTAGTGGGACAAAGTGAAGGTTTCAGGGACTTGTACACTCGCTGCTCTAAACGTGGAATCCCGTTTCTCCTGAGTCCCTCCTCACTTCAGTTCAAGGAAGCCGCGTTCTAGAGCACACCCAGGCCCTGGTCTCTCCTGGAGGCTGAGCTGGGGTGCACCCTTACTTTTCACCACAAAGCTTGCATTAGTGCTGACTCACAGTTTCACTAGCATCCTCTCTGTCTCCCAGCTGAGAATATAGTGTGTGAAGACGCCATGGATAAACCACTGTCATATACACTGTCACATGCAACTGCCCTAAACACACATGCACACGCCTCTTGCAGAACGAAGCCTCAACATTTTCACAGTCTAACAATATAATTCACACAGAATGATGCTTGTAAGTCTTTCCCCTTGTGAGGGGGATTGAACCCAGGGCCGTACACATGACAAATAAGCACTGTACCCCTGGTCACTTCCTATTTGGAAGGCAAGTCTTACCTAAGCTCTCCAGGTGGCTCTTGAACTTGCCACCCCCTCCTGTCTCAGCTTCTCAGGGAGCTGGCGTGACAGGCCTCGGTCCTGCTGCCCCTGTTGTCTGGGGACTGTAAGCAGGAGGAAGAGCCCTGGAAAAACTCCCCTCACTGTGTTGCATTAATCAGATGTTTCATTTCTCATTATTCTGTTTTAAAATGTAAGCAGCGGGGAGGAGGCTGGAGAGATGGCTCAGCAGTTAGGAGCACTGGCTGCTCTTCCAGAGACCAGGATTTGGTTCCCAGCACCCACAGGCAGCTCACATCCACTGTAACTCAGACTAAGGGGCTTCAATGCCCTTGTTCTGGCCTCTGTTGGCACTCACAGACACACGAATACAAAATAAAGTGTGTGTGTGTGCGTGTGTGTAAGAGAGAGAAACAGGTGTGAAAACCAGCTGCTGAGAACAGAACCTGGGGCCTCCAGAAAAACAGAACTTTGATCCAAACAGCTCAGTCGGTCATCTCTGAAACCCCCTTAATAAAACACACTTGCAGCTTTCGGTGATTACATGAAGCATTTCCTGACTGTAAGGTCAAGTCAGCAAGCGCAGTTATGCAGCAACTGCAGGAGTCAGCCCTGCTCTTATCTCACTAACCCCGTTGCTTCCCTTACTGCTAATTGGTTTTTTTTTTTTTTTTTTTTTTTTTTTAATTTTGAAGTTGATATGCCTGGGGTTTAGTTTTAAAATACACAACACATACCATCTCTTTCCCTGTGTGTATACAGGGAAATATATAAAATAAATATATAAACTATATATAAATACATTTAAATATTATATACAAACCAATGTTTTCCACTTGATTCATTCTGTGTATTATATCTGGATGTTGCTGGCCATCACAGACATTTCCAGTCCTTCCTAGCATGTGTGTGTATGTGTGTGTATGTGTGTGTGTGTGTGTATACAGTGCTTTATCCATCTAGTTCCTCAGTTAACAAAAACCACTTAAACCCTTCGAATGAATTAGATCATTAGATTGTGAAAATGCTGGTCATTTTTTTTTTTTTTCTGCAAAGAGGCAAGCCTGTGTGTTTGAAAAATTGCATTTGAATTGTCTCTCTTGGCAAAAATAAGAAACCCAAATATTCCTGAAAATGGGCTTGCTGGATACAGAAGACATTTTTCCTCTCAGTTGCCACCTTAAAGAAAACTTGCGCTACTGCTTACCCACATAATCAGCCCACAGTTATTAAAGCGGTGACGTTAGCTCTGGTCCAACCCTACCTTCCAATCCTGGACTCCAGTCAGCCTCCGGCAGCCACGCCCTTTGAAGGAAAAGCGTGCCACGCCTCCCACCTCATTTTAAAATGGTTCTCTTGCTTTGACTTTCACGCCCTTGGTATATCTGGTGATTAAAAATCAGGTCAAGGGGCTGAGGTGGCTCAGCAGTTAAGAGCCCAGGCACACAAGCAGGCAAAACACCAATGAAGGGAAAATCAAAATTAAAAAAAAAAAAAAAATCACATCAATTATTTTGTGCTGTGTGTTCCTCAGTGTGTTTAGAGTCAGGTTTCGTTTGTTTTTCAAGAGAAGTAGCATTAACTCTGAGTACCTTAGTATTGATCCCAGGACCTTGGTGGAGAGGGCAGAGCAGGAAGATGGGAAAGAAATGTCTAGCAGAGCACCGTCTTTGCCAGCGCGCTTATCTCACTGTGCACAAAGGAAGGGGCCTCTTTAAACGGAGGGAGAGCTCGTGGGGGGAAGGAAGCCGGTTCCCAGGAGGCCTGGAAGATAAAGAGATCTGGGCTCTGGAAACTCATCGGCTTCCTTCTGTGGGTTTTGGTTTCTTTAATCATCCCTCCTTAGCTTCCTCCTCTGTCCCAACAGATCTTTCCGGTTAGGGGAAGGGTGAGATCCCTCAGCTGAAGCTTGGAGGACAGTCAAGAGAGCGGTCAGGAAGCTGGGCTCAGGTGGGGTGTGTGCAGAGCAAGGCCTGGATGGGCCTCAGCTGACAGGTTCCACGAAGCCTTCTCTGGTGGCCTCCTCCTCCTCCCCCTCCTCTACTCAACTCCCTTTCCCCCTGCCTCGGGACCCCCACCTCCACCCTGCTGCTCCAGGCCCATGTTAGCATCCCGTCCCCCGGGGCTGGCTCTCCAGGGCGGTGAGGACTCAGCAGCAGCTGGGCCTCTGCAAAGAGAGCATGTGAGCGAGCTCCTCAGTCGGCAGAGCCTTTCATCTCAGCAGAGTGTAAGCGGAAAAGGCCACAGGAAGCTCAAGAGCCTGTGCTTGATTTCCCTCTCAAGGCCAGGGCGCAGCAGACATCGCAGAAGCCTGGTGGAGGCCACGCTGTCAGGAGCTACCCCCCCGACAGGCCCGGCTGCGCAGGAGTTTTAGTCCACTCATCAAAGAAAGCCAAAGCGCTCCTTCAAACAACAGCCTTTGATAAGCTCAGGGGCTCAAAAGTCAACGTTTGCTGCCCTGTCAGGGTCTAACCGAACAGGTCATCATCCTCCCCTTGTTTGGACGGAGCATTTTCAGTTTGTTTTGTTTTGTTTTTAAGATTTATTCATTTATTGTTTACACATGTGTGCCTGCAGGCAAGAGGGCACCAGATCTCACTGTAGATGGTTGTGAGCCACCATGTGGGTGCTGGGAATTGAGCTCAGGACCTTTGGAAGAGCAGCCAGTGCTCTTGACCTCTGAGCCGTCTCTCCAGCGCCCAGATGGAGCATTTTTTAACCCCCACGCCCCAAGCCTGGTAAAGTCAGAGCTCTCAGGGCTTTATCATTTCGTGACTGGGGCAGATAGAAAACACTGAGTCACTGGAACCACTTGTGGATTTCATCCAAAGACCAAAAATGTGGGAGCCCTCTGTGCCTTGTGAGAAGGAATCGCTTTAAAAGGCGAGCCAGACCCTGTGGTTCCAGGGGAAGTACTCAGCTTTGAAAGACACTTGCTCTGTCCCTGGGTCCTGAACACCCCCCCCACACACACACACACACATGCAGACACACATGCCCTTTCACTAGGCCCTTCTGCCTCCTGAGGCAGGAATCTCAGAAGCTGGTGAGGGAAATGTTAACATAGTGAGGACCTGACTTCTCCCCAGGCCTCCCTGCATCTCCCTGTGTCTCCCAGAGCCTGCCTGCATCTCTCCAGGCCTGCCTGTGTCTCCCTGTGTCTCCCCGGGCCTGTCTTCAGGACCCAGCATCACCCTCGGGCCTCTCACAGGCCTGTTAGAGGGAGCAGCCGAGTGTGTGACCTGCCAGGACTGCCAGGGGATTAGGGGGGCAGAGGCAGCCAGCTAGACAGCGACACACGCTGTGGCTTCCCCGGCTTGCACCAGCACAGGGGCAATCCCTCAGCTTACCTGGCCACACAGAGGCTAAATGTAAACCGTCAGATCTGCTGGCCGGGCCGGACAGGGATGATCCCCCCTCACACACACACACCCTCACACACGCACAAAGGTGTGCTGAGCAACTCACCCACCGGAGGCGAAGCCACAGGAGGACGGGGGACAGGTGGGCGGGGGGACAGGTGGGCACACTCAAGGCTGGCCACCTCCCAGCTCCACCCGGATATTTAGAGGCCCAGGGTTAGGAGCATCACCTGCGCCGGGCTCTCAGGCGTGCAAGGCGTGTGCAAGCCCAGGACGAGCCGCACGTGGCAAGAAGGCGCTCTTCCGTCATGCACAAAGGATGGCGTCAGCATCTATCTGCTAACAGCAGCGAGCAGGCGTGACCGGGCGGGAACTCACTCCTGCTCGCCACACCCGGAGGAGCGTGGAAGCACACACCCCGGACAGCTCTGGGAAACTGAATGTTCTCACAAGCGCTCACACAGTTTCTCCTCACACGGGTTGCATCTGGGCGCTAGAACTGCCTGAAGCCAGGTGCAGACGAGTACAGCTGTGACCCCACACACCGGGTGGAGGGGAAGGCCCAAACCACAGCGGCCGCCTGTTAGCTCGAGGGCCAGCCGGCGTGTGCCCAGGGCAGGGCTGACACCCAAGCTGCCCTCTCACCCCCACGGGTGGGCCCTGAAGGCGCACACTCACACGCACACAAGGGCATCTGAGACACAAGAATGAGCTGATGGGCAGTTAAGATGGGGCACATGGAGGAGCCGTGTGCAAGAGGCCTGCCGATCCTCCTCGGGGCTCCAGCTGCCTGTCCCCAAGTCTCTGTCCCCACGTCTGTCTGTCCCCGTGTCTGCCTGTCCCCACATCTGCCTGTCCCCGTATCTGCCTGTCCCCGCGTCTGTCCCCAAGTCTGTCTGTCCCCGAGTCTGCCTGTCCCCACGTCTGTCTGTCCCCACGTCTGTCTGCCCCCACGTCTACCTGTCCCCGAGTCTGTCCCAACCACAGAGGTAGCAGCCCGACGTCCCTTACAGCGAGGGGCAGGTCGGGACACAGGCGTCCCCGGAGCCCAGGGCAGGTGAGCTCGGACACCTGATGAGTGAGACCTGGGGAGCGAATTCGGCCCAGGCCCGGCCCGGGCTCCCCGCAGCCGCAGGGCAGGCCCCGCACAGACGGCGGACGGCGCCGGAGCACTGCCGGGAGGCCTGCACGCCGGGCACGCGTGTGCAAAGACGCGCGCGTGGACATGCACACGCCGAGCACGTAAACCAGCTCACCAGCAGCGCTGTGCCGGCTGCACGTCAAGATGACACTGGAGTAGGTACACCGAGGAGAGTGCGTGTGACTGAAGCTACTTCAAGTGTTTCAAGTTTTTACCTTTTCAATTAGGTTACAAAAAAAACTACAAATTGCACGTGCGGCCCAAGGTCCCTTGAGGCAGCGTTGCTCCAGCCACGAGGCTCTGAAGCCGCGGCGAGGGCGATGGTGCGGGATGAAGAACGGAAGCGTGCGGTCCGCCCGGGGAATCTGCTGCGCTCGCTCAGCTCCCAGACCCGCCACGGCGGGAAGCTCAGTGCACAGAGCAGCGGGGACTGGGGGCGTGGCCTCGGCGGTGACGCTATGGCCGTGGGCGTGGCCTCGGCGGTGATGCTATGGTCGTGGGCGTGGCCTCGGCGGTGAGGCTATGTCTGGGGCGTGGCCTTGGCGGTGACAATATGCCTGGGGCGTGGCTTTGATGGTGAGGCGTAGATGTGGGCGTGGTCTCAGCGGTGATGCTATGGCTGGGGCGTGGCCTCGGCGGTGATGCTATGGCTGGGGCGTGGTCTCAGCGGTGAGGCTATGGCTGGGGCGTGGCTTTGGCCGTGATGCGGATAGGTAGCTGTCAGGTGGCACCCGCTTCGGGGGATTAAATGCGCGCTTCTCCACAGGGCTGAGGGCGGGAAGGCTGGGGGTCTCGGGCGCCCGTGGTAAGGCCTGCAGGAAGTAACTTCCACGCTGACCCCATGAGTGCGGTTACCTCGGGCTTGACGCGGTGGCCGGTGCGGGCTTCTGGCCACACCCAGTCCTGAGCTGGGAGGAAGCCCCCCAGCCCCGCGGGCCGGCCTGGCACTCTCACACTCCTGCATCGCCCTGAAGGCCCCTCGGGCTCGCCCTGGCTGCTTTGCTCTCGTTGTCTGCACAGGCAGCTCAGCTGAGACTCTTTTCAGCTTCTCTAACTCACGCACAGGAAACCACAGCCTCCCTGCCTCTTTCCATAGCTGACAGCACACGCACTCACATGCACGTGCACACACAGACGTGTGCATGCTTGAGTGCACACACACATATACACACACAGAGTCACCATTGGAACTGAACTGATTCCCATTTTACCAATCTGTCAATTTGCGGGATTAGAAGAGGAAATTGGTGGCAGTTTCCCGGTTCACTTTTTTCGTTTGTATTCGTGTCTTTAATTCTGACGTAACCGTTAGAAAAGAACACCACACGGGAGAGAAGCCAAGAGAACGCACTGGCTGACACCAGGCCCAGCGCAGGGAAGGGAGGCTGGCTTTGCTCACAGCTCTCTAAACAAAGCGTCTGTCCGGCTCCTGCGTGCCCGGTGTGGCAGAAGCAGGTCTGAATCCCCCGGGCTGGAGTTCCGGGTGGCTGTGAGCCACAGTGTGGCTTGTGGGACTGGATCCCAGACCCCCGGGAGAGCAGCCCGAGCTGGTGACCACTGCTGATCTCTCCAGCCTGTGGGGCTCAGCCACCTGTGGGACTCGCGCTTGGCACAGGGCTTGGTGCTCATTGGGGGTGATTTCTGCTACAGACTGCTTAGTTCCTCTCTCAGTTACCTGCTTCTCCAGCTGTCTCAGAAAATACAGTGGCTACTTATCACCACCACCATCATCACTATCACCACTACCATCATCACCATCATTACCATCATCATCACCATCATCACCACTACCATCCTCATCATCACCATCATCACCACTACCATCATTATCACCACCATCATCATCATCAGTCTGGTATTTGTGACTGTGACTCAGGCTGTCCACTGCAGCCCAGCTCGGTCTGGAACTCACCAGGTTAAATTGGCTTTAGTTTGACAATCTTCTTGCCTCAGGCTGCTAAACACTGCAATTATAAGCAAGAACATCCATACGTTGCTTTGCTCATTTGTGGCAATCCCCTGCCTCAGCCTCCGAAGTACTAGTATTGTAGGCCTTGGGCAGGGCCACCATACCTAGAAGAGGAGGTTTGTTTTCCTTTCCTTTCCTTTCCTTTCCTTTCCTTTCCTTTCCTTTCCTTTCCTTTCCTTTCCTTTCCTTTCCTTTCCTTTCCTTTTCCTTTTCCTTTCCTTTCCTTCTTTCCTTTCCTTTCCTTCTTTCCTTTCCTTTCCTTCTTTCCTTCTTTCCTTTCCTTTCTTCTCCTTTCCTTTTCTTTCCTGTTCTCTTTTCTCTTCAGTTCTGGGGTCATGAATGCTCCAAGCTATACCCACAGCCCAGTATAAAGTCTTTTCCAGTTCTTCTCAGAGCTTTGAGTATCAGACCGCCCTCATGTCAAACGGCTTGATGCTTGCCTTTCTAGCTGGCCGCTCACGGCTCTGCTGGGGTCACATCTGGGGAGTCAGAGCCTGTTCAGACAGAGATGGCTGGGAGTGGGCTGGGAGAGCCTGGAGGACACGTGGGCCCTAAACAGGGCTTGTCCTCTGGAGGTCAGAGTTCATCACTTGCCTCTGGTGATGTCCCAGCTCCTTGCTTCACTCCGTGGAGGCTGTCAAGACTGTTTCTCCACCACTGGCCCTACCCAACCAAGGCAGAGCCACCTCTTAGTTTAGGAAGAAATGGTTGAGCTCCCAAGCATGAGCTTGTCTGATTGCCTGAAGTATAATTTCACACATAAACCTATTTATTTTCTTGCCATTTGAAGGCAGACAAGTTAACAGGATGAGCTCTGTTTATTCCTGGTTGTGTGTTTGTGGTTAGAATTTGGGTTTTATGCAATAGAGAAAGGGAAACCTGCTCTCTGCTCTAGAAATAGACATGGAAATTGCCCGGTAGCCAGTGTGTCCAGAGCTGCTTAGTGGAATTGGCCGCTGCTGTTTGGTTCTTCTCCAGTTTATTATTAATTATTATTATTATTATTATTATTATTTCATATAAATGGGTGTTTTCCCTCCAAAAAAGTAGACGTGCACTACTTTCCTGCTCAAGGTGGCCAGAAAGGGGCATCAGCCCTCCCAGGACTGAGGTCACTGTGAGCCCCATGGGGGTCCCACAGCAGCTCATGCACCTCCAGCCTCTGATAATCGGCTTTTGTTATGGTGTCGGCCTCTTCTCTTCCTTATGAGGATGTCTCAGCAGGTCTGGGAAGGCGTGCTGCAGGCACAGGGAGCTGGCAATAGTATCGGGGGTCTGAGGAGTGGGTGCACGTGTCTCCTAGGAATGAGGTGAAATGAGGACCCTTCATGTTTCAAAGGTTCCTAAGGAAACATGACCTAACTATAGATTAATGTTCCCAGGGGACCAAATTCCTAGGCAGGCTTGGAGGAGGCAATTGGTGTGCCCCCCCCCCACCAAATTCCTACATCAAAGCTTGATGCCCATGTGGTGATGTTGAGGTGGGCAGCAATAATCTTAGGAAGCCCCTGCCCTCGTGAGCGGCCCAGTGCCTGGGCAGGCCTGGAGGGGGCTGGGGTAGACCCATTTTGCTCCTTTCTTATCTGTCACATGAGAACACAGCATTCCAGTTTCCTTCTGAAAGACGCTATCCTGGAAGCAGAAATGAGCCCATTCCAAACACTGTAATATTGCTAAGGGCCTGTGATGTCTTATAGTCAATTTTTGTTACCAAAGCTGAAGGAAGCAATTTCCTCTTTTAAGAGAGATGAAGTCATGGGCTCGAACCTGCGTGACCCAATATCTCTGGTTCCTTCTGTTACAGACCTGAGTCCTCAAGAAGCCATAACGTGTGGCAGGGGACTCTGTCGCATCACCTGTATTCAGATAAATAGCTAAAATATCAGCCTGAACATTAGATCTGGGGACAAAGGATGTGATTACGATCCTGAAGGTTCAGAAGATGTGTCCACTGGACACATCCTGGAGTCCCCTGAGAGGGGAAACCTTGAAGAAGGAATTGTAGCTCAAATAGACCTATCGCATGATTTGGGGGTGGATTCTTGATTATTGTTGCTTTGGGCAGGGCCCAGCCTCCTTTGGGCGGCCCCACCCCAGGCAGGTGGTGTGGGCTGTATAAGAAAGCAAGTTAAGTGTGAATGAGAGAGTTGGCCAGAAAGTAGTGTTCGCTCCTCATGGTTTCCGCCCTCAAGTTCCTGCCCTGACTTCCCTCGGTCAGACTGTGGCCTCCCTGAGTTGATTTTGGTTAGAGGTTTTTATCACAGCAACAAAACGGAAACTACAACAGTGATCAAGAAAAAAAATATAGACCAAAAAAAAAAAAAAAAAAAGAGGCCCATTGGCCCTCTGAGAATAAACACAAAGCAAGACTGAGGGAAACTGAGGGACTCATGCAACCCTGTCTTTAGTAATAAATGTAACAGGTAAGAACTGAGGGCCTACTGTGTGCCAAGCACCCTACCAGGCGCTTCCCAGACATCCCGTGTCATTCCTCACGGCTGACTATTGAAGTCTCCTGCCTCAAATTCAAGGTTTTAACTACAATCTCTCCAACTTCGGTGTTTTAATTTCCCATTTGGGATGCTACCTGCCCCCAGTAATGCTTTTAGGGTACTGGGGAGGGCAGCGTGGTGTGAGAAGACAGCCATGTTGGGGTGGTCGGAGGAGGAGAACGCCAGGGTGTCTGTGTCTACCTCCTGCCTGTGTAAGCGTTAGCCTGGCTCCTGCTACTCGCTTCTCTCTGCTCGCCGGCCTCTAAGCGGGCCTACCCCGCCATGTATTCCAGTCCTGAAACAGCTTTCTGAAAGAACTAAACAGTGATGGATGCAAATGGTTTTAATGGTTTAACTTGCAGAATGCTGCAACCGTGTAAATCACAACAGAACCCACAAGCCTCTGAGTGACAGGAAACGTGTCCTTCTTCGAGCTGCGTCCTGTGCTCTGCCCCTTTTAAGGATGGGCATGGGAGACCACATATTTGTGTTGGCACTGTGGAGGTGGTGTGGGGTGGCCTGCCAGGGCAGAGGGCTCAGGATCTCATGCCTCGGGAGCCAGCGGCATGGTATGCAGCCAGAGGAGCCAAGTCTGTCTCCTGTGCATCCAGCATCTCCATTGTCTTGGTGAACTCAGGAAGCCTTGAGAGCTCCCTTCGCTGCTCTCTGAGTGGAAAGCGTGTATCAACTCCATATGTAATCTAACCCAGGTAGAAAGGGGTCTTTGTGTGGCAGGGGGGTCAGGGCCAGCCTCCGACACAGGGCCAGGGCCTCTGGGACAGGGAGACTGTGTTTTTTAACGGTGGTTGAGTGACCTTGGTCTTGAGGAAGCCCCGTGGATGAAGGTAGACCACAGAGGTGACTCAGCACAGCAGTTTTGCTCCCCCCCATGGACGCTGAGTACGTGGTAGGTGAAGTGCCGCAGGGGCTGGAGTGTAGAGTCTGGGCACCTCAGGGAGACAGCACCTGTGAGAGCGGCCTGGGACTGGCTTGTTCCGAGGCGGGAAAAGGCTTTTATGTACACAGAGTAGGGGCTGTCCGGTAAAACTGCGCTTCTGGGCTACAAACATCAGTTTTCAGTGAGGCAGAGGTTTGAGCGGTCGCACCGGACTTCGATCTGCCCCTGTCGTGTAGAACGTAGGACCCCGGGAAGGTTCTTTTTCCTCCCAATGTCATGTGCTCTCCCTATCTCAAATATATATATATGGTTCTGCCTGTGTGTGCACCTCAGAGAGCACGTCCCGAAGAGCACTGGCTGCCTCCGCTAGTGTGACTAGCACGGGGCTAGACAGCATTTCCCAAGCATCCCACGTCCATGCGGAGTTCTTTTGGTTTTGAAGCACGGTCTTGTTATGTGTCCACACTGGCCCAGAACTCAGCATGACCCTCCTGACACGGCAACCTGACTGCTGAGGTTTATTTATATAAATGTATCACCTGGCTAAATAAATTAATTCAATTAATTAAAATAATCAATCCCAGTCTCAAAATCACGTTCTTTAGTTGGTGTGCCTCAGTGGCTTGGGAAAAAGCTGCACTGAACTTAGTCCTCTTTGTGAACCCTCAGCCACCTTTTCTTTGGGTTAGATGACTAAACAAAACAAAACAAAAAATCAGCCTTTAGGGTCAGGAAATGCAGAGGGCAGCTGGTGCCAGGAACCACTCGCTGGGGGGGGGGGCATCTAAGAAGAGGCTGAGTTTTGCAGGGGCTCCCACAGGGGAATTTGGGGCAGTCTGGGGGGCTACCAAGGGAGCCAAAAGTAGCAAGTCCCTGGACCGGAAGGAGTAAGCCCTAATGGAGGCCTCCAGAAAGGGCAGCTGCTTTAAAAACGGCAAAGAAATTCCCCTGTTTGACAAAAACAAGACCCATCCCCTAGTCGCTCCACAGAAACCAGAACCAGCCTGCCCTCCAGCCCACAGCGGTACCCACCCTGCCTTCCCGCCAGCTGTGGTACCCAGCCTGCCCTCGGTGCTCCCCTGAGGGTGAGGAGAATTTCCTGGGAGTGTGACTTTTGGTCTTTCTTGCTCAACCTAGGAGCTGATACAAAGTGTTCCAACTTACTCCCCACTCCTGGCCATCCTGGAGCTGCCCCACACAGCCCGAAGGGAAAGGTGGAAATACTAAGCCAAACACCCAGGCTCTGTGCCTGGAACAGATGGGGTGCCCCATTCAGAGCAGGGTCAAGTGACAGGCACAACTGGGGGGTTCTGAGACAGAGAGGAAGGGCAGGAAGAGGGCTGCCTCCCCGCAAGACACGGCGCTGGGGAACAACTCTGTCTTTGCTCCGTTGACAAAGGAGAATGAGGGACTGGAGCCAGACCGGCTTAAACTGACTGCAGAAAACGCGCTTTTGTAATTCACAGCCCCCCGGGCAGGGGCAGGCGCTGGCAATGCTGGCAATGCTGCTGTGCAGGGGTGCACTCTCTGGGAAGCACGGATATGAGCTCTGAGAAGATCAGAGGCTCTGCGATCATGGCTTGCCAGAGCCTCAGGGCCTTCCAGGATGGGGTAGGCGTGAGGAGAGAGCCCCCAGCCCTGGGGGTCCAGTGTTCTCGAGACACCTGCCAAGCACACTGCTTCAACAACTTCCTGGACTGTGTGGCCAGCCCAGCCTCCACATGGAACCCCAGATGACGTCCAGGAGTTATCGAGGGCCTCCAAGCCGAGGTGCAAAGCCCAAGTCAGCGGGTACACAAGGATTTAACGGGAGCTCACTCGGCTTTTGGGTACCCAGTCCCTCTAACTGATACAGAATATTGAAGCTCTGCCCCCACAGGTGGTGGGTGGTGTAAGAGCCTCAGAGAGAATGGGGCATCTGTCCTGTTGGCTGATGATAGATTTTTTACCAGCATTGGCAGGTGTGTTTCACACCGAGGTAGCGAGAGGCTGTATTGACTACCTAGCATGAACCTGCTGTGTTCACGCACTAAAACGGCTGTGAGATGGCGCAGTCTCTGGGGTCCAAGAAGAGCGAGGTAGGCGCTGGCATACGAGCAGGACGTGGGCAAGCAGAGGAGTCAGTGACGGGAAATGGAGTCAAAGGCTGAGATGAGCGTGGTATTAGGGGTTTGGGTGACCAGCCTGTTTGCAGTTGAGCAGGTGCTCTGCAGAGGCCACTGGGGTACAGGGAGGAGCGGCACTGGGAAGCCATTGGTGCAGGGAGGAGCTGCAGCAGGAGACTGCAGGGCTTGGGAAGCCATGGCCTCTCACAGGCTTGGGGCTTAGCGCTCATCTTAGGTCCTTTGAGGTTTAGGAAGAGCTTTCATCAGCATTTTTCAGTTGCTTTTCAGTCCTCATTCACTGAATTCCATGGAAGGACATCAGCAAAAGCAAGAGCTACTCCTCTGAGGTTCTAAAAATCCCAAACAGGAAATCTGTGCTCTACAGCAATGGGGGCCAAGGAACACCACAAAAATCACACCCCAAAATAGACCTCATGCAAGCGATTTATTTGGAAGGGGAAGGGGGACTCTGGAGGGGATGACAAGCAGGACGGCTGGGATGGAGACAGCCACAGGCCGCCATGGCACGCGTTATAGGGGTTTGGAGCATGGCAACGGAGGGGCAGAGTGCTGACCTTTGGGCTGTTGGCGCTGAGCGGTTAGATGAGGGTGGGCAAGCTCCGAGGAACCCGGATCTCGAATGTGCTCAAAGGACTCGAGGCTGTTCTCAGTATGTGCAACATGACCCTTTCAAGGAATGTGGGAGCTAGTCCTCTTTTAGGAAGAACGCAGGCAATGCTGAGGTGCTCCTTGGTGAAGCAGAAACTTCCTCTGCGGGAAGATGGCGAGATTCCTTTTGAAATTACATAATCCAGGCTCTGCAGAAAGGCAAGGCTGTTCACTCACCACCTCTGTTCCTCTTTCACAGAGATCCCACCGATGTGATAAGAGAGGCATTAGACATGTGCAAATTAGAGGGGAATAAGGAAATTTCTATTTGCGCACACTGTGGTCTTACCTCCAGAAAAGCCTAGGGAATCTACAAAAACCTACCAGAACCAGTAAGCAAGCTTAGCAAGGTTGCAGGGCACTCCTTTAACAAGCAATGGCAGCCAGACCTGGTGGCCTATGCCTTTAGTTCCAGCGCTGGGAGGGCAGAGGCAGGAGAATTTCTGTGAGTGTGAGGCCAGTGGAGGCTACAGAGCAAGGCCCAGAACATCCAGAGCTGCCTTATAGAGGGACCCTGTCTCAACAAAACAAAACAAAAGTGGTAATGATAGTAACAATAAGCAGAAAAATGAGGCCAAAATTCCTGGTAGCATAAAAGGAGTAAAATACGACTGATACTTATTTATTTATGTAGCCTGTATGTGTGTGTGTCACATGCATGCGGCGCCTGTGGAGGCCAGAAGAGACATCCGATTTCCTAAAACTGCCGTTGCAGATGGCTGTGAGCCACCGTGTGCGTGCTAGGAACTAAACCCAGTCCCCTGCAAGAGCAACGAGTGTTCTTAGCTGCCAAGCCATCTCTCCACCCAGGACCAATTTTTATCAAAAAGAAAGGTAAAACTTACCAAAAACTTCACAACACTGCCGAGAAATTTAAAAAGGCCTGAACAAATGGAAGAGCCACTGAGTTCATAGATTACAGGATGCGAAAGAGTCAGGTAGCAATTGTTGCCAGGCCTAGTGGTGCAGACATGCAATTCCAGGCCAAGGCAAGAAGACTGTAAGATCAAGCCGAGGCAGGGACCCTGTCTCAAGAAACAAACAAAATAGCAACTACAAAATGAGAAGGCTGAAGATACAGTTCAGTGGCAGAGCAGGTGCCTTTCTCCGGGTTCAATTCTCAGTGATCAGGAAAAACAGACCAAATATTTCTCTGTCCCTCGTTTGTAACAACCCCCAGAAAGCATTTGCTTGTTTGACAAGCTGGTCCTTTATGTGCAAAGGACCCAACAGAAACAATTTGATCAGAAGTGGAGCTGGTGTTTGATGCTTTGTGGGTTCTTCTTTCTTCCACCCTTCTCCACCCCCTTTCTTCTTCCCTAATATTAGATAAGAGAGAAAAACAGAGGAAAAGAAAGAGATCTCTGAATGAAGTCAGAAGTCGGAAAGGGGCGACACTGTCATTAAACCACATCCTGCTGATTAGGGGCTCCAAGTTTTGGGGGGCAAGTTTGACCTTCACCATCCTTCCCTCCTCCTCCTTTTTCTCGTTTCTTCTTTGTGCATGACTGCTTAACAAACTGAGACCACCAACAACCACCAACCCACACCCCACACAGCCTCCGTGGGCCCCGGCATCTGTGTTCCCTCTGAGAAGTCCCTATTTTTCCAAATACCACATAACCACAGAAACTATCTGCAATGGTCAAAATCACGTCCCTGCTACAGCATGAGGCAAATTATAGTCCGCTGCCTCGAAGCAGCCCCGTATCCCCATACCTGGGATTAAAATGAAAATGTATTCTGCTAAATATCTCTGTGTTTTTTTAGAAGAAACCAAAATCCTCACTACACAGAAGCTTGGAAGATTTTTAAAGTTGCAGCAATCAGGGCAGTGTGGTGCTGAACCAACGTAGATGGAACAGAGCAGACTTCAGACACAGTCATAGTCAAGTGATGACAGCAATGCTAAGGCAAACCAATAAACAGTCTTTTCAGTAAAGAAAGCTAGGATAACTGGATGCCAATATAAAATACATAAGTAAAGAACATTTTAACTCATATGAACCCAATGCAAAAATTAAAAACAAATCATAGATTTAAATTATGAGCTAAAATCATAAAAACGTAGAAGAAAAGACAGAAGAATGCCTTTGTGGATATAAATTACATGAAGACTTCTTAAACGGACACCCAAACCATGGTTTTTTAATGAAAAATATTAATAGATTCAAAATCATCAAAATTAAAAGCTTTGCTTTTCAGAAAGAAACCATTAAGAAAAAGGAAAAGAAAAGCCACAGACTGAGAAAGTGTTTGTAGGTCATGTATCTAATAAGAGACTTATAGCCAGGATATGTAAAGGATTCGATCATGAAAAATGAAATAACATTTTCAGGAAGATGCATGCATGTGGAGATCATTATGTTAAACGAAAAACAAGACTCAGAAAAACAAAATACTGGATGTTTTCTCTCAATGGGAGAAATTAAATTTTAAATTATACATATGATTTATATGGGTATGCATAAAAATCAATCCGGTAAGCTAATAAAATGACCAAGACTTGAGCGGACGTCTCAGCAAAGCAGATGTGAAGAGATTCTCAGCATCGTTATTGACCAAGAAAATGCAAAGTAATATCACTACCACCCGGCACTAGAAAACCTACAGCCAGAGACTGACCTTTTCATATTTGGGTAAGAATCTGAAGAGACTGGAACCATGAAATGGTACATGGAATCTAGGTGGTAGTTAAACATATTTATCACATGACCAGAAACTCCACTCCTGAGTGTCTGCGGAGGGATATGAAGTCATATAATTGCAGAGAGACTTATGTGCAAACGTTCGTAGCCATTGGAGGAAGAGGGAGGAGATACTGGGGTCGGGATGTAATATTTGAGAGAATAAATAAATAAATAAATAGATAAGTAAGATACGCAAAAAAGTTCATAGCCACACAGTACAATATTCACATTGTAAATTAATATTTATCAACCCGTCTATACATAAACAAAATGTAGAGTAGCTGTACAACGAACTACTCGGTGGTAAAATCAGGACGAGCCGCCCACACAGGCAGCTACGTGAGTGAAGTTCGCAGCACAGGGTGATGTCTGGTTTCACGCTTTGCCATCTCTGTTGCTGCTCAGGAGAGAAGCGCAGCTACAGAGATTGGCTCGTAAGGCTGAGGGAAACGTCTGGGCCGTAAGTGTGCTGAGCTTGGACGGTGCTGTTCTCCTGACTGTGCAACTGTATACATTTAAGACCAAGTCTATCCTCACAATGGGTGAACTTGACACATAAATTAGACTTCAACAAAGGGGTTAAAACAGCAGAAAAATCCTGCAGGCCTTTGGGAAACGGTGTGTGTGTGTGTGTGTGTGTGTGTGTGTGTGTGTGTGTGTTTGTGTGTGTGTGTTGTGTGTGTGTGTGTACACAAACGCACACGCCTGTTCACATGAGAGAGAACTCCTATGGGAGATAGCGTTTGGGGGGGTTGTTTTTCTTTTTTTGAGACAGGGTTTCTCTGGGTGGCTGTCCCGGACTCTTTGTAGACCAGGCTGGCCTGGAACTCACAGAGATCCCCCTGCCTCTGCCTCACCCGAGGGAGGGAGGTTTGAACTTGAGTGCAGTGGGAAAGCGGAGAAGCTTTACTGGGTCTGAATTTCGTTCTGCCATCTGCTAACTGTATGCATTCGAGATGAGTTATGTAACTTCTCCAGTCTGCTTTGCCCTCTGGGTGAACCCCGCAGTTGTAGTGAGCCCTGATGGTGACAGGTGTGTGAACCCTGCAGTTAGAGTGAGCCCTGATGGTGACATGGAGCACCAAGCCCGGACCGGACACCACAGAAATTCTGAACTGACTACTTCTGCAAAACCTCACGTGTTGTCTCGGCCGGACTCTGGGCTCTCCGGGCACATTGCGGCAGGACTCCACACTCCTTAAAGAGGAAGGCTGGCATTCTAGTCTGTAGACCAAAACCTTGCTTTCCGGCACTTTTCCCGTCGGCGGTGTGCTCTGAGTGTGAGTGTGCCGTAGTTCCTTCCCCTCTCTGGGTTCCCAAGGTAGACACCCCCCACAGCGGGGTTAAAGAAGTCAGAGGTGTCCTGGGTAAAGTGAGAATGGCATGGAACCCAGGGTGGGGCTGGGCGCCAGCGTGAAGGGGCCTCAGCTGGGCCCTGTGTCTGTGTGCTGGAATATATGAAGTGCAGCCCACTCGGGCCCACGGAGACTCTCACAAACCCAAATTGGCATTTGGAGCTGAGCTGGAAAATTGTGAACACAGGATGTTGCTGAAAATGGTGCCTGGCCGGGCAAGGCTGCTACCTGAGGCGTCGGCAGGCTTCACCCTGCCAAGTGCAGGGGGATGTTGGGTCATCAGGAAACAGGGATTTGAAATAATCCCACAGGAAGGTGTGAACAACAGGAGTAACTGTGGCCAGGAGAGCCCAGCGGGCGTTCAAAGATGGCATTGTGGTAGGTGCTCCCACTGCACATCCTGGACGGGCGGGGGGGGGGGCCTGGGGAGGGCAGCTCGCTCCTGGCTCCGGATGCTGGCTGGCAGCATTCCGTGTAACTGCTTTGGTGGACGCTTGCTATTTATTTTGGATTCCTGTTATGCTCTTCCACTTTTTTCTTGTAACCTCACTTGAATTGTTTTGGGGGGGCGGCTTCCGCTTCCCCATGATACACAGTCTTAGTCAATACAGGCATGGGGCCCTCCCCTGGCCAATTACATTCTCTTGGAACTCCAAATTCGGCTGAGTCACAGGTATGAGCTGGAGAAAGTGCTGGGTGAAGAAGACCTTCACTCAGCTTGTTTGTGGTTCTGGGGCCCTGACTCGCCTCCAGCTTCTTAGCCGTCCTTCCCTCTGTGACCTCTTGACATTCGTCTATTAGGTGGGTTAGCTAAATGTGGGCTGGGTCCATTCTGTTACAAAGAACAGACTCGGAGAGGACTTAGGACATCTGCTTGGTGCAGTTTTCGTGGACATGCAGGGGAATGAATCTTCCTCTGGACACCCGCCTTTGAGCTTGAGGTTCCTGAACTTCCTGGCTGTGCAATTGAATACAGGTGAGTCCCCAAATCATCCTGAGTGTAAAGCAGAAATACTATTGCTTTTCAGCATTGTCGAGATTAAATGTGTTCCTGCATCACATCTGTGCTCCTGGCCCAGCAGCCTGGAAGCCGTGAAGAACCAAGAGACGTGAAGAAGACAGACCAGTCTTCGTGGATCATATGCTTTCGGCATTTAAGAGACACTGAAGAAGACGGACCAGTCTTCATGGATGCTCTCGGCTTTCTAGTTCTTTTGGGCTCTGGCTGGCTGGCTCAACTCAGCTGTTCTGGCTCAAACTCCTCTCCCAGCTGACTGATTCCATCTGGTTTTTCTCTTGGCCCATGAATTGCTCTGCTTGGCCTTAAACTTACTCAAGCAATCTGCTCTAATCTCCTGACTCCTCCTTATTCTCTGGCTCATTCTGTGTTCATCCGAATTCTCTCTCTGCAACCTGACTGTTACTGTCCTGGTAAAACTGCCTCCTCTCTCTGTCTCTGTCTCTTTGGTCTCTGTCTCTCTCTCTCTGCCCCTTAAGTGGCTTTCCTGTCCTCCCTGTTCTTGTGAGAGTTGGGTGTATCCTATTTTGTCAAATCTTTTTCTGATTCATCTCTTTTTCTGCCACTCAGACACTTTCAAACATGGGCGCTTCCTTTTACAAAAAGCTTTATCTTCATTGTTTGGGATTAAAGTTGTTACAAATAGTAAGTCACAAGTACTGTAGGATTCTGATATAGTTGCAACACTGACACATTGTGTCAGATAATTAACACCATAAGAACTGTCTATTGAGAACAGGGCCAACCCACATGTTTGAAGCCAACTTCCCCTGTCCTGCTCACTATCTCCAAGGCAGGAGGCACCTTATCCCCAGGCACCTGTATAGCAATGGAATTTTCCAGTTGCAAAGGCTTGGCACATGGCAGTTTTGTTCCCATGTTGCCCTTCGGTCCACCTTATCCAGAAACCCCACCGTTTCCTTCCTGCTGAGTGGCTGTTGCATCATCTCCCTGCTCAGGTCTCCTGGGGCCCTGCAGATCGACACCCAAACTCCTTAGTTAACGGCCACAGTCCCTTTTAGTTAGACTCAACTCCTATTTCTTCCCTCGTGTCTTCTTCCACTGGGATGTCTTAACCATGTTTCTCATTGTATTTTAACATCTTGCTGACCCTCTTAGGGACCACTAATTATCCTAACAATTAAACCAGCAGCTCTGATGCAGCACCTTTCAAACCACCAGCGTAGAGCACACCTTCCAACACTGGGTCAGGGCTCTCACAGGCAGGCCACGAGGCCTTCATGTAGTCACCCAAGGCCAGTGACCAGGTAACTAGCGTTAGCGAATTTCTGGGCCTTGAGCTGGCTGCAGTTGTTTACCTGGCCATTCTTGCACACATTCCTTCTCCCTGACCATCCTTTCCCATGCCCATGCCTTCTCCTGTCGTGTGTCAGAGGTTTAGTGGGAAGGTTACATAAAACAGCTCCAAAGCAAAGCAAGTTTAATACCAACAAAACCAACAAATAGTCCCTGAATGCCAGCTCTAGGCACAAACTATGCTCAATACTCAGTGGGCAAAGGGGGGAATTTAAGATCTAAAAATTAACGCTGCCCCACAGTTGCTCAAGGATGCCAGGCATGTAAACCATGCCGCCGCTTCAAGGCAAGATTACGAAAGCTCTGTTCCTAAAGGGATACAAAGTGCTGAGGCTTCCCAGCACACACAGATTGCACTGGAAATGGTGTGGCATGCCTGTAGCCTTAGTGAGGAAAAGGTCTAGGAGGCAGCTCAGTCACAGCACAGAGGCATGAACCTAGTCCCTAGAAGCCACGGAAGAAAGCTGAGTGTGAGCCAGGTGAGGTAGTGCAGACCTGTAACTCCAGCACCCAGGAGGAGACAGAAACGCACAGATCTTTGTGAGCCTGTGGTCAGCCTGGGCTGCACAGCCTGGTCTAGTCCAGCCAGAGTGTTGTTTAAATAAAAAAATAAATGTTTTGGTCTATATAATGTGATTAGCCCTACGATTATCACGGCGGTATTATCTATCACAAATACGAAGACACAGACACTGTTAGATTTATAACGGCCTTATTTCCCTTGGGCCGGGCAGATAGTCCTACCTACGCCATCTGAGTCACCTCACCATCCATCTCCCGGCCCCCATCCAATGCCATCCGCCTTAATCCTCCTGTATTCCTTCCATAGTAAGTACTTGCTTGTGTTTTTCATCTGGGCCTTTTCACACTATTATTGGAGTCCTCCTGGGCCTGCATGGTTTCTCCTCCACATAACCCATCACAGCATCCTCCTTCCTCTCTGTTACCCTCGATTCTCATGATTCTTCCCTCTGCAGAAGGCCAGGAACCTCGCCATGCCTACCCCATTCTGCCCTGCCCAGGTATAGGCCATTTAATGAACCAATCAGGTGTAACGTTTTAGGCAGGTCTACAGGAACAAGGATGAGTGTATCTGGCGGGCGGGAACTGGATCTCAAGGGCCAGTAATTAGCATTAGACCACCAGAGCCACGCAGTAAAACACTGCTCCCTGCTCTCAGATCAACAAGGACATTTCAGTTTGCCACGTGTGGAGGTGAACACCAGCGCTCCCAGCACTTGGGAGGCAGAGGCAGGTGGATCTCTGTGTTTATGACCTAGAGCGAGCTCCTGGTCAGCCATCACTCCATAGTGAGACATTGACTCAAAAGTAATAAACAGATAAATGAATGAATATATTGAGTGCCTTCTAACCTCAGCACCAATAAATAAACACGTAGACAGACAGACAGACAGACAGACAGACAGACAGACGTACTGAGTGCTTGTAATTGCGGCCCTGGAGAGCAGAGACAAGCAGATCTCTTGTCAGTCAGCCTAGCCCACTCAGCCAGTTCCGGAACAATGCCAGACCAAAGGGGATGATGCCACCTGAAACCCAAGACTGTCCTGGCTTCTGCTCACACATGCACACGCATACATGCACAAGGAACAAGAGGGTGAAAGGAAATTCTCTAAAGTTTATACCCAGAGAAAACTAAAAAGTTTAAAGGCCATATTTTTCTCCTTATTTCAACTTCACCCAATGCCAGAATGTGTGTGTGTGTGTGTGTGTGTGTGTGTGTGTGTGTGTGTGTGTGTGAGGCAGAAGAGAGATGGTCCAGAAACCCACAGCAGCCTTTCTGCCCCAGCACCTGTGCTCAGGCAGGCGAGAGACAACAGCCGTGGTCTAACCAGGTCCTAGGCTGGCTTAGATTTTCAGCAGCTAAACAGAATTAATCACAGATTTTGTAGGACATTAAACATCACTCACAAAGTAAGGGACACAGTGTTCTCATTTCCACCTACGGTATTCATCTCAGCTGCCAGCTCTAACATCTGCCATCCCTTACCTGTGCAGCGAAGCGCCAGGTCTGAGGGTTGGCGAAGGCCGGCTGGGCCCCTGCTTGGCCTGACTGTATAAATACTGTCTCTGCAGAGAGAAAAGAGTTCACAGAGGAGCCTTCCACACCACATTTATTCTTATAGACATCTCAGATGTCCCCTAGGCAGAAACTTCCGAAAGTCTGTGTGAGCAACAGGGGACAGAAATCCAGCTTTCTCCACGGCAGGGTGAAGGCTGGCGTTCTTGGTGGACAACATTGCTATACAAGGAGAGTTTGCTGCAGCATTGCATAACTCGGGAGCACAGGCGGGAGCGCAGGCCTGAGGCCTCGCACTTACAACACAGCTGGGTTCCTCTCATGCTGTGGTGAGGAGAGGGTGAGAGGAATGCAAACATTCTCAGCTTTGTTTGGCTTCTCAGAACAATCCCTCTTTACTGTGTGCACCAAGGTGCGCATGACCCGTCAAGGCAGCAGACAGCCCAGGATCTGCTGTGGAGGTGGACAGAGGCAGTGGTTTCTCTCCTTAACATGCAGAAGCTGGGCTGGAGGATGGAGGGAAGGCTGAGAAAGCCGAGTAGGAAGGAGGCAGGCGGAAGAGAGCAAAGTGCCTAGAGGTGCTCTGAGTGTTCTAGCTCTGAGTGTCCTGGCTCTGAGTGTTCTGGCTCTGAGTGTTCTAGCTCTGAGTGTGCTAGCTCTGAGTGTTCTGGCTCTGAGAGCTCTAGCTCTGAATGTTCTGGCTCTGAATGTTCTAGCTCTAAGTGTTCTAGCTCTAAGTGTTCTGGCTCTGATTGTTCTAGCTCTGAGTGTTCTAGCTCTGAGTGTTCTAGCTCTGGGTGTTCTAGCTCTGGGTGTTCTAGCTCTGAATGTTCTGGCTCTGAGTGTTCTAGCTCTGAGTGTTCTGACTCTGAATGTTCTGGCTCTGAATGTTCTGGCTCTGAATGTTCTGGCTCTGAGTGTTCTAGCTTTGAGTGTCCTGGCTGGGGTTTAGCATGGAAACAGGCCAGGTCAGCTAAGCCACTGACTGCTGCAGGAAGGAGGAGGATGCAGTCAGTGAGGAGAAAGGAACCCACCACGCTTCAGGAGCTGCTTTCTTCTTCCAACTGTGAAGGGAGGGGCAGGGCTGCACCACCTTCTGTGCTCACGCCCAAGAACCTGGACAGATTTGCTAGGCATCTCATTTTTAGAAGTCAGTTTTCCTTTAGCTTAATGTTTGACCTCCACTGGGTTAGAGAACTTAGAACTTCTATTTAGAGGCTGAGCGTACACACACACACATGCTCACACATACACAGATATACAGATGCAGAAACACACACATGTACAAGCACACACACACACACACACACACACACACACACACACAAGCAACCACACTACACCCTTAATCCGGAGACCATTGAAAGTCCGGGTGGACAGGGGTCACTTGACCAGGTCCTTAAACTCACTAAATGTAGAATCTCAGTACACTTCCTGTACTCATCTCTAAGTGGGCTGCACTGGGATGAGGCGCGGTTGAGAGTGTTACTGGCTGACTGGATCTTCTGAGGGGTTGTTCGTGGTCAGGCCTGGGCCTCTCTCCCTGTAGTGCCAGCCCTGTTTTCCACAGCTAATGGCCTATCAACGTGGATTCTTCTAGTCATATTTTATATCGCCTACAAACTTCTTCCATAAACTCTTACTTTGTGAGTGGTGTTTAATGTCCTACAAAATCTGTGATTAATTCTGTTTAGCTGCTGAAAATCTAAGCCAGCCTAGGACCTGGTTAGACCACGGCTGTTGTCTCTCGCCTGCCTGAGCACAGGTGCTGGGGCAGAAAGGCTGCTGTGGGTTTCTGGACCATCTCTCTTCTGCCTCACTGACCTCAAAGAACAGACCCCAAAGACACAGCTCATCGCAGCCGTGCGTGTGCCGATGCAGAGAGAACTACGCGGCCATGCATGTGCTCATTGTCAACAAACACTTGCTGAGTGTTAGATCACGTCAAGCACGTGGATCAGGTAGCCACAGCCCTGCTGTCGGGGCCGCAGTGTGAGATGGTAGACGGGACGTATCGGGATCCCGAAGCGTCCAGTGGGAAGGCTGCCCGGGACTGCAGGAGCAAAGCTATTCCTTTTCCTGGCTTCTGCTTACTTGTGCTGCAGGACAGATGATAAATAAGTAAACAGGATGTGTGCGAAGGTAACGTTTGAGCGGGGGAGTGGGCCGGTGAAGTGCTTTAAGCAAGGGGGTCTGCCAAGGCCCGGAGGAGGAGCAGAGGTGAGACGCTGTGGGTGCAGTCACACCATCTCCAGCTCGGCTCGACTGAACTGTGGTTTTGCGTGAGAGCCTGTGCTTTGTGTTTGTGCCTTCACAGTCTTACCGAGACTCTCATCCAAGCATCCTGGGCAGCCCTTTATAGATCATGGCAAAGGAATTCCTGCCATCTGGTGGCCGGAGACGCCGGTACAGCGCGTAGCTCCAGGGCCAGGGCAGCTTCTGTTACTCAGCGCGGGCAGAAGCCTGATGCGGCTGCTTGAGGTGGCCAGCACCTGCAAGAGGCTCAGGAGTTTAAGGACAGCTTTGGTTACATGAGCTCCCGTGTAAACCTAAAACAGACAATCAAACAACCAACCAAGGGGTTGGAGAATGGAGCAGCAGCTCAAACACTTGTTGCTCTTGCAGAGGTCCTGGGTTTGATTCTCCGCACCCACAGGGCGGCTCACAGCCACCCTTAACTACAGTTCCAGGTGGCCAGGCACATTCTTCTGACCTCTGAGGGAAGCAGGCACCATGTGGTGTACATACATGCAGGCAGACTACTCACACCCATACAATACAACCGAAAATCTAAAATCATTAAAAATCCAACAATAAGGGGAGCACCGTGATGTACTTTATTCTTCTGGTATCATTAAAGGTTTGTCTTTAATTATGAGTGTGGGAGGTGCAGGCACTCAGTTCACGGAGCTGCCTGACATGGATGCCGGGAACCGAACCTGTGTCCTCCGCAGAAGCAGCCATTGCTCTTAACTGCTGAGCTGTCCCTCCAGCCCCTCAGATGTGCTTAAAACAAAAGCAGTTAGGGCAAAGTACCAGACTGTCTCAGGCGATGCTCCCCTCTCTGAAGGGGAGGATAGGAACCCAGAGCACGGTTGTTCTAATGCTGTTCTCAGGGACCACACTCACCCCTCCAAAGCGCAGGCACATGAACCCCGCTTTGCAGCTAAGACTCACCTCAGTGTGGGCTCACTCCTCTACTTCACCTCCTCCAGGCAGGGTTTTTTTCTTTTAAGTCAATGAAGGGTGAGCAAGAAGGCATTGAAATGTCTCCCTCCTGTACCATTTGAACTTTTAAATGTGAATATAAAATTAAGATATTTGAGGCCCCGTTCAAGGCCCACAAGACGCTCAGTAACACATGTCCGTCAGTCCCCAGCACAGATGGGCTCACTCATGTGCTAAGGGACATAACTTTCAAAATTTCGGACTTGGAATGCATTTCTAAAAGCTTTGTGTTCCCAGTTGAGGGAGGCCATTTTATAAATGCAATTTGGATGCAAAAATGTTGGATTTCTCAGAACAAACAAGTTTTTGGAACGGATGTAAACTTTTCGAACTGAAGCCATCTTAGAAAAACTCCAGAACAAGCCCATGTGGATTGTATTAGCAAAGCACACTCAAGTGCGGACACTATGCTTTTCCGTGTTATTTTATACATACTTGAATTTTTTATTGTTATGTATTTGACACAGGAGCGAGGGCTTAAAATGAGACTGTAGTAGAGAATTTGGAACTTTCTGCTCACTGGTCTCTTGCACAGGGCTGTGAAGGGTTACTGTCTACGAACCGTCCACCAGCTGTTTCTCCTCCACTGAGGTCAGTGTTCTGGGAACAGTGTACCAGCAGCCCGGAGAGGAGAGAAATTAGCCTCGAGATGGATGGGCCCGCGGGGGAGCCGGGAAGCCTTAGGACAGAGCGTTCCACACAGGAAAAACAGTGCAACCCTTTAGATGTAAGAACTAAAGGGGCTATCTTTAGGCTAGGATTGTTCTGGCGGGGCTTGGGAGTACCCTCATGGGTCAGGTTCCCAGCAACTCTCAACTGGCAACTTGAGTCTTTTCAGTGGTGAGAAAATTAAAAGGCAGAGTCTACCTTCAAGAGATTTACCCTTCACTACAGGTCTTCAAGGGAAGCACTGTTTGGGCTGGAGTGACCACGGAAGGCGTCATCTGACAGTGGGCTGCCATGTCCAGACAGGAACAGCACAGTTAGGACACACAGACAGCAATGTTCCCTCTGGCTTACTCTGAATTGAAGTACCACACTGGAATCCTGCCTGATTCAAGTCACACTTTTATGAGGAAGAGGGGCAGGGGAGAAGAGCACTGGGAAAATATGCAGGAGCAAGTCACTTCATTTTTCTCTCCTTCTAGTTTCTTGTTTAAATCATGTTAATCTTCAGAAAAGTTACAAAGGGAATGCAGGCAAAGGATAAACACGCCATTCAAAGTGGACTCTGAACAGGCTGGCACACGCCTGTAACCCCAAAACTTGGAAAGAGGAGGCAGAAGATCAAGGGTGCCCTTGATTAATCAGAAAACTAAAGGAAGGATGCTTTCCAGGCCACAGAAGGAGGCAGGGAATGCTGTGGTGTTTTTAATTCTAATGTAAACTTACGCTTCCTTTCTAAGAATAAGATCTGATATGACTATTTACTCACAGGACTAAAAAAAAAAAAAAGAAAAAAAGAAAAAAACAAGATGAGAGAAAGCCAGTCCAGCGGCTCAGGGGTGAGGACACTTGCTTCCAAGCCTGTATTCAGTCTCCAGAACCCCACTGCTGAAGGGGGCCTGGGTCACCATGCATGTACCTCATAAATAAGTAAACACGATCAGAGAGGGTGCTTGGTGTTTAAGAGTGTGCACTGCACGCCTGAAATCCCAGCTCTCGGGAGGCAGAGACAGAGAACTCTGTGCATTTGAGGCCAGCCTGATCCACAGAGCCAGTTTCAGGATAGCCAGGGCTATGTAGAGAGACCTTGTCAAAAAAATACATGTTTTTACAAACACACACACACACACACACACACACACACACACACACACACACACATACACACCAGTAAAACTGTGAGAAATAAACCACCACTCAGTGCGAAGCATTCTCCATCTTCTTCCATATGTTGGGATTACATTTTCTAGTGAAAAACCAATTACTTTCTTACATTTTTTAAAATTTATTTTTACATGTGAGTTTTGCCTGCTGCATGCATGCACATTTTTGGTGCCCACCGAAGTCAGAAGGGCACTGGCACTGGAGTTAGGGACAGCTGTAGACCACAGGGATGCTGGGACCTGGTCCAGGCCCTCTGCAAGAACAGCCAATGTTCTTAGCCACTGAGCCATCTTTCCAGCATGACTTTTCGCACTGCTCCAGTGGAGTCCAAGGATCGGCCCGGTGGCTTGGACTGCTGGTTTCTTCTCTGAAAGGCTCTTCTTGCAGGGCACACCAGCAGAAAGGCACACCCATCGGGCTCAGCCGCCGTTCCTGCCTCAAAGGTTAGGAAACCCCTCTCCAACAGCTTTGAGCGTTCCTCGTGCTTGTGAATTCTTTTCCGGCAGGTGTCAGGTTCTAAAGCACTGAAAACAAAGCTCACGGCCAACGCTGCGTTTTCAGTTAACTTTCTTCCACTGGGCAACAAGGTCTTAGCATGTTAGTGTTCCTGTCCACAGTGTCCGCTGCTTCTTCCCTGACCTTCGCTTTTGCAAGATTCTCACCCAATCTGCAGCTGCTAAGAGCACACACGAACACTGCTGGGTGAGGAACCTTACTGTGTCGGGGACTCTGGTTGTGCTGATGAAAACCTGTGGAATGTGGCCCCCCACGGCCTGTGCCTATCTGGAACCTGGTGACAGGCACCCTTCATGGAAGCATGGCAGTTTAGACACACACTGACAAAACCAGGAACCAGGCGTGCTAACCTAAAGAGGATGGGGGAAATTTCTGAAGCAAGATTTGGCACAACTGTGTGGAGACAGCGTTCTTTAAAGAACACAGATGACAGGCACAATTGGGCGGGAGCTGCACATCTGCAGGCCCTGGCAGACAGTGCTACCCGCCAAATCGGCTTTTTCTTTTTCTTTTTTTAAAGATAAATAACTTTACAGTGACGTGTTGGGTTGCAATGACAAACAACAAAAAGTACTAAGACCTAAGCCTACTAGCTCTGTGGGTTTCAAGACCTTGTGCAATCAATATTCTGACATCTGTAGCACCAATTTGTTCCTCCAGAGCTGGTGCCAGAATGTGAGGGATCAACATTCCTGATGACTTCTACTCCGGATTGTGAAACAAAGTCAGCTTGAGCCACTGTTTTCCACTCGGGTCGTTAAGGAAAGTGAATCCATCTCCTTACTAGGGAAAATCTCATTAAGGCTGAGCACGGCCTCTTTCAAAACCAGTACTTATAGTTTTGTTAATAGTTCCGGCTCTAAACATCTAAAGCCTATTCAACGACAACAGCCTTAACAACCTCCAGTTCAAGCTCTTAAAATGCTGGCCACGAAGAACAGTCAAATATTCCAGGAACTTTGTAATTGGAAAACAGGCAGCAACTTTGGGAGCCTTGCCTAGAAGCCCAGGCGAATCTTAGCTCACGGCCCTGGGCCACCAGACTCAGCACAACCTTCTGCTTTCTCTAGAAATGCCACCTCGCCTAATTATTTCAGGGAGGTATTATAAAGCTGTGTTAGCCATAGGGAGCTGGAGAGAAGCATGAGGACTTGAGTTCTGATCCCCAGGACCACTATCAGAGCTGGGATCTGTCACCCCAGCACTGGGGAGGTAGAGGCAGGCAGACCCCCCGGGGCGTGGCGGCGGCCACTAGTCTATGTTGGTGAGCTCAAGGCTCAATGACGGACTGTCTCAAGCATAAGGAGACAACTGATGGCCAAGACTCTCTCTTCACCCAAACATGCACACACACTCTGGCTCCTTCACATCCACAGAGCCATACAAACAGGGGGTTCCTTACTAAGTTTGATCAGCACCGTGGGGACGATTCCTCAAAGTTGATGCCACATTCTCCGAAAGGACTAAAATCCCCTGAAACTAACCTATAATTCTGGCTAACTTTGTTAGCATTATCAAGTCTTGACCTAAAAAGAAAAAGTTAAAACAACACATTTTCCAAGACCATTGCGTCCTTTTGGTAAATCCTTCTACCCTCTCACTCTCCCGACAAATTATGAGTCAAAATTGTAGCTAGGTTAAGACTTCATTTTAACTACTGAAATGCTGTGGGTTTTCCTCCTGTCCCCAAGCTCCTGGAATAACCACTCATGAGACTAAAAAAGGTTTTACAAATCTCTAGGCCATACAACTAGGCCCTTCTTTGACTATCTCATAACCTAAAATAACTCATTTATACTATTCTTAGTCCTGCCATATGGCTGGTTACCTGTGCGCAGGGACCATACTGTCTCACATCTTGCCAGTTGAATCTTTCGAGCCTGGCTGTATCCCAGAATCCTTTCTGCCTGCCGAATAGCCCACCTATTTCCTGCCTCAGCTATAGGCCATTAGCCTTTTACTTACAGGTTGACATTTCTACACAGACATAAGAGATTCCTTCTACACTGAGATAGTGCTTTACATTTTGCCAAGTGTGGTAATTAGGCAATGATCATTTTTTTTTTTTTTTTAAGATTATGTATACAATATTCTGCCTGCAGGCCAGAAAAGGGCACCAGATGTCACTATAGATGGTTGTGATGAACGCAGACCTTTGGAAGAGTAAACAGTGCTCTAACCCTCCAGCCCCAATGAGCAGCTTTCTACAGATATTCCCCTCCTATCTGGCTTACCTTAGCCAGGTCGATATTTATACACCTACCTAAGTGGAGATGGGCTGTTGATTACTTTCAGAAGAACTAATATCCCTTGCTGGCCTGGAATTCACTCACCAGATCTGCCTTTGCCTGCTGAGTTCTGGGATTAAAGGTGTGTATGACTATGTCTGCCTGGAAAGAAAACATTAAGAGCTGTTTTTCTCTTTTCTCTTTTCTCCTCCCCACTATTCTCTGCCAAAAAACCTGGGTGACTAGTCACATTCTACATGTGCCTGGCTTAAGTTACCATTCTTTAAATAAGCAGTCTGACATAAGAACCTAAAAGAAAAAGTTTATTATTAAATACATATACCAAAATATTCAAGTCTTAAAAAAATAACAGCGTAAGACAAAATGTGTAGCTACACAAATATATATTATATACACACATCAGGTGGGTTATGTAAACATTGATCTAGCCCTGCTCAAAATAGGAACATAACGAGTGCCTACAGTCTGTGATGGCACAGCAGAGACTCCTCAGCAGTCTCTCCTGGGAGCCTAGTATGCCAACAGACTTGACGCAGCTCCGAGTGTAAATACCACAAATTCATTCTTCTCCCTGATGCACTAAGACTCTAAACATGGTCAGCTTAGAACAGTAGTCCAGAGCTCAGGGAGCTCCAGGCAGACAAGGACCACAGTCATGTCCCCATTCTGTGCTCCCTTCTTGTGGCAGCACCTAACTGGACGAACTAAGATGATGTGAGAAAAAAGTAAGAAGCCTTTCTGCCTCATGACAATATGCACAGTATTTGGCAAATGTACACAACTTAGTCAAGCACTTGGTGACTCAGCACTGAGCACCCTGCCACTTACAAGGAGACTGATGGGTAGAGGCACACATCTGTGCAACAGTTATGTTTATTTACACACCTACAGGAAAGATCACTCTTCTATATACCAAGAGCGAACCCCCCAAAACACACACACACACACACACACACTCTCTCTCTCTCTCTCTCTCTCACACACACATACACAGCACAGACCACCCAGTGGCCTGGAAACTGGTTTTTCCTCATTTACTTGGTCGAATCTGTTCATTTATGGTCTGGACCTTGAGCCCAGGCATCAGCTAAGCAAACCAGGAAACAAAAGACCTGAGCCACCTTGGAGGTTTAACTCAGAAGTCCTGCTAAGGACATCCCAGGATCTTTAGGACCCCTTCCTCTGTTCTCTCACAGCACAGCAGGGCTGGCAGATGGACAGCCATCAAGAGCTCATGTCTCTAAAGAACGGATGCAGTAAGGCCGCTTCTGCAGTTATTCTCGAGGCAGGGTTCAGATCCAGAAGTCTGTCCAGCAGGTCATAGGCGACGTCGGGCACCGTGTCCCAGCCTTCCGTGTTGGCAGTAACGACCCTGGGACAGCCAGCATTGTCTCCTCCACTCGAGGAGCCCTCCGAGCGCTGTGCTGCAGAAGCCTGTCCGCGGGAAGCCTGAGGGCCAGTGTTCTCCGAAGCAGGGCCACCAGAAGTGTGCCCTGATGGGTCAACTGCCAACCTGGGAGTGGAAGAGTCCAGACCTCTGAGTCTCTCACACAGTTTCCTCAGATCTTGTGCTGGAACTTCTTTGCTACACAAAATAGATTTGCCTAAAAGAAAAAAAAAAAAAAAGATTTGAATATATCAGAAGCAACTCATGAAAAACAATTAAGTTTAGTCATGTGCTTACAAATGTACTTCTGTTTCTGACAATGGGACAGAGTACATACCTTCACAACTGAGGGCCAGACTACAAAGGCACAGAACACAGAAAGCAGGGATTCAGTGAGGAATGCAGTACTGTCATTGCAGTACTGCCAGCTCCTGTACCCTGTAACAGCCTGCGGCCCCATCATTTCTCCTAACCTGCACCCTTCTGGCACAGCGCACGTCTGCCTAGGACAGGCTGGTGTGTTAGGATACTCCTATGCACACATCTCTGCTTAGCTCTAGAATAGTATTTGTGTGGTCCGTACTCTGAAAGTCCTCATTAAGTTTCTGTTAGTCAGCAAAGCTGAATTACAACTTTACTGTCATACGTGACTAAACATGTCTGCCTTGCCTACAAGACTGTGGGCTCTCTCAAGATTAACATCTCTAAACGCCTCAAACCTACACATTCCCTGGGGCACACTAGATGCTCAGTTAAGGCCTGATGTCCTGGCTTTCAAGCCCTTGCTTAGCTGAATAACCCAGATGCTGTTCCAGAACCTCTCCTCAAGAGCTGAGTGCTCTTCACCCTCCTTCCCTTCTCAGCACTGTCGCCTCACAGTAAGCTTCCTCCCTGACCAGGACTTAAGCTCTCTGGGAGCCAGCTCACAACAAACAGTACCCACCTCCACCGAAGGCATCTCAAGACTGAGTCGACAACAAACCACCTCAGGGTTTCCAAATCTAAATGCCAGGCTGGAGAGGGAGCTTGGCGAATAAAGCACCTGCCAGGTTAAGGAAGAGGACTAGATTTGTGCCCCCACCCCCTACACAAACGCCTGCTGAGTGCCTGCACACCTGAAACTACGGTGCTCAGAAGGCAGAGGCAGGAGACCTCAGAGGAAGCTGGCTCGTGAGACTAGCCACACCACAGGCCGGGCCTCAGTAAGGGAGAAGGGGAAGGTCCTGATAGGGACTTCAGGCTGCTACAAGCAGGCACACAGGCACACACTGTACACACAGGTGCACACTAAACACACACACTAAAAATTCTCAGAGCGGGCAAAACTATGGGCAGAAACAGGTCATCACCAACTAGACGTTTCCTTATTAAAGGGAACGCAGCTTTAAACAATGAGATGCAGAGCAGAGTCCCCGATAGAGTAGGTGACATGCCAACAAGCAATCTGGGTGACAAAAGGCCTCCTTCACGTACCCTGACAGAATCACTAGGCAGGGGAAGATCGAGCTGGGCAGGAACAGAGAAAGCAAAGGACGCCAACGAGCAGAAACTAAGCTTCTAAGGATACTGGTCAATGTTTTTACTTTAAAAACTACCTCTTCTACTTTTGCTAGGAATTCCAGCCAGAGGATGGCTACAGTTTACCCCATAATTCATTAGCTTGCTCTGACACCATAAGATGAAGTCTGGTATGTCCACACCGTACGTGCACATGACTGTTAGTGTGTGATCAAGAGCACACTTCACATATCGACCACCTAATGAGCACATGCAGCCAGGACAGCCCCAGGCCTTCGTTTCTGCTCAGTTTCCTCTGGATTTATTGAGTACAGTACAGAGTATGTAAGGCCCAGCAGCCAGAGGCAGGCCCTGCACAACACTGCTCAGCGCTCAAGGCTGTGAGGTCTGACTGAAGCAACTGGAAACTCAAGACAGTGCTGCTGTCTCACTAAGGGGACGGCAAATCCCAGAAGGCTCTGCTTGCTCATGTGGACGTGTCCCAGGGGACTTTTCATCACAGGTCACTTCTGTTACTGGCAACGTTATGACTTTGGCTATCAGTGAGGAAATTCAAGTTCTTCAACAAAGTGTTTCAGCACAGGCTGACAAACTCCAGACCCCAGCCTCCTCTGCAAGCTGTTTAGTGGAGGCGGAAAGTCTTAGGTCACTGAGAACGTCTAAGCACGGATGCTCTTTGTGATGTAACACTAAGTTCAGACAGCAATGGCCCCGTTCGTGGGCATGTCAGCCTATGTGCCCCACACAGATGCTGACGAGGTGGACAGGCACACATGCAGTCAGTGCTGCTGACGTACTGTTGTCAAGCCTGCTGAGACTACAGAACACACACTTTTTCTGGTGCATTACACCTTGGCAACTGGTGCTCCAGCACACGGGCATTTCAGCAGTGGTTCTCAGGGAGTGTCGTCCTAGGAGGACTCCTGCTTTCTGAATTATCTTCTCCGTGGGCGGGAAAGCTGGGGCAGATGGCTGCGATTCCTAACTTTGTCAGGTAGTTCTGATATGTATTCCTGCGTGAGAAGAGCTGATCTGGGCTGGGCACAAGGCAGCTCAGTCACTCTTGAGGTAGGCCAACTAAGACTGTGTCTGTATCACCCACACCTTTGGGAAGCAGCAACTGTAATACTATTTGGAGAATAAACACACAAGTGGCAGGCATTGGAGTCTGGGCTATTAGAGCAAGGCACCCCAGAGAATGCATTATCTCAGTCTTAACCTGTGCTGCTGATATTTATGCACACACCTGTAATACAAGCACTCAGGAGGCAAAGGCAGGAGAATGTCTGTGAGCTCCAGGCCAGCCAAAGGTATACAGAGACCCTATGTCAAAACAAAAACTAAAGAAGCACGCACATACACACACACGTGACTACATGTCATAAAAGGTCTGTTGGTTCTACTTCTCTGCTACCCCAGCCCCATGGCAACCGAGGACTAGCAACACACATCTATTCTCTCTCTTCACAGTCGTCCTTATTCAGTGCCAGGTGCCCGATGCTCAATATACAACAGACTAAAGTTTACTATTGAAAGTATCTACAGAATAAAAGCCAAATTACAATGAAGAGTTAAGATTATAAACTGATTTCTTCCAGTTAGCTCTAAAACGTGAGCTGGTCACGCTTTAAGGAAAAGAACTGTTCCCAAGCAAGTTAGTAATTTCCTAAGAGCAGAAGACTCTGAATACTGAGCAAGAAAACTTATAAGGGGAATTTTACAACAATTTCTAAGAGGGAGGTAGGGTAGGACTGGGAGGGAATAAGAGAGGGAGTTACAGCTGGGAAACAAAGCAAATAAAACGTAATTAATGTAAAAAACATAAAAATTTAATAAAAAAACAAACAAACAAAGAACAATTTATAGGCGATAACCAAAAGCACCTGCCTTGTTCTAGGACACAACTTACCGAAAGCTTTAGCAGCTTGGATGGTTTCCCTGGATCCTCGAATCGTCATGATTTGAGCCAAAGCCGTCAAGTCATCACTGGCCTTGTAAAATGGGTACCGCCCGCTGAGCAAGGCTAGGAAGATGACACCTGCAGACCACATGTCAATCGCTGCGACAGAAACACAGGGTGGCTTCATCAGCATTCCCTTCAGGTAGCTCTGGAACACTTACGTTTCTTGGGAGACTCTAGTGTATAATTACAACTCTAATCCAACATTTTTTCTGCAAAACAGTTTTCTCTCTTTAACACGCTGGTGAATTAGAAATGTTTCATCATTAGAAAACTGTAAGTTAATGTACAGTCTATAGGACCAAAGGAAATCAACAGCTACATGGGAAGAAGTCTGGATGCTTTTTCTGAGAGCGACATGGTAGTGCAGGTGTTTTCCTTTTAGTGATACACTGAGCATTAGCACCAGCACAGCCACAGCTCTGCTTTGAGCCCCAGCACCAGAACAAAGACACAGCCAGCCAACTTTCTCCTAAGTGTCCTAGCAGTAGTTATGGCTCCACCCTGGCCCCTCAGCACTGTCCTTCAGTTTCATTTGCGCCGCCGTCTGCTCCTTCATGCCTCCTCCTCCATGCTGAGGCTCCTCAGGCGCCATGCCTGCCCTGCATAGTCTCTCTTAGTCCCCACTACCACTTACACAGTGATGCTCAACTGTGTTTCCACTCCTGCTCCTTCCCTGAACTGAGGTGCGCTTACCTTTTATTGTGTATGACATTCTATGTGGACGTTCTAAAGTCTCAAACCTGCCCTGCTTCAATCGATCTTACCCTCCCCTATAAACCAGGCTCTCCTGCATTCTGTCTATGTCCACGCCTTTTTCCTTGAGGATACCACAGAAGTTCTGACAACCAACACCTACAAGCTATGTTTGTCAACTCCTCACCTTCTCTTCACACTAGCCTACACAATCCACTCTCCCTGCACACCTGCAGTGATCTTCTGGAACGCAGGCACGTCTGTCTCTTGCCCTGACTAGCATTGCTGGCACACAGTGCACTTGGTTTAACGAGCGTATCTGTACCTCTTTCCAGAGCATTTCTAGCCATCTCATGTCCACTGTACACTAAGCAACACTAAACTTAGGGTTTCCTTGGCACTGGACTATGCTCTGTTCTGAGTTCCTCAGCCCCTCCTCGGTGCCAATGCTGACTCTATAGTATTTCAGAGGTCATCCTGTCTATGAACTTCCTGTCAAAGCCCAAAAGGAGAAGAACAGGCCATATTCAGCGAGTCACTCTGTAATTATGAGCACTGTGCACTAACTGGAACATAACAGTCGGGCTCACTTAGCGTCACTAGCAAGCACAGGACAGGTGCACAGGGAGTGAACAAATCTTTCAAGCCCACGGTCCAGGTCAACAGCAGGAGTTACCTGCACATGTAACAGGAAGTCTTCTAAGCTCTACAGCTTTTTGGATTCTAGAAAGCTTTTCTATTTTTCAAAATCTGTTAATTACCACTGTATTATTTTCATGGTAGCAGTAAGAAAAAGTTTCCCTGCCCCACAAAAATCTCCTGAGGTCCTAAGTAACAAGAAAGTGAAGCAATCAAACACCGACAAAGCCAACCACAGCTTCCCCGACACAGCTACAATCTCTGTACCCTCGTTTTTCAAGCCGGATCGGCAAATACTGCCTGTGGGGCGCTCAGGGGTCACTTAAACAAGCAGCACCAATACTACAGCATTATCTCGGGAGCAATCCACTGCACTGCTGTGTCTACTGGGGGTTCAGCGGTGGCCACACTCCAGGACAACAGTGTGACCGGTGCTGTGCTGCCTTACCTGTTGTCTGGTCTGGACACTTTGTCAGGACCTCCGGCGCTCTGAATCCTGGTGTGCCTGCTCTTGGGGCAACCTGCTGCCGCCTGATGACGAAGAAAGACACCTAGTTTGTTAAAGCTGGACTACGGGTGGAGCCTAGGGAGACAGGCCAGCCTATCTACAGAGTCCAGGACAGCCAGGTAGAGACTCCCCTGCCTCAAAGGAAAAAACGAAGTTGAACATGGAAGCCCAAAACCTAAGTTCTCAATTTAGTTCACACAAAATTCACTCCTGTTGTCAATATAAATAAAATGTTTATAAGCGCTGAAAACTGGATGCAATAAACATTCTGGATTTTACTTGTATTCCCCCAACCCCCCATACCCTGGCCTAACCCTTAAGCCCTGGCCTTAACCCAGACAGATTTTAACACAATTTCCAAGTATAAAAACAGATGGTAGATAATAAAAACCATAACAAAAAAGCAGAACAGAGCAGGAATTTATATAAAAATTCTTCTGTTCGGGATCTTGGGTTACTGACATACACATTCACGAGTGCATTCGAGTTCAGCAGGAAAAAAAATCTACAAAAGCCAAGTCTAGAGGAAAAACTCTGAGGCAGAGTAAAGCATTACTTGGTCCGGGTTATTCGACACAGGCAGGAACAATGACACTGGCAAACAAGTATCTCCAGACCCTCCTCCACCAGCCCTAGCTGCATGTGAGAGCAAATGTGTGTTCCCCATGTGTTTTCACCACAGGAATACCACAAGTTATGTGCTCACTGCACGGCCGTGTTCCGGGGCCTGTGACTCCCCCTTTCACTCTGTACGCTAGTGTCCCAGCAGTTATTCCAACCTCTGGCCTTGTCTTGGCAGCAGCGTGACTCCAGCAGCTTGGGAACACGTTACCTCGACAGGCAAATGCTGCACACTCTATCTGTTCCAAAGCAGTCGCACGTCAGGACGGTGAGGCAGGAACTGGCGGCTTTCCTCGTCACGCTATTCAGAGCTTTCGCAGAGACGGCCGTTTTTTTCGCTGCCAGCTTTCTTGATATTACGTCCACAGTCTTTGACGGCTTGATGCACTACAAGAGAAGCTGTGACATTAAGACTTGGCCTTCGGTGCCGAGGGAAAGCAGCGGTCAGAGGCAAAAGCTTTAGCACAAACCGCTGGCGCTGCGGGGCTGCCCGTCAACAGCTGTCTAAGGCCAGGGCATGGCCAGACGTGTTAGTAATAGCAGAACCAGGGAGGCTGAGGCAGGAGGACTCCAAAACCCCGCGTCTCAAAACAAAACAAGACAAAAAAAGTTTCAATACTTTTAGGGGGCTTTCTGTCACATGACGAGAATATGATTGGCTGGCGAATATTTGACACTACTAGAACACTTCCTGGCACCCTAACTGCTACTAACTCCACTTCACAAGTGCACCCTGCAGTCACAGGGCCTCGGGCCGCCACAGGGTACCTAGCAGGTTCAACCCCCAACCTCCAGACACGTGACAGGGTCTTCACACTGCTGACTGTAGGAACGCTGAGGCCGGGCGCCCACAGAAGTCCAGCCCCGTTCTGAATGCTCCTACACAGGAAGGGAGCCACAGGTGACCAAACCAAGAGTTCAGAAAGAAATGAGAGATGAACCGTTGAGTAAATGCTAAAGGAGCAACATGCTCCGTCGCGGCCAGCGACCACACGCCACCTAGCGACTCCCTAGCTGCAGCGGGGACGGCGTGAGCTGTGAGGCTGCAGTACTTACTTTCTCTGCGGGGCTCTCATGTGAAATGGAGCTGTGTATATTGAAATTCCTTTCTCCAAACACAGAGCGCTGGACAGAAAGGCCTACAGACCCCTCCTACAACACCAACAAACACAAGGAAAACAGGGTTACACTGTCACACTTTCTGCCAGCTGCACTCTGCCACAGTTTTGAGAAAGGATCGTAAAACAGAAACAGCTGCACTCAAGACACTCTCAGGCACCAAAACACTGTGAAAGGAGAAAATAGTGTAGGCAAAACTCCTAACACAGTGCACACACACCCACACACCACTAAAACTCTAAGGCTACAAGTGCTTCTTTTTCCTGTGCAGCCAAAATGGACAGATAGCTCAAATTTCCCCTATAATAACACTTGTTAGAGAGAGAACTAACCTAAACTTTATAGCACGCAGGGGAATTCTTTGTATCAACATAATCTATAAATGCAAACTAAACACTGGCAAAGAGTTTTAATCTGAGACAGTGAAATGAGAAGCATCTCACTAAGAAGCCACCTGAGCTGAGCCACAAGGGCTGAGGACACAAGCACAGGCACTACCCTACGTTAGCGCTCCCTTGTCAGCTGGCGGAAAACACTCCCAAATGTTCCCATGAAAAGTAAAAGGTAGAACCTTTCCATCTCTTCCTGGCTTAGCGTGAATCTGTGCATTTGAGTAGGATCTTTTGACAGAAGTCCTTGTGGTGCACTGCTGATCCAGGTTCTTAGGTGCTGGGCGACTCAGGGAGCCCTTGTGGCCGATGACCCCGTGGCACTTGTTTCGGGAACAGCCATCCTGCCGAGCTTCAGCCTGGACAAATTTGAGCAGCTCTATTTTTGTGTCATGGGTTCCTTGGGCCAAACCAAAGTCCACCAAGGCATACCTAAGAAGCAAAATCAACAATTGTAACCCCCCATAGAAATGTGATCTTTTTTGTTGTTATTGTTTTTCGAGACAGGGTTTCTCTGTGTAGCCTTGGCTGTCCTAGACTTGCTTTGCAGAGCAGGCTGGCCTCGAACTCACAGAGATCCATTTACCTGTGCTCCCTGAGTGCTGGGATTACAGGTGTGCATCAGCATGACCAGCCTGAGTTTTAATTTTAATAACACTGAAATGCTTTCAAAGCACATTACGAAACTTTAATTCATTCCAGAACAATTAAGAATTTTTAATATTCCTTGGGGGGGGGGAGAAAAAGAAAAAATTCCAAAGGACTTAATAGCCAAGGCTGAAAATTAGAGAAAGCTGCATCCTGAAAGCAAGCAGCTGAGCATTGTCTCCTGGCCTGTGCTGAGATAGGGCAGAAGAGTGTACAGGAGAAAAAGAAAACAAGAGCCTTGGCTGCTCAGCAGTGGGAAAACGGCATTACAATAGAGAACTGCTAACTGAACAAGTTTAAAGAAATTACAGAAACTCATGGGCTAAAGAATGTTTTCATTTCCTTACCATAAGTATGCTATGCAATAAACACTATTTTCAGCTTATAAGGTCTCTTCATATATAATCAACAACAATACTCCTAACAACCTTGGTGTCCAAACAGAAGATGGACTGTTGTCCAACGCTCTCATTTGCTAAAACACAACCATGAAGCCTTAGAAACGGGGCGCTAATGTCAGAAAGGGCTAATTCTAAGTCCCCCTAAGGGCCTCTCTCAGGGTGCACATGTGCAAGCAGTGTAACTGTATTCTCTTCCTTTCCTCTCCCCAGTCACAGTAACATGGGAACACAAATGTCAACACTGCAGTCCTGGAGACTCCACGGCGCACACAAGTAACTGTCCATGTTTTCTGGGATCCTTCATACTTACTTTTTCAGGCGTCTATTATATAAAAAATTGCTGGGCTTCACATCACGGTGAACAATACCAAACTGATGAATCCGTTTCAAAGCTATGAAGAGATTAAACATATATTCCCGAACTTCTTGAAATGAAAGAGAATTCAAAATGTCCTAAAATAAAGTATGAATGAAGTCACAAAATTGTTTCAACTGGACATTTAGCTGATTAAAGTATAAAACTATGAAAACCTACCAAGAAAGACTCGTGCTCCAGATACGGCATAGCAATGACCACGTGGTCGTCGTTCCTAAAGCAGTACTTCACTCCCATGACATTGTCTTGGCCCCTAGCGGAGAACACACAATGAACTTCAGAGCGAAGGGCAAATGCAACTTTGAATGTCTTTAAAAAAGAAATTATTTCAGCAATGCATGCGCACTCACTACTAGAAACTGCAAAATCACATTAGTGAATCTAAGCATTTACCTGACACGTAAATGATAAAATTTTCAAACAATAATAGCAACAGTTATAAGGTTACTGTAACAATCTGAACATGAGCTCTCTGTCATCCTAACTAAGGGAGCAGGTAGATGCAGAAGACACTACTTGTAACAGGTTTTAAGATAAAGGACACTCATTGACCATCCCTACAATCAGCTACGCTTTGGACTAAACATTTTACACATATTACTAAACTCCAACTTGAGAGATTCTGAAACATTCAGTGCTAAATGGGTCCTCTTCGTCAAGCCTCTCCTGTCAGGGCCCAGAAAGCTATATAAACAGAGGAGGAGCAAAGATTTAAGAGCCACAGGAAATGATGATTCCAAGGAAACAGTATCTTCAGATACAGCAGGGCTGAAGCACATATAAACTCACAGGAGCTGCAGCAGCTTGCACAATTTCAAGGCAGATGGGGTCCCAGCACTGTGGAGTAGGAGCGGGTAGGGCACGGGCTGAGCCTGATTAAGAAGCTATCTACAACTGACACCTGCTTGCAAAGGAAAAGTGGTTTTCTCCAGTGGAGTCTCACTGGGTATACAAACTGCCCTTAAAGGTAGGACTCATACCCAGCAGGAGATGGCCAACACACACACACACACACACACACACACACACACACACACACACACACCTCAATGCATTTTTTTTGGACATCGTTTTTTTTTTTTTTTTGGTCCTTTAGTCTTTGGCCTATGCATTATGGTTTCTGACCTTGTTATTTTTATTTGGGTATGCATGCATTTCTCACGCTCTGTCTTTCTTAATTGACTATTGCAAGGTTCAGGGCAAAGCACCAGGCAGGAGCAACACCTAGCTGACAAGGTTAGGTGCCAGCCCCTGCCCTGCTGTGCCCTGAGGCTCTGGGAAGCAGACCCAGCCCACTCAGCAGAAATGCCTTGAACCGCCTACCCAGCAACGGTCAGACACTGAAGCTCTGCTGCAATTCTTACAGGATGACTTGTAGGAATTAAGTGTTTCAGTGCAATTTTCTCTTCGTGTCCTGCTTGCAGCTGCGCTGTGGCCAGATAAACAGAGCTGAAGGTGCCTGTGAAGGAATGGGGCACATTTCCCAGCATTAGGCTTTAAAAATGGAAACAATGCCATGAGAGATGTAAAAAGTCTTAATGGCATACTGGATTAAGTTAGGACTGTTTTATCCTAAATATTTACCATGTTCATTCTTTCCAAGAGGGGAGAACTCTGTTACACAGTTACTAACATTACTATGTTTTTCAACAGTCAACAACAGTGGAATACACCTTTAACCCACCTTCTCCGATTTTGTCCTTAATTTTGAACACACTGACAAGCTGTGGCACGGCTTCGCAAAGCTCCTCAATATCTCTTTTAATGCCTGCGAAGGAAGTAAGAATCTACAGTTAGAACCAGTGAGAAATAGTCAGGGCTTTGTTGTTCATGTTGGTTTGGGACAGGTCTTTTTTACAGCCCAAGCTGGCCAAGGACAGTAACTCCCCCACCTAAACCCCAAGTACTATTACAGGAACTTGCCACCATTACCCCATCTCTTAGGTTAAAAAATAGAGCAATGAAACATATTTTAAAACAAGTAATTAACCACAAAATGATACATTAAAACCTACAAAGTTGCTAAGAAGTTGCAAGTTACAAAATTTTAACTAGAAGGAAAAAAAAAAAAGCCCCCAAATTTCACACAGCAGCTCTCAGCTGTACTGAAGGTCCACACGAAGAGATGCTGTTAACACACATTTGGCTTTTACTATGAAAATGCTCCGTGTAAAGTAAGAGCCGGGCAAGGAGACACAGTGGTCCCAGCTACTCAGGAGACTAAGGCAGGAGCTGAAGGCCAGCAAGGGAAACAGAAAAGTGGAAAAAAGTTAAATACACAAACAAAAAAACTCTAAGTAGGTATGCTGGTACATGCTGGTGCTTCCAGACCTGGGACATGGAAACAGGAAGACCAGGAGTTCAAGGCCAGACTGTCTTAAAACAAACACCCAAAATAGAAAAAACAGAAAAACAAGCACAGAGTGTGCTGTGATCACTACGTGGCATAAGGGCACACTGCGATAATCTTGAAAAAACTTCCTTCAGAGACACAGAATCTTACACAGGAAATTGTTGTGCATGGAATGGCCAGTCTGACCTCAGAAACAGTCTTCTAGGGTTCTCTAGTTTGTGGGGAAGATTCACTTATGTGTTCCCAAAGTTAACAGCATCCTTTATCTCAGAGCCCAGAAAAACTGCTAATTTCAAGTAAATATAAAAGTATGCATAGCTAAAATAAGTGGAAGCAGTAACATTAAAATCTAATCAACTACTGATACACAAAAGAATCACAGGAGAATCCTCAGACTCTAGTGCAGAACTGAGGCAAAGCATGAGCTGCTTTCTCATTACACTCAAAGTTTAAGGCATTTTCATAGTGACTTCAATTTCATACGCATTATTCTCTCACATGGTGTTTTTCCTTGCAAACTCCAGGCCAGCCAGCGGAGACCCTGTGTCAACCCTTCCTCTCACAAAATTTAACTATAATAGTAGAATTATCAGTCAGGCATTAGGCATTTACTGTGACAATCTTTGTGTAAAGTATAAATGTATCTTAATCCTTGAAATACCCAAATGGCACGGATACTATCACAACTTTTTTATGCCCACTTTTGTCTCTGTAGATGATCAAAAACAGCTGCTGACATAGCTCAGTGGACTTTGCTATGCAGACAAGGCTGGCTTCAAACTCAGCTCCTCCTGCCTCTGCATCCAAGTGTGAGAAAGTGTGTGCCGCTTCTGGCTCTAGTTAGATTGATAACATTAATTTATATTATTTTATGTTATTTATAACATCCCTGATTTACCTCTGACACCTAGAAAAGTACCTGCATGTTAACAGATATTTAGCAAGTTTCCATCACTTAAGAATGTTTTCAGTCTCACTGTGGAGTGAGAGTAATAGTACAGGAGAATGCCATGCTTATTTGGGACTTTGTATACTAACTTTCCTATACTTGCGGGATCATAGAATTTCACGTAAGTGTGAATACACCGAATCTGTCTCAGACAACCAAGATGGCACCTGTAACTCACTGTGAAAGCATGTACCTGGGTACTGAGACCTCTAGTGTAATTTAACACCATACGGGGGACACTCAGTATATAATTTACATGTCATTCTTTTGGAACACACAACTTAGGTTTGTTGAAATAACAACATTTAATCCAACCCTATGTCAATTTTGTTTTTTGTTGTTGTTGTTTGTTTTCTCTGTGTAGCCTTGACTGTCCTGAAACTCACTCTGTAGACCAGGCTGGCCTCTAGCTCAGACATGGCCTGCCTCTGCCTCCTGAGTGCAGGGATCAAAGGCATGCGCCACCACTGCCCGGCTTGCAGCATTTTCCTTAGCAGGGAAAAATTGAAAATGTTTCAAAGCTTCAACAATAAAAGGCAATGACAGCATATTAAGCAATGGAACTTAAGCCAGGCTGTAGAAAAGCTAAGTACATAAAAAGTTTTCAAAGTACATACCAAGCAAGAGATCAGAGTGGCTGGGAGTTGCTCGGTGGTGGGGTACTTGCCTAAACACAAAACTCTGAATCCAGTCCCAGCACTGAGGCAAACACTAGAACTAGGCTGATTACAATCTCAGTCTTTGGGCTTGTACCCTAAGCGGAGGTGGCTCAGCTGGTCAATGTTTGCTGTGCAAGCAGGAGCACCTGAGTCTGAGCCTAAAACCCAGGTCAAAAAGCCAGGCATGGTAATACCGTGCCCAAGCAGCAGACAGGCAGCTTTTTGGGGTACACTTGCTGGCGAGCTTGGCCAAACTGGTGAGATCTAGGCCGAAGATGCTGTCTAGAACAACAGAAAGGTGGCAGTGCTTGAGGAATGATCCACAAGCTTGTCCACTGGCCTCTATACACATGCATATGTGTGTTCTATTTACATAGACACACACACACAAAACTAAAGGACTAAATGGTGAGAAATGCTTTAATTTAAAAGTTTTCTCAAATTTTCTTCAATAAGCATGAATAATTTGTCATATTATAAAAACTCAAAATTACTACTAAACAAAGGACTTCGCTATTCATCTGCTATACCAAGGAAGACAAGGCCCAGGACACAAGTTTCTTGATCTAATCTGACGTTCTGATGTCCAGACCCCATCAAGGTCAGTTTACTAAAGTTATATTTCTACTACAGCTTTGCTTTTTATTGAGTCACTTTGAAGAGCCCGTGGATAAAATCTCAGGTTGCTTTATAAATTATTACAGCACTATCTGTCCTGTCCTATGTTGCTCACACAAAAGCTACAAGCTTTTTAAACAGGAAATAAAGTCCACCTTATTAATCCATCCAATTTAAGATATTAGAAAAGGTGTATTCCTCTGAAAATAATTCTAGAACCAGATTAGATTAATGCAGTCACACACTCCAGTTAATGAATATGAACCGGAAGCCAAACTGAATATGGAATGCTAAGTGCTACACGAAAATGACAAGAGTATTGCATCGTACATGTATTTATTAAAAAAAAAAAAAAAAAAAGGCCAGACTGAAAAACAGGTTATTGATTTGGGGGGGACGGTGACTAGGTAACATGAGTATTTTAAAGATTACTCTAATCTAAAGGATTAGTACTCTGAAGAGAAATGGAAGCAGACACTTTATGTTAAGGAAGGTACTTCAATGACAAGGAATGAAGTTAAGACTACAGTCAAGGGGAACCCATGTTTAGAAGCATGTGTGTTAAATGAACACATGGGCACCGCGCAGTGTGTGTGCACAGACACGTTGCTTCTTGGGGTGGAGCTCCGACAGGTCTCTCGAAGCCCAGGCTGGACTTGAACTCCTGCACCTCACGACTCCCCCTCCACCTGGGTTTCCGATGTTCACCACCATGCCCGCTGGAGGTACACAATAGAGGGATGCTCAATCTTCTCGCACGACTCCGGTGGAGTTACCTTCACTTCAGGAAGACTGACGAGACGCAGCGCTGTGTCACGCCCGCAGACGTTCCATTCACGTCTGCCCGGGAATTCTGTTTCTGAATATTTAAACCCTTTCCCGGCCAACTTCTAAACTCAGGCTTTAGTTTAACACTAAGGCTACCATGGGCCTGGGAGGAAAGTTCGGGCATCAACACGCCTGTTTCCCTAGAAACCAATAGTGTTTGGGCCCGACCAACTTCCTCTGAAGGACAAAGCTGGATCCCCATCCTTTCAAAATGCGATCCAATCCCAATCCCAGACTTTATGACTCTACCTGGTCACGGAAAAGCCACCGCAAACAGACAATTTGGAGTCAGGTGTGTGTGTTTCCCGTTCATTCCGGGGACAGTACCTTCACGACCTCCTGCCTTGCCTTTCCCCCTCGTTCTGAACAAAGTAGAGAACGCAGAATGGCGGCCCGCGCGCCTTCGGAACGGCGGGGCCGAGCACCTACCTGAGAGTTTGACATTCTGCTCATATCTCTTTACAGCGTCGTCGGCCGGACACCCGTCGCGGCCGGGCAGCGGGGACAAGGCCCCGGCCTCCTCCATGTGAGCCTCGGCTTCGGCTGCACCCGCTGGGATGCGGAGGCCGGCGGCGGGGCGGACGGCGCTGGGAGGAGAGCAGCTAGCGGAAGGCGCCGGCGCCCAGGGGGGCGGGCCCGCCGCCGGGAGAGCGCCTCGGCGGAGCGGACGCTCAGCCCGCCGGCCGCCCGGGGAGGCGTCGGCGGAGCCCGCGGGAGCCGGCCGGGGAGGACGGCGCTGGGACGGGCCCGGAGGAAGTGGCTCGGCGGGCGGCGGCCCACGGACCTGCTCACACCGGCGGAGGGCGGCCGGCCGCGCGGCGGAACCAGCAGCACAGACGGACGCGCGGCCCTCAGGGAGGGCCAACGGGAAGCTCAGTGCGCAGGCGCGCCGAGCCCGCCCGCCCAGCGCGCCTGCGCGGCTCTTCCCGCGCCGCTTTGAATTGCGCGTGCGCGCTCTGAAGCCCAACGCGCCTGCGCGGCCGCGGGGGCTGCCGGGAGAACTAAAAACTCTAGTGGACACTGCAGTCAAAATGTTAGCCTGATTCGCGTCTTTTTCATTTTATTTTTATTGTTTTAAACCTACTAGTCCATATTATATGGGTGTAGGGTCATGCATTGGGGTATATTAAATACTTTTTACCCTTGTAATGTTCTGCGGTTTTTGTTTTGTTCTGTTTTGGTTTTTCAAGACGGTTTCTCTGTGTAGCCCTGGCTGGCCTGGACTCCCTGGCTGGCCTCGAACTCAGAGATCCGCCTGCCTCTGCCTCCCAGAGTGCTGGGATTAAAGGCTTGCACCACCATGCCTGGAATTCGTGTGTGTTTTTAAATTCCAGCTTACTTTAAATTACAAAATTTAAACGTGTGAGTTTATTTCATAAAGTATTGCCTATTTATTAGGGCAACTTATTGAAACACAGATTTATAGAGTAAAACAAATGTACACAATAATGCTAACTGAAGCTAGTAGCTAGTGTTTTCTAGAAGTAGAGCAATTACCTTCCTGGCTTTAGCCTTTAAAAAATGAAAATTTTTTCCCAAAGTGGGGGAAATAAAAACACAAAACTTAAAGTTAATCTGATAATCCCCTGGTATGAAATGAACACAAGGGTGTAAATCACTCTGAAACTTTAAGCAGTGACAATTCTCTTTACTTTGATATTGGATATCACAGAGCTCTGAGGAATTAGAGACCAAATACTCCAGGACATTTCCAGTGTGCTACCTGGTTTTGTACTCACTGCAAATAAAAATGGACATTTTTAATTGTTGAATTTTTTAAAAATATATTTTGTGTTGCATTGAATTTTTTAAATCTAACTTTTAATGCCCATAAAGTTTTATTAGAATATAGTCATGTTCATTTGTTGTACATACTTCCCGTGACTACTTTTACCCCTCAGTAGTTGAGTTGAGTAGCTGTATAGAGTTGTGTGGTCTCAAGATAAAACTCATATTGACTATTTGGTCTTTTGTGTGGGGGTAGGCATGTCTGTGGGTTCATGTATGCTCAGAGCCCCTGAAGATGGGACAGTCTTGGATGTCCTTAGGAGCCATCCACTTTGTTTTGGGGAGAGGATCTCTCACTGGCTTGGGGTGCTAATAAGACAAGATTGGTTGGCCACTGAGCCTCAGGTATCCGCCAATCCCCTCCCCAGAAGTGGATTATAAGCATGTGATGCAGTGCCTGACTCTTTCTTTTTTCTTTTTAAATATGGGCTATAGGGATCAAATTCAGGTCCTTGTGCTTGTGAGCCAAGTAGTGTCTTAAGCTTTCTGTTTCTATGAAGAGACACCATGGCCAAGGCAATTCTTATAAAGGAGTTTCATTGGGGGCTTGCTTACAGTTTCAGAGGCTTACTTAGGCCATGATTATCATGGTGGGGAATGTAATGCTGGAGCAATAGCTGAAAGTTCTGCATCCTGATCCTCAGGCAGAGAAAGAGAGACCAACAGACAGAGACAGACAGACCGAGACAGAGACAGAGAGACAGAAACAGACAGAGACAGACAGAGAGAATGTTCCAGACATGTAAACCTCACAGCCTGCCCCCAGAGACACACTTCCTCTGACAAGGCCACACCTACTCCCATAGGCAACTTTGCTAATCCTTCCCAAACAGTTCGCCAACTGAAGACTAAGCACAGAAACATATGAGCCTATGGGGGTCGTTCTCATTCAAGCCACCACAAGTTCTTCAGCGACTGAACTATCCCTGCTCTCTGGCCTTTCATGGAAAAATTTTGCTAGCCCCTGGAATGTCACAATTGTGATTTTCATGCCACAATCTGTGTGTGCATGACATGCAGGTGTGCAGGCGTGTGCAAAGGCATTCATAGAAAAGAACTCTGCTAAGGAGTATAGTGATATTATTGCTATGCATTAAATCAGTTAATACACTGAAAAGCCACACATATTTTTTACTTTAGCATTAACAATAAAGAATTATGATTGGTGTTTTCTGATAGTTTTTTGTTTTTGTTTTTGTTTTTTTACCAGAAAGCCCTAATTTACCATTTGCTCATGAAAAATACATTGACCTCATGATCTTCCACAAGGCAGAGCTGGGAAAATAAGGCAGAATTTATGTGCTGATTTTATTAAGGTTCTCTAAAGGGACAGAACTGATGGAACAAATATATATATAGGTGTATCTATGTTATGCGAATACACATGTATTATGTATGCATGTGTGTATGTATGTATGCATATGTGCTTGTATGTATGCATATATGTGTGCCTGTATGTATGCATGCATGCATATGTTATCCATATGCTACCTTCAGAGTGGCAAGCTGTGGTCCAGCTAGTCCAGCAATGGCCGTCTCCACTGGAAAGGCAAAGAATCTGATAGTCGTTTGGTCCAGAAGACTGGGTGTCGCATCAACTCCAATCCCCGCTGGAGTGCAGGAAGGCCTAGAGAGCCTCTGGCCTTCAGTTTACATTGGATTTCCAAAGAAGTGCGTCCTACACAGTGGGGATGTGCCTGGAAGGGGACAGACGATGGGCCAAGGAAAGTGAGGGTGTGGCCCAGAGTCAAGGCGGTCTCCTAACCTCAGAGGATCGCAGTTAGGGCAGGCCTTCCACCTCAAATAAACAAACCAAGAACATCTCCCTGGAGAGCCCAGCTGCTGGGGTTTCAGCTAGCTCCAGGTCCAGCTGACACTGTGTGGCAGGCACACTGCTGGCACACAGCCAGAGAGGCTGACTCTAAGAAGAAAGGGGCACAGCTAGCAATGGTGTCATACTGTGATCCCAGCACTTGGGAAGACGAGGCAGGGGGATCACCACAAGTTCAAAGACACCTGGGCCACTACAGAGAGCCCTTGTTTCAAAAGGTAAAACAGAGAGGAAAAGGTAGGAAAGCCTGTCACAGGTGCGAGTCAATGGTGGAGCTCTTCACTACTACCAACCACGTGGTCCTGAGTTCAAGTCCCAGCACCACCACCATGAACACATACTCCTACTACATACACATACACGCTCACACACACACACACACACACACACATACACACTCAGACATACACACTCACACACTACAGACACAGCTACACACAGAGACACACATATACACACTAGACACACATACACAAAATCATATACACACATAAACACAAATATATAAACACACATACATACATATCCATACACAAACACACGTATACACACTCACATAACACTGTGAATAGATACACACACACACACACACACACACACACACACACACACACACACGAGATCCAGTGTAGCGGCATACACCCAGAACTCCAGCATTTGTGAAGTTGAGACGAGGACTGTTGAGACCAGCCTGAGCTGAGGACTTGTCTTGAGAAACAAACCAAACCATAAGAGGAAAAGGAAACTGACCCAGTGCCTCGATTTTCCTTGTTTCTTCCTTTCTTTCTTTCCTCATTTTCTCTATTCCTGCCTCCTTCCTCTTCTCCCTCCCTCCCTCCTCTTCCCCTCCCTTCTTCCTCTTCCCCCCTCCCTCCCTTCCTTTCTTCTGTACTATCTTTATTTTGGGACAGGGTGTGGTAGTGTGAGTGAGAATGGCCCCACTCACTGAGAACACGTGGAATCTGAGTACTCTATCTGAGTATTCTACCCACAGCACTGTTTGGGTAGGTTTAGTTTGCTTTGCTCACTGGGGGCTGAAGGGGAGCTTTGACATTTCAAGGTCACCTGCCATTCCCATTCTCTGCTTCCTACCTGGGCTTCAAGAAGTGAGCCCTTAACTGTCCTGCAGCCCTGCCTGGTGCTTGCTGCCCTGCACTGTGAGGTGTCCTACTGGAACCTCCCTTCTGGATGCTGCCTCCTTGCTCCCTGTGGAGAGTAATTAATACAGGGCTCTCACAGAACGCGAGTGTGCCCAACACATCATTACACAGTTGGGAATGGCCTGGAACTCCTGGTCCTCCTGTGTTCCCAGCCCCAGGTGTAGGGGTCACAGCAGCGCCTAGCCTGGATTCAGCACCTCCATCTGAAGCCAAGACAAGGCTACGCTGAGCCTTCTCCTGCTGCTGCTTGTGTAGCTGGGGGTAAACTGTGGGAAAGCCAATAAAGTGCTTCAATAGCAGGGACTCTAAACCTTAACGGTTCAGATCCTACATTGCTGCTCATATCTTCTTTTCTTTTTTGGACTTTTATTTATGTGTGTGAGTGTTTTGACTGCATGTATGTCTATGCTCCACATGTGTGCATGCCCATGGAGGCCAGAAGAGGGCGTCACATCCCCTGGACCTGGAGTGACAGATGGTTGTGAGTGGCCATGTGGGTGCTGGGAATCAAACCTGGGTCCTCTGTATGAACAAGTGCTATTGACCATCAAGCTGTCTCTCTAGCCCTGTGGCTGCTGTCTTCTAATACATTCTATGGCTCATGGAAATTAGAATGCCATGTGGTCTGAAAGCTGGAGCTAAATTATGACACGCCTTTACAAAAGTCAGATGCTGCTCTAATACAAGGCCACAGTTAGACTTTCTGTGCTAGAAACACCCCCATAGGACCGTTTCTCCCAAGCAGGGACATACAGGGAGCCAGCAGAGAGCAAGGCCTCGTCAAAGATCCCAGCTTATATGCTGTGTATGTGAGTGTACACACAAATGTGTGTGGGAGGGTGCATGTGTTTGTGTGTGCATGTGGGTGGAGTCCCGAGGATGTCCTCAGGTTTCATCACTTCTCAGGGGCCATCTACAAGAGGAGGGTCTTTCACTGACCCTGAACTCTCCAACTAGGCTGGCTGGCCATCTGGAAGGATCCATCCACCTCTGCTTTTCTAGTATTAGGACCACAATCACAACACAACCACAACACAATCACAACACATACTATTTTTAATATGGCTTCTTGGGATCCAATTGAGGTTCTCAGTCTTGTAGGACAAGGGCTTTACCAATTGAGCTGTTGTTATGCCCAGTTTGTGAGACCCCCAAAGACTATCAGGAATTGACTCCACTGTAAATACATGAGGGTTTATTGTATGCGTGTTTGAACATGGGACCCAAGTCTCACTAACGCAGCAGTAGAGAAGTGGGACCCTGAGCCCTGGGTGAACAGGGTTTTTAAAGGGAAAAGCCGCAAGCTGGGGGGGGGGGTCATGCCTTGGCATTACAGGATTGGTTAAAGTCAGAGGGGCGAGGAGACCTTTTAGCTGAAGCCTAACTTACAATGGCTATTCTTCTAAACTATATCTGGAACGTTGGGAAAAATCTTACCACGTGATTCTGATTGGTTGTTGCCAGGGAAATTATCTCTATTTTCTACCAAGAGTTTATTCTGGGATATTTCCTGGAGGCTGTTGCTAGGAGAGTTAACTCTTGTGTTCTGCTAAGTGCACATTCCGTTATTTCTCCTGGTACCTGAGTTCAGCTTCCAGTCAAGATGGCTCCTCATTTCAAAATGGAGTCACCCAAGCTAATTTAAGCTCTTCACTGTCTCTCTAGCCCAAGATATACACTTTAAAAGTATAGAGCTACCATCTCTTGTTGCCATTACGTACCCAAGGAAGTAGTTGATTGTGCAAAACAGTTACCAGAAGAAAAAACAGACCCATGAGTGAGAATTACTAGTGCCTTCTTAGATTCAACATAAAACAGAACATCTCAAATATCACTCTTAAAATTAAAATTAGAGGGGGGATCCAAGATGGCGGTGCAGGGAGGACACTGTGTCTGATGAGCAGGATGGCAGTGACTGCACAGCGACCAACAGACTGAACTCTGGCCCCTAAAACATAACGATTGTGTTTCCCAGGTTAAAGGAAACCCCACGGTGTGGGAAGCAATCAGGTCCATTCTCAGGTCACCCAGCTAAAACCCTGGAAGAGTTCCTGGGTCCAGCAGGCGCTAGGTCACCATCCCAGAGCCACATGGCTGCCTGTTCTGATCACCATCCCAGACTGAACTGTAAGCATCAGAGACAACACCAGAGACTAGGGTTTCCAGTCGAGAGAAAACCCCACGGTAAAGGAAGCAATCAGGACTGACCTCAGGTCACCCAATCCCTGGAAAAGGTCGTGGGGTCCAGTGAGCACTCAGCTGCCAGCCCAGATACCTGCCTTCACACCCAACTCACCATCCCAGACAGAACTGCGGGCCCCAGGGCACCAGAGACTAGGCCTCTCTGTTGGGAGGAAACCCCACACTGAGGGAAACATCAGGTCCAACCTCAGGGCACTCAGCCGACCCCCTTACCTACTAAAAAGTTCTCAGGAAAAGTTCCCAGGTTCCCACAGGTGCCCAGTCGCCAGTGGTGAGCCACTTGCCTGCACCTGCATGCTCAACTCATCATCCCAGACTGAATCATGAACCCCAAAACATCACAGACTGGGTCTCCCTGTTGGGAGGAAACCCCACGGTGGACACCCAGCTCTGGAAAAGTTTCTGGGTTCCCCCAGGCTCCAGGCTCTAGCCTCCTGCTGCATGCATGAGTGCTGTGCTCACCTACCACTAATTACCGCTTGGGTACTTGGGCAGAGAGCTCCAGCCTCAGACCTACAGAAGCCTGAGAGCCGCTGGATTAGGCCCCAGATACTGCTCCAAGGTGCAACCAGATATCCCTAACTGAACTGACCAAACTGCGAGGCTCCCAGGTTCTTCAAGAGGACTGTGCCCAGCAGACACAGTGAAAGAGCTGCAGTAGCAGCAGCTCACTAAATTCAGAGCAAGAAACCCAGCAGCAGGGCAGCTGTCTCCAGAACTTCTCCTGGTGAGAACACAGACCTCCTGACTACCAACGACCACAGTTACCACACAGGTTCGTACGCCTGAGGTGAGCTGGGGCAATTCCTGAGAAGCACTGACATTCGGGTGACCATACCCCAAAAAGCTGAGGAAGCCTCCTTCCAAACCATGCCAAGGGGATCCTCCCCACACCAGGATGCCAGCAGGCACTAGAAACTAACAACCAACACCTGAGACAGCCAGATGGGGAGATGTCAGGGTAAAAGCACAACCAACAAAAGGCAAAGCAATATGGCATTTCCAGAACCCAGTTATCCAGGGGCAAGTAGCCCAAGTAGCCCTGGACACCCTAATATAAGTGAAATTCAAGACGAGGACCTCACATCTATGCTTATGAAGAGGATAATGGAGGAAACAAATAAAATGCATAAAGAAATAGTGGAAGATAAAGTCAAACAGATTATGGCCGTCCATAAAGACATACAGGAAAAAGCAGCCAGTTTGTGGCCTTCAGAGAAGAAATGATTAAATCACTGAAAGAAATGAAAGAAACAGAGGAATGTTAAACAAACAGCTGAAGGAATTGAAGAAAAAACTGGAAAATACAGTTCGACAGGTGAAGGAAATCAACAAAACAGTTCAATATCTAAAGATAGAATTGGAAAAATTAAAGAAAACAAGAAATGGAGGAAATCATGGAGAGGAAGAACTTAGGGAAGAAAACAGGAACTACAGATGTAAGCATAACTAACAGACTACAAGACATGGAAGAAAGAATCTCAGGTATGGAAGATATAATTGAAGAAATCAACATATCCATCAAAGAAAATTATAAATCTAAAAAATTCCTGACACAAACCATCCAAGAAATTGAAGACAATGTGAAAAGACAAACCTAAGAATCATAGGAATAGAGGAAAAAGAAGATTCCTATCTCCAAGGCCCAGAAAATATTTTCAACAAAATCATATAAGAAAACTTCCCCATTTTAAAGGAGAGGCCTATAAGCATACGCCTACAGAACACCTAATAAATTAGACCAGAAAAGAAAATACTCCTGCCACATAATAATCAAAACAGTTAGTATATAGAACAAAGAAAAAATACTAAAAGCTGCAAGGGAAAAAAACCAAGTAACATATAATGGCAAACCCATCAGTATCACACCTGACTTCTCAACAGAGACTATGAAAGCCAGAAGGGCCTGGATGGATATCATGCAGACCCTAAGAGAATACAGATGTCAGCCCAGGCAGCAAAACTCTCAGTCATTATAGATGGAGAAGACAAGATATTCAACGACAAAAACAAAATTAAACAATACCTACCCACAAATCCAGCCTTACAGAAGATACTAGAAGGAAAAATATAACCCAAGAAAACTAACTACTTTCAAGAAAACACAGGAAATAAATATACTCACTACAGCAAAACTAAAAGTAGCCAAGCACACAAACACACTACCAGAACCAACAGCAAAATCACAGCATCTAACAGCCACTGGTCATTAATCTCCCTCAACATCAATGGACACAACAATCCAATAAAAAGACAAGAACTAACAGAATGGATGCATAAAAACGCCTCAACAGGCTGTTGCATACAAGAAACACACCTAAGTGACAAAGATAGACATTACCTGAGAGTAAAGGGCTAGAAGACAGTTTTCCAAGCAAATGGACCCAAGAATCAAGCAGGAGTAGCCATTCTAATATCTAATAATAAAAAAAAAAACTTTCAACCAAAATTAATTGAAAGAGATGGGGAAGGACACTTCATACTCATCAAAGGAAAATTCCACCAAGAATACATTACAATCCTGAACATCTATGCCCTAAATACAAGGGCACCCCCATTTGTAAAAGAAACATTAATAAAACTTAAAACACACATAGATCCCCACACATTAATAGTGGGAGACTTCAATATCCCACTCTCAACAAAGGACAGATCAACAAAACAGAAATTAAACAAAGAAACAATGACTCTAACAGAAGTCATGAATCAAATGTACCTAACAGACATCTACAGAACATTTCACCCAAACACAAAAGAATTTACCTTCTTCTCAGCACCTCATGGAACCTTCTCCAAAATATCCCATACAGTCAGTCACAGAACAAGCCTCAACAGATACAAGAAGATTGAAATAATCCCTTGTATCCTATCTGACCACCATGGACTAAAGCTGGACCTCAACAACAACAGAATTACAAAAAAGCCTACATACACATGGAAACTGAACAACCCACTACTCAATGACAGCTGGGTCAGGGAAGAAAGAAATTAAAGTCTTCCTAGAATTCAATGAAAATGAAGACACAACATACCCAAACATATGGAACACAATGAAAGCAGTGCTAAGAGGAAAGTTCATAGCTCTAAGTGCCTTCAAGAAGAAATTTGAAACATCTCATTCAAGGAACTTAATGGCTCACCCGAAAGCTCTGGGGAGCGGGGGAGAAGCAGACACACCCAAGAGGAGCAGACGGCTGGAAATAATCAAACTCATGACTGAAATCAATAATTAGAAACAAATAAAACAATTCAAAGAATCAATGAAACCAAGAGCTGGTTCTTGAGAAAATCAGCAAGATAGACAAACCCTTAGCCAAACTAACTAAAAGGCAGACAGACTCCATCCAAATCAACAAAATCAGAAATGAAAATAGCAGACACTGAGGAAATCCAAACAATCATTAGGTCTTACTTCAAAAGCCTATACGAGACAAAATTTGAAAATCTAAATGAAATGGACAAAGCTGAATCAAGATCAAGTAAAAAAATTAAATAGTCCTATATCCCCTAAGGAAATAGAAGCTAGCAGCAAAAGTCTCCCATCCAAAAATAGCCCAGAGCCAGATAGTTTCAGCGTGGAATTCTATCATACCTTCAAAGAAGAGCTAACACCAATGCTCTTCAAACTATTCCACAAAATAGAAACAGAAGGAACATTACCAAACTCATTCTATGAAGCCACAGTCACCTTGTTACCTAAACCTCACAAAGACCCAACGAAGACAGAGAATTTCAGGTCAATCGCCCTTATGAACATTAATGCAAAAATACTCAACAGAATATTCACAAATTGAGAAAAAATGACAATCTCTTTAGTTGCTGAAAAAGCATTTGACAAAATCCAACACCATTCACGTTTAAAGTCTTGGAGAGATCAGGGATACAAGGCCCTTATCTAAACATAGTAAAGGCAATATACAGCAAACCTATAGCCAACATCAAACTAAAGGGAGAGAAACTTAAATCAATCCCACTGAAATCAAGGACAAGGCAAGGCTACCCACTCTCTCCATATCTCTTCAACATAGTTCTTGAAGTTCTGGCTAGAGCAATAAGACAACTAAAGGAGATCAAGGGGATGCAAATCAGAAAGGAAGAGGTCAGAGTATTGCTACTTGCAGATGATATGATAGTATATATGAGTCACCCCCAAAACTCTACCAGGGAACTCCTACAGGTGATAAACACCTTCAGCAAAGTGGCTGGATAAAAAATTAACTAAAAAAAATCAGTAGCCCTCCTGTATACAAAAGACAAATGGGCTGAGAAAGAAATTAGGGAAACAACACTCTTCACAATAGCCAGAAAGGACATAAAGTACCTTGGTGTGACTCTAACCAAGCATGTCAAAGATTTGTATGAAAAAACTTCCAGTATCTGAAGAAAGAAATAGAAGAAGATATCAGAAGATGGAAAAATTTCCCATGCTCACAGGTTGGCAGGACTAACATAGTAAAAATGGCCAGCTTACCAAAAGCAATCTATAGATTTAATGCAATTCCCATCAAATTACCAACATAATTCTAAAGAGACTTTGAAAGAAAAATTCTCAACTTCATATGGAAAAACAAAAAAACCCATAATTTCCAAAACAATCCTGTACAACAGATCGTCTGGCGGTATCACCATCCCTGATCTCAAGCTGTACTACAGAGCAATAATAATAAAAACTGCATGGTGGATCAATGGAACCAAATAGAAGACCCAGAAATAAACCCAAACACCTATGGGTACTTGATTTTTGACAAACAAGCCAAATCCATTCAAAGGAAAAATGACAGCATCTTCAACAAATGGTGCTGGACCAACTGGATGTCTACATGCAGAAAAATGCAAATAGATCCATATTTATCACCCTGCACACAACTAGAGTCCAAGTGAATCAAAGACCTCAACATAAAACCAGACACACTAAATCAGTTCGAAAAAAAAAAAGTGGGGAAGAGCCTAGAACTCATTGACACAGGAGACAACTTTCTGAACAGAACACCAACAGCACAGGCTCTAAGATAAACAATCAATAAATGGGACCTCATGAAACTGAAAAGCTTCTCTAAAGCAAAAGACACTGTCATCAAAACAAAATGACAGCCTACAGACTGGGAAAAGATCTTTACCAACCGTATATCTGACAGAGGGCTGATACCCAGAATATATAAAGAACTAAAGAAGTTAAAAAGCAACAAATCAAGCAATCCAATTAAAAAATGGGGTCCGGAGCTAAACAGAGAATTCTCTGTAGAGGAATATAGAATGGCAGAGAAACTCTTAAAGAAATGCTCAACATCCTTAACAATCAGGGAGATCAAAATCAAAACGACCCTGAGATTTCACCTTACACCCATCAGAATGGCTAAGACCAAAAACTCAAGTGACAACACATGCTGGAGAGGATGTGGACAATGGAGAACCCTCCTCCATTGATGTTAGGAATGTAAACTTATACAACCACTTTGGAAATCAATCTTGTGCTTTCTCAGACAATTAGGAATAGTGTTACCTCAAGATCCAGCTATACCACTCATAGGCATATATCCAAAAGATGCTCAAGTATACAAGGACATTTGCTCAACCATGTTCATAGAAGCTTTATTTGTAATAGCCAGAAGCTGGAAACAACCCAGATGTCCTTCAGTTGAGGAATGGATACAGAAATTGTGGTACATTTACACAATGGAATACTACTCAGCAATTAAAAACAAGGAAATCCTGAAAGTTGCAGGCAAATAGTGGGATCTAGAAAAGATCATTCTAAGTGAGGTATCCTAGAAGCAGAAAGACACATGTGGTATATACTCAATTATAAGTGGATATTAGATATGTGATATAGGATAATCACACTAAAATCTGTACACCTAAAGAAGCTAATCAAGAAGGAGGACCCTGGGTAAGATGATCAATTCTCACTCAGAAAGGCAAACAGGATGGACATTGGAAGAGTGAGAAAACAGGGAATAGCACAGGAGCCTACCACAGAGGGCCTCTGAAAGACTCTACCCAGCAGGGTATCAAAGAAGATGCTGAGACTCATAGCCAAACTTTGGGCAGAGTGCAAGGAATCTTATGAAAAAAGGGGGAGATAGAAAGATCTGGAGGGGACAGGAGCTCCACAAGGAGAGCAACAGAACCAAAAAATCTGGGCACAGGGGTCTTTTCTGAGACTGATACTCCAACCAAGGACCATGCATGGAGATAACTTAGAACCCCTGCACAGATGTAGCCCATGGCAGTTCAGTATCCAAGTGGGTTCCATAGTAATGGGAGCAGGGGCTGTCTCTGACATGAACTCAGTGGCTGGCTCTTTGATCACCTCCCCCTGAGGGGGTAGCGGCCTTACCAGGCCACAGAGGAAGACAATGCAGCCAGTCCTGATGAGACCTGATAGGCTAGGGTCAGATGGAAGGGGAGGAGGACCTCCCCTGTCAGTGGACTGGTGGAGGGGCATGGGTGGAGAACGGGGAGGGAGGGTAGGATTGGGAGGGGACGAGAGAGGGGTCTACAGCTGGGATACAAAGTGAATAAATTGTAATTAATAAAAAATAAATACATTAAATAAAGAAAATATAAAATTAAAATTAGAAACCAACATGCATTCTGGTTTTGATCCCAGAAAGGGACAGTGAGCATCTGAACACTCTTCTACCTGACAGAAACCACGTCCCTGGGACGGAGTTCAGTAATCAGACTTTCTGGTCATGTGAGTCACATCTGGGGCTTGTCAAAGCAAGTTAACTTTACAAGATAGCTCCTTGTAGCAACACCCCTGGCCAGGGAACTCCTTCTGTCGCGTTCTATTTCCCCTTGAATAGCCTCTATGAATATGAAAGTGAGGGGAGAGTTCCTCTAAACCTCAGGTTGCGCTTGGGAAAAACAAGTGGGAAAGATGATCACGTTGCCATAGAAATAACTTTAACAATCAGCCTTCCAGTTGTTTTTTGAAGCAAACCCTGAGCGGGCGTTGATGGAAAAGAATGTGTTTGTGTGATCTGCCCTCTTCCAAGGTTCTCAGTTTGCGTTTGCTTTTCTACGGTACGAGAGTAGGGAATCTTTGAATACGGTAATAGGATTCAGTGGTAAGGCCTGCAAAGCGGTGGCATTCTGCAAGAACCCGTAGCCGGAGACTGGCTAGGGTGCTTAGTCCCAGCGTGGCCTCAACCAGTGACTCCTCAGACCGTCGCGTCTGAGTGCTTCAGTTCCCAGCTCCTTCTACTGCGGTGCTCTAGCCTGCTGGGCAGACAGTGAAGCGCAAGGCTTCTCCATTGCCTCTTTGCAATGGAGGAGGGTGCAGGCTGGAACCAGGGTCTGTGCCTGCGTGGCTCGGGTATCAAAGACCTCCTGGGCGTTTGGCGCCCAGAGACTTGGAGGCCCAGAGGTGAAGGGGCAGGAGCTCCCGGATGCAATTCTTGTCCTAATGTCTTCCATAAGCAAGTGCTAGTGATGCTAACAGAGGCCGGAATCGGGACGCACTAGACGCTAGGCTTGCGGCGTCCAGAGAGGTGAGCCTGGTCCTCACCGAGTCTTCTCGCTCTTAACCGTCTCTCAGGGTCTCTGGGCCTCAGCTCCATTAGTCTTCAGAATGAAAGGTTGGCTTCGTCGACGATTTACAGACACGTGGTAACACCTGGTCTCGGCGTGTGCAGGCTGATGTGCACGGAGAGGCCCAGACCCCCTGCCCCTGGCCAGCAGCCCACGTAAGACCCAGGAGTCATTCCTGACTCCATGGCAGGCACCCCACAGGGCCTCTGTGGGCGCCTTTGCTCCAGCGTCTGTTCTGGTTTGGGCCATGAATTTCCCCAGACTCCCGCGACCCCGTGGAGAGCCAGCACAGCCAGCACAGCTGGTTTAGAGGCGGTGCGGAGCGCTCCGCTCCTCCCACGCCGAGGTGCGTCTCTCCGTGAGCGTGCCTTGCTACTGGGCCCTGAGCAAGTCCGCCCTGAGGCTTTCTTGCTGCCTCCCCTTCCGGTTTCTTGGCGTTAGGGGGAAGATGATTGGACCCCGTGTCCAGACGTCACTTGCATTTATAACTGTTCTTATATTCTTTCTCCTCTTCCGGACCCCAGGGTGATCTTTCCGACCTCATCCTTCTTAATCTCCTGATTTGTGCACCAGCGGCACGCAGGATGGCAGACAAGCACCCAGAAGCTGGAACCGGGTGGACCTGGCCTCTGTTTGTGTAACTGGCGACCTGACCGCAAGAAACGGAGTCAATTTCTGCACCCGTTTTCCTTTGTGTAAAGGAACATTTTTAACACCCCGCTAGCTTTCTACTGCTGTGATATTAATTTCTCACAAACACAGTGATTTAAACAAACCAGATCTATTACCTGACGGTCCTAGAAGTCAGAAGTCCCGAGAGGATGATGAAATCTGCTTTTTTTTTTTTTTTTCTTTTTTCATTTTCTAAACTCAATATTAGCCAAGAGGCAAGCAACCACACCTTTTTCTTTTTGGAGCCCACCTGCACTGCACAGGAGCTGTTCTTCGCCCGCGTCCGAAGGCACACGGCCTTCTGACTGCGTCCATGCACTCTGCCTCTGCCTTCCTTTCGCACCCCTCTTTCTTGAATTTCCTGCTTTCACTTGATTCTAGCCTGGAAAATCCAGGCGAATTTCCTCATCTCAAGCTTCTTGGCTTCTTCGTATCTGCCTGCTTTCTTTTGACCTGTACGATAACAGACACGCCTGCCACAGCTTGGGGCTTAGCAGATGGGCACCTTGGTATGGGGCATATCCTGTCTCCCCTACCGTGTGACGGGAGTGAGGAGTGAGGGAAGAGCAAGCAAGCTCACACAGGCCTGTCTGACACAGGCGGCGTGAGCATCTGGACGGTGGGCTTCAACCGGTGGGCTCTGACCCCCTTGGGGGTCCAATGCCCCTGTTGCAGGGGCTGCATATCAGATAGCCGGCATAACAGATACTCACACCATGATTCATAACAGTAGCAGAATTACAGTTCTGAAGCAGCAGTGAGCTAACTTCATGGTTGGAGTCCCCACACCACGAGGAACTGTGCTAAAGGGTCGCAGCGTCAGGAAGGCTGAGAACCACTGGTCTCTTTTCTGAAAATGAGCTTGACTGGGGTCTCCTCCTGCCTTTTCTTTCTGCTATGACTTCCCCGTGTCCTGTCCTTCTTACTAGAATCCCCAAGAAGTCGTGTAAGTCCCGGGAGGGACAATACAGTCGGAGCTGGGTCCAGTCGGGAGTGGAGCCCCGAAAAACAGTGTCCCACCACGCTAAAGGAAGGGTGCTTTCCAGTCTTCCAGCGTCAGGGAGCATACGCAGCAAGGTGGCAGCTGAGAACTGAGGAAGTCCTGCCTGGTCGTCTAAAGAGAGCCTCCTGGTTCTTCGCAGTCCTCCACAGCTCAGGCAGACTGCAGACCCTCAGCTCCTAAGCGGCACAAAGTGGACAGCATGAACCTGGAGACCAGGAAGGAAATTTCTCCAAAACGCTGGGAAAATGCAAGAGTGTGACTTCTCTAAAATAGGGTCAGGATGTCCCCAGAGGGAAGCGCAGTGTCTCAGCATGTGAAACGACCTCTAGAAATGAGATGCTGGGGCCGTGTGGGAACCACAGGCCTGTTCTGTGGATCAGAAAGAACACTGAAGACGGCAGCTGTGGTTGTAGGGGGAAAAAAAGAGAATTCACTCATCTAAAATTCAGAGCAGCTGCAGGGTAGCCAGCCCAGCAGAGACGTCTGTGGAGGAGGTACCAGCCACCTCCGGCTCCCCAGGGCAGTAGATCAACAGTTACAGAGTCCCTCGCGGGTTCGGGACCAGATGCTCGGGACCTAGCTGTTTTGTCTTTTTTATTTGTCATTGGTTGCGTCCATATTTTTGTTTGGGCAGGTTATCACTGTGAACTGGCGGTGGTTCTCCTGCCTCAGCCTGTGACGCCATGCTGATATTGTTCTAGCTTTAATTCTCCAAGCATCTTGTAAGCACACTGTTTTGTTCTGCTCGTGAGACTTGAGCTGGAACGGTCATGCTGGCTCATAGCACTGCCGGGAGAAGTGACTTTGAAAGTTTATGCTGACAGGCATGGTATTCAGAAGATGTCCTGTCTCAGAAAGCACAATGTTAGGGTGCTCAGAGCACACAGAAACCCGCTTACCGCAAAAACACCAGGTTATTGTAACTAGTTCAATGTGACATGTTTTAGAACATGACAGTTCTGATGAAGGGTACTTATAAACCAGAACAGCCATTGTATAGTTAGTTGGGTGTGGAAGGTATGTGTATTCTCTGTATGCTTTTAACAGAGTCTCACCAACACAAGAGCAAATGACCTCACCCACCTTAAGTGCACTCTGAAGAACAGTGGGGGGCTTGGCCACGGAGTACTTCATGTGTGTACATGGCCTTGACTTCTGTCCTCAGCACTAAGGAAAAAAGAAAAAGAACAGCCGGAGAGAGGGCTCAGAGGTTAAGAGCACTGGCTGCTCTCCCGGAGGAGGTCCTGAGTTCAATTCCCAGCAACCACATGGTGGCTCACAACCAGTTATGATGAGATCTGGTGCCCTCTTCTGGCATGCAGGTGTACATGCAGACAGAATACTGTGTACATAATAAATAAATCTTAAAAACAAAAACAAAAACAAAAACAAAAAAACAGAAAAAGAAGAACGGGGCTTGGGAAAGAGAATGACAGGGATGGATGGGGGCAGATCTGGCTCATTCTCTCCGCTCACACGAAGGAGGGAATAACTGGGAAGTCTGCCCACGAGACAGGATCGGAGAGGCACACAGGAGATGAAGTCTTACTAGATTAATTTTACACTAAACCCTAGAGTGAACCACTGAAGGACTGCAAGTCTTCCTCTGTTCAGATCTGTGGATTAGAAACGTTATTCAGATAATAACGTGGCGGGAAGAGACATAGCCACAGAGCAGGGAGAGCCAGGAAACAGCACTGGGTCACGGCATGAATTCTGCACACCCGGCCTGGTCCACATTCCCACTGCTTCTGGCACTCTGGTGTGGGGGCAGCTTCTTTCACTGGAAGTCTTGGCTTTCTTAACCTTGCAATCAAGGGAAAGACATTATAGACCTTATAGGTCCAGTGCAGTGTGACGAAAGGGTTAATGAAACGTTACAGACATTGTCACGCCTGCTATATTATGAGATTAAATACGTCATCTTAGCGTCTGAGGATGAGAAACGACAAGAATCTGGGGTGAGGCAGTGACAGTGAGGTTGAGAAGAAGGGAAGGGCATCAAGCAAGTGGAACTGAGAGGGCTTGGAGCTGAGACTTTATCTTAAAATGAGTAAAATAAAGCCCTGGAGGACTGGAGTGCTTGAGCAGCATCGAGGAGCACTGGCTGCTCTTGCGGAGGACCTGGGTTCGGTTCCCAGCACTGCATGGTGGCTCACAGCTATCTGTCATCCAGTTCCAGGGGATCCCACACCTCTTCTGACTGCAGGCATCAGTGTTTACACAGTGATGTACATGCAGGCAAGGGTTCATACACATAAACATACAATGAATAAAACGAAGTTTTTAAAAATAGAAGCATCTGATAAATTGAGCACATTAAAAGAAAAGGAGGGCTGGGTTTTTGGTTCCTGGTAGCACACACCTGTAATCTTAGCATTAGGAGTCAGAGGCAGATGGTTATAGAGTTTGAAGTCAGCTTGGGTTACGCAGAGAGAGGAAGGAAAGAAAAGGGAAGGAGAAGGGAGAGGGGGAAGGGGAAAGGAGGGAGACAGTAAGCTCGGAGGAGCTATTTCCAGTCACTGGGTAAATGTGAGAATCTATATTCAAAGTCTATAGTCTTTTCCATCTCTTTTTCAGTAGTTCACACAACTATCATCTTGCTTGAATTTTCTGTGTGCACTGAGTTCACATCTCATCCACAAATACAGATGTACACGAAATAGATTTTGCTCTAGCTAAGATTCGGGTATTGGCGTCATTGCTTATTACCTCCCCCTTGGGTGGTGGATTAGTCTCGGCTCTCTAGAGGAACAGAACCAACGGGAAGGTCTCGGCACAGCTTCCTGAGCACTCCAACAATGGCTGTCTCCTGCTGGGAAGACCAAGGCTCCAGCGGTTGTTCAGTCATACGTTTGGATAGCATGGCCAGCCTTCAGTGTGTTGGAATCATAAAAGAACCGGCCCTGACCCTGGTGAGGGCATGCCTTGGCGGCAGACTAGCTGAACCCTGGCGAGTGAGAGCAAGCAGGCAAAGAACAGAAGCCTCCTCTTCTCACGTCCTTTACGCTGGCAGCCACCACAAGGTGTGGCGGGATTCAGGCCTGGTCTTCCTGTTTCAAATGGTCCAATCAAAAAAAAAAAAAAAATCTCTCACATATGTGCCCAGCTGCTTGGGTTTTACTTGATTCCAGATGTGATCAAGCTGACAACCAGGATTAGCCCCCGAAGGAGGCAGGCACCGCTTTTCCGTTAACTTCTTTAACCATAGCTACCCACACACTTACGTTCCAGGACTGCCAGCGAGAATGGGGGGTGTACCTTATCCACTTGGCATTGTGGAGTTGTGCTAGCATCCTCCGGGGCCACTGTCACCTTCGGGGCACTGCACGGTGCCTTTGGCTGAGGTTTTCTCAGAGGCTGGCAGCAACATGGAGCTTGATCAGGTACTCCATGACTTTCCCACTTTGCGTCCGTTCTGTATCCCACAATGACATTGATCTCCCCATCCTCCTGCCTCCTCCTGGGACCAGAGGTGCGTGGCACAGCCTGCCTGGACTTCTGGCTGTGTGAATGCAGCCACAGGGTTCGCACACTCCCTGGGTCTCAGTCCTACTTGACCAACGAGATAAGGAGGTTCGGGTCCCTCTTCTCAAGGACCCAGACACCTAGCTCTCCCTTTAGCTTACAGGTGTTTATTTCTTCATTTGTTTTCTGTTTCCCCCCTCCCCCATTTGCTACAGGTCCACTCAGTTCTCCTCAGGGACTAGGGCCTGAAACTCCGAGGCCAAGAAGAGGATGTTTTCAATCTGCTCTCTTCTGTGACAGAGTTTCCCAGAGGCCATGAAGGAGGGACGTACTAACTAGGGGAGGAGTTCTTCACGGGCGTTTTCTGTCTGTATTGTAGGTAGGGTCATCGCGTGGTCGTCTGCAGTCTCCTTCATCTTGTCTGCAGCTGGCAGGTGTGACACACGCATCTTGAGCTGTCCGGTTTGCTGAACAGGGGCAGAACGCTGCTCGTGAAGTCATCCCTCAAAGACCAGAAAAGGCCAGTCTTTGGCTTGGGGGGAGCAGAGGAACGGGTGCGCGTCTCCTTCACTGTGAGCTTCTTGGCTCAGCCAGGACAGCACCAGCTTGTTCTCTGCGTGCCATCTGGATAGCGCCACCCCACACCCTCATGGCTTACACAGTGTGCTACATCCAAATGTCCCCCCTTGAGACAGCTCAAGAGATGCTTTGTCCTGCAAACCTCAGGACCTCAGGCCAGATCTCCACACCTAGGTGAAGTGTTGTGCAAAGTATCTGCAGCAACTGGGAGGCAGAGACAGACAGATCCCTGGAGCTCACTGGCCAGCCAGCCCAGCCAATCAGTGATCAGTGAGTGCCAGGTTGAGAAGGGGCAGAGTCTCAGCAAACAGGTGAGAGCAAGAGAGGAAAACACACACCGACACAAAGACACACACACACAAAGGGAGACACACACACACACACATTACCCCAAATACTTGGCTGAAAACACAAAAAGTCTTTAATTTTCCAAGAACTTTTCTACCACATGTAGTGAAATAAATGAAGATTAAGGAAAGGCTTTGTACAAATCAACTATAAAAATAATAACTTCAGTATAAACAAAAAGGTATGCATCAGCCCTTTGTCTTTAGCTTCTCTCTCTTTCTCTTGTTTTTTTGTTTTTTGTTTTTTGTTTTTTGTTTTTTGTTTTTTGTTTTTGAGACAGTCTCATGGGGTAGCCATGGCTTACCTAGAACTTGCTACATCTCAAATTATCTCAAATTCACAGAGGTCTGCCTGCTCCTGACCCCCCCCCCCAAGAGTGGTTTTAAGGGTATGTGCCACCACCCCTAGCCATATTCACATTTGGTTTTTGCTGCGGTTTAAACACTCTTCATTACTCCTCTGACTTGTAGTGAGAAAGAGAATCTCACTGTCCGGTGCTGCACGTTCCATTCTTTCATTTTGGAATTCCTGTCTGGGATGACGTGGAAACACACTCTTCCTTGATAAGAACTCTCCCTTCCCTCCCCTGACGGGATCTTCCAGCAACACAGTTTCTAGCAAAGTGATGGAATTTATACGGGTCACATTTAGATTTGTATGTGTGTGTGCACCTACAGGCTCTCTGCCTGGCCAGGGTCCAACTCCCTGATTCCAAAATGGCGGCTTCTTGCTGCATCCTTTGGGAGAAGCCATCTACTCACACGGCGAAGGGATGGAGGGCAGAGGGGTCAGAAGCATCTCTTCCCGCTGGCCCCGTCTAAAGGCGCTGTCTCTGGACGACAGTGTATGAGCTTTGGACGAGCCAGTTGGCTGGCCTCCTTAAAAATCTTTAATTTTGTGCAGAGAATGTAATTGGCAGGAAATATGATTCTTCTCTTTTTAATGTGGGCCAAGAATTCCGTGGATCCAGCTCAGTGTCACAGCCATGGCTGGCTGGGCCTGATGCTTTTGGGCTAAGCCTCCTCAGAGCCGGTTTGTCATGGACCCAACCCCACTGTGGCCAGTCGTCTTTTAGGAAGAAGACTATGGCCTATTGTGAGAAATACAGCTCTCCGCGCAGCACCACAGCCCTGCACTGGAGGAGCACCGAATGCAGGTGCTGCGGCTAATGGCCTGAGAGCAAGTCCCTCCGAGGCTCCGAACCCTGCAGAAAGGCTGGGTGTGTCTTCTATTTAAGTCAAGACTTTTTTTTTTTAAATCTCAGAAACATTTCAACTGGAGAGCACAAGCGTTCCAGGTCAGTTGGCTACCTCTCGAGAGAGTCCGTGAGATGAATTATGTTGGTGGATTTAGCAGAGCCTGGCTCTGGTTCTCAGCCTACAGATTTGGAAACTGGATTTTACCAGCATAGCACACATCTATTTGTCATTACCGGCACACGTCATTCGGCTCACAAAGACTGTCAGGGAAAGCCAGAGTGTCTCGATGTTAGCAGCTGTCCTGAAGGCTGGAACACCTGATGGAACGTTAATCCAAAAAGATTAGAGCAAGGAGACTGTAGTCTGTGTCCTGACATGCCTGGAGGGGGCGAGAGAGCTACCTCCAGGAACTGTCATAACCGTCAGCTGACGGCATTGCTGGAGAAGCCGGCAGGTTCAATCCAGAGGGGATGGTCTCTCTCCAGTTTGGTATTTGGCAGTGGATCATCTGTAAAAGAGCATTATCCATCCCAGGGACAAAGCGCCTTCATCTGTGTCCAGGGGCCCCCTCTCTTCTGGATGACGCAATAATAAGTCATATCTAAGGAGCTGCCTCAATAATTGGGTCCAGGGGCTTGAGGGAAAAGAAGGAATTAAAGATGCTCCCTCCCAGCTATTTGGATGCACACTAGAGCCATTTTATGTGCAAATAAGATGTGGGTTCAGTGTTGGACACAGAGTGACGTAGGGATGATTTCCAGGCGGAGCTGTACTTAGGCCTGCTCTATGCAGAGCTGTTACTCAGAAGTGGGAACTGTGCCAGACACATAAATATGGGATCCGTCAGCGTACATGTTGATATAGGAGTTGATATAGGAGTCCACGACGTTCTCCTCAGGGAACACCCAGAGAACAAAGAGTAGACAGCCTGAAGCAGGATTCTGAGCTCACCAAACTTGAACTATTGGGTAGAAAATGAGAAGCAGACATAAGAGACTAAGGAAGATCAGCCAGCAAACCTGCTTACATGGAAACCAAGGCCCGAGACTATTTACAGAAGTGTTTAGGTGTTCTCAATGGGAAATGAGTTCTGAGGACAAAATGGCACCAGTACTGCCAAGAATAAAGTGTCTTGGATTTAGCAGACCGGACACTGCTGCCCGGAACTCACAACCGGCCTCTTCAGGACTCCAGGGAGACTGGGAAAACCCTCTGAACCATGATGTGTCTTCCCCCTCTGATGGAGGCCACTTCATTTATATGCTATATAAATAAGACAGGAGCTTACAGGATTAGCAATGCAAGAACAGCAGAAAGTTGTTCTCTGGTGACATCGGCAGTAGTGGCTAGTGGAGGTGAAACGGGATAAGCTGAGAAACCTAATGCTTGTCTAAGGGAAAGAAGCATAGGCCTGTGTGTGTGTGAGAGAGAGAGAGACAGACAGACAGACAGACACGCAGAGTCAAATACATGTTACTAAAAACTTGGGGGGGGAGGAAAGAATTACAGTATTGCAAAACACCCTTTTGAGGGGTGGAAATTGGTGTGGAGGGTGTTGGCTTGTAGCCTAGGCTGGCCTGGAGCTCACTACATAGATCAGGCTGCCCCTGAACTGACAATCCTTCCCGTCGCCTCCTAGGTGCTGGGGTTACAAGTATGCACCACCATGACTGACTCAAAATACCCTTTGAATATTATGAGATAACAATATTTAGCTTTCTTGTGTGTGGTCTATGTGCTGTGTGTGGTGGGTATGTTTACAGGTGTCGCTTGAGTAAACCTGTGAGTGTGCACTAGAAGCTGGAGGGGTCTTCCCGAGTCACTCCTCACCCTGCATTTTGAGACACGCTCTCTACGAACCCAGAGCTCACCCAGAGCTGGACTGGCCGCCGACCAACCCGGAGACCCTCCTGTCTCTGCCCCACCCTGACGCCTGGCTCACCCACGCATGTCTGAGCGATCACACTCAGCTTGTGAAGAGTGAGTTGCCGGCACCTTACCAACGAAGCCCCTCCCATCCCATCCAAATTCTGTACAAAGTTAACTTTTTAGTGTAGCCAAGGAAACTCTGCTTCAGTGTGCAAAATGGAACTTACCTCTTTCAGTCAGCGGGTCATTAATCACTTTAAAAATTAAGTCTAGAAACACTGGACTGTTTCCTGGAACTATCTGAAATTGACTTGAAACAAAGACGGCAGGGGAACTTGACTGAACGACTGCGTCCTGACTGTCCTGGTTAAATTAAGGTCAAAGTTTAGAACTGGCTAATACTGAACACACTTACGATGACACTGGACTCCGTCATTCGCCACCTTGGTGCACGCTCTCCCCCACTGCTGTCCAGACCCAGCTCTCTGGGGAGTGAAAGCCTGCTGCTCCACAGCGTCGCTCCGGGAATGACTTAACTTGCACGTTTCTCGGAGACTTGCTATTCAGTGTGGAGCAGGTCAAGAGAAAGAGCCGGACGCCATCAGCAGCTTGGTGTCTTCTCCTCTTGGGGTAGAGAGGGTTGTAGAGAGAGGACAAATCCTCTTGAAGCAGCCCTCCCCCACCCCGTGTGAGTTCACAGCCTGCGCTCACCCCAGGGACGCCACACAGTCCCCATCACTCGCTCTCCTGAGGCGGCTTCTGGGTAGCCCTGGCTGGTCCCAAGGGCTGGGATTACCGACGTGTGCCCGGCAGCACAGTCTTTCCTTGTCTTAACGGTGACCTTGACCGTAATGCAGCACAGCCAAGCCCTTTCCGCATTGTGCTTGGGCGCGTTCGAGATGAAGCCGAGATCAGAGGACACGCGTGGGAGTTGACGGCCTCTTTCTGCCACGTGGCTGAGAATGGATGCCAGCTTGTCCCGGGGTTGGAGACGCGGGTCATCAGCTAACCCCTCGCTGCTCCTGCGGAGGCTGAGTCCAGCCCGGGCACTCGCGCGGGGCGTCTCACAACAGCCTGCAACTACAGCTCCAGAGAATCCAATGCCCTCCTGCTGGCCACTGCAGCCACCCGCACTTACGCGTGGCACACACACCCACACACGCACACGTATACACACAAAGAAAACGAAACAACTTAAAAAGCCCGCGCAGCCGCCGAGCCCGCTCGCCCGCCAGCACAGCTGTTTCTAACGCGCTCTCCTGGTCCACGGCCACGCTGCCCCGAGGGTGCCCGGCCTTGCTAACGTGCTCACTGAGCCCCAACATCGAAGCCTCTCCAGAGAGCTTGGTTCTGAATTCTGGAAAGGGGAGAGCTGAGGTTTAGAAGGCGGCCCCCACCGCCTCAAAACCCGAGCAGGTGTTTTCTGAAAACTGACACGGCGTCAATTTCAGAAATTTGGTTGGTGCTACACGCTACCCAGCCCTATTCTGTATGCATGGTGATTATAGACTTGAAAAAAATAATTTAATAATCAGCGTCCTTTGATTAGACATTTTAAATCTAGAAGTAAATAAGCTTTAACATTATGATGATATAAATGCTGAAAATTATTAAAATCAAAAAATTTAAAATAAATTCTGATTTTTAGTGAAGAGAAAAACAATAATACATTTAATTAACTCTGCCAGATATTTTATTTTCATTAATTACCTATAACATTAATTCACTAGGCCCCAGCTCCACTAATCTAGCTGACACTGATCAGAAATATGTAATTCTTTTACCTTCCACTTCATTTCTCTCATTTAATTTTTATTAGTAACACTAGAGTTTGGTTAACATTTCCCGGCTACAGAAATGGCGCAGTGGTTAGGAGTATACACTGCTCTCCAGGATGAGCCATGGCCGGGGCTTACCGCCACCTACAGCTCTAGCTCCTGGGGATCTGATGCCGCCTCCTGGCCTTTGTGGGCTTCGGTGTTCGGTGTACATGCTCGCGTGTGCACGTGCCCCCCCAAATAAATATAAAAAAAAAATTCTTGGGGTCAGAGAGAGATGGCTGTTGAGTTACTTGTGACACCATGAGGACTGAGCTCTGATTTCTGGGTGAGGCTGTGATCAGCCCTGTGAAGTCCTAAAGGTTCCCTGGCCAGGGAGAGGCCCTGCCTCAAAGAATAGGTGAGAGCAATTGAAGAAGGCTGTCAGTGCTGGCTCTTGTGCCTGCAGGCTCAGACACACGAACATGTACACACACAAAACAACATTTTGTTGACAATATCGTACTTCACACACTGACAAAAATTTTTATGCTTAAGTGATTTTTAATGTTTACAGTTTACTATGACCTATGAGAAGCAGAGACTGAAGAATGACAGTCCAAAGTACTTTATATCTATAAAGGAAAATAATATGAGCTCCTACAGCACATAAAACATGCTTTATCTCATCTTACTTGGCAACAGCTCTGTCCAGAGGACAGAAGATCCTGGAGGCAAAACATTACAGATGGCTTCACAATTCAGGCCAAGTTACTGTACCCAGGAAAGGCTGGATTTACAAATACAGTTAACTTGTGGGGTTTTTTTTTGGAATTCAAACAATCAGCCCATGTGAAATAACTACAATGTTTTCCCCTCCTGGTCTGGACTCTATTTTTATGAAAGAAAACAAATAAAAAAATACACTGTTGCTGGCATTTTGGTTTAAAAATAAAAACCAGGGCATGAAGAGGTCGGACTGATTTGATATGCTTTCTCACATACTCCATAGAAACACACAGAGGAAACTGTTCAGGGTTACATAATCAAACATCGTCAAACCAAATACTATACTGCACTTAGCATTACCAACAACGCATGTGTGTTGAGCCACCACATATCATTGTAAATCTGCGCACACTGCATGCACACTGCATTACCACCATGTGAAACTGGGTGAATGGGTTAGAGCCTTCATGGTTCTGACCAGTGAGAGAATCGGCAAGGAAAATGCTCAGGGAGCTCTGAGGCCTGACACTCTGGAGGCCTTGACTGTCGGGTCAGCTGAAGAAGTGAATTTTTGAGCAGAGGGATGATAGGATCAAAGGAGTGTTTAGCTGTGTGCAGGCTAGTGCTCTCCTCCACCTCTACCCCCTGAGGGATCACATCGCCAAACCACCCAAAGAAGAGAGGGACCCTTCGTCTGAGGTGTTCAAAGGAATTAGCAAGGCCTAGAGACACAAATCATACAGAAGAGGTGGAGTCCATGTGTGAGGTAAGTGGTCAAAGGGAAATAAAGTAGGGAGCGGCCAGGGCACAAACAGCAGCACAATTTAACCCCAGGAGGTGAATAAAGTTCGAGACGGAATTAAAGAGAAAGGAAAGGGCATACACCTAGCCTGCAGGCCAAGGTGGTAGCACTGGAAAGGAGAAGGGAAGAGTGAACAGGATATCATGCAGGAGGTACCACACAAGCTGCCTGACCATATTGCCTTTCATGAGAATGTGACATGTTCCCTGGGTCACTGTATTTCCATTTCTTGAGTCTGTGCCTTGTCCGTCATTAGCTGGCTAGGTAGAAATCTCTGAGTCAAACCGAGCCAGTCACATGTCTTGAAATTTTGGAATTTGAATGAGGCAGCTGGTATGCTTGAAATCTTCCCATGCATGGAGGTGCTGTTAATTTAAAGGCTGTGTTACTTATATAGTTAGAAAAACAGGAAGCTTTGTAGGAAAAGTTGTGCTGATTTTGATTTGTTTTATTTTTCTGCAATTCTAGAAACTATGTCTTGAGGGATACTAAGATTGGTGCTATGGAAAGATGTATCAGGGATACCATTCATGGGTTAAGACAGGAGGCGTGGAATTAAGTTTTAGGATATAAATAGCAATGTATAGAGAGATGGCCTGTTGGTCAAGATCAAGCACTGCACTTGGAAGGCTTGATTCAGTTCATAGCTCCAAAACCCAGTACTTACAGCCTCCTGCAAGACCAGCACAGGCATCCCAGGCCCCTTTCTGTCCTCCATGGGTATTTTCATGCATATGCACATCCCACAGGCACACACATACACTTTTAATTAAAATATATTTTTAAAAACATATAGATAACAGAAAGTGTACAGAGAGTATGTTCTCAGCTAGTCTAAGTCTATCTCAGTAAAACCCTGCCACCACCAACCAACCAACCAACTAACTGACCAACTAACCAACCAACCATCCAATCAACCAACTAAACATCCAACCATCCAACCAACAAAACAACCAATCAACTAAATATCCAACCATCCAACCAACCAAACAACCAATCAACTAAATATCCAACCAACCAAACAAACAAACAACCAACTAATCATACAAACAAACAACCAAACAAACAACTAAATATCCAACCAACCAACCAAACAACTAAACATCTATCCATCCAACCAACCAACCAACTAAACAAACAGGGTGAGCGTCTAGACTGTTGCTCAACAGTAGAGTTCTTGGTTGGTGGGCACACGGCCCTGGGTTTCATCTCTCACAACACACACATGCACACACACACACACACACACACACACACACACACACGTGTGCTCTCTACATAGTTTCTATATATTAGTAGACTATATTACAGTTTCTTTGATCAAACTAAATGTTAAATCATGTAAGTTGGCTTTATAATGGTTAAGTTTTAACATAACAGATTTTAAATTTTGATTTACACATACCAACTGGAAAATATAATTCCAAACAACCAAGATTTATTAATTGACTGTTGATCAAACAGCTGTTAAACACAGGTTACTCTGCCCCAGGGACAGAAACATAAGCACTTATTGAAGAGTCTAGATGCCCTGGGGACAGACATTGGTGGTTTTATTTTCCTTTCTCCCTGCTTTCACAGCAGCATCTTCCACAGAGGCGTGGAAGCCATCTTAACACCAGTCTCATCCCTTTTGCTTATAAAGCCTTCTCTTGCCTGTAACACAAGAACGAGGTCAGGGACACAGGAGCCTTGTTACCACCCTCTGCGCCCTCCTCGCCCTCCTCCTCCTCCTCCAGCTTTCTGGGCTTGAGGCTGCAGAGGAGAAATGAAGCAGAAAAGGCATCATTCTTTTTACTTGGTTGAGCACATTGCTGAAAATTCTGTGCAAGACTGCTTCTCTCAGAAATGCACCTGGGCCCTCCCTGGAGCAGGTTTCTAGTGACTGGTGTCTGTGGGGACCCCGTGAGGTCCTTTAGAAGAATGACTTCCTGAAGACTCTCGTGGGAGTAGAATGCTCTGCCTCCTGCTATGGCGTCCCTTAAACCAGCACAGGACCTGGTGTCTCTGCAGTCCTCTGTGCTTACATGTCGTCTCTGGGAAACATGTATTCTGGCAATGTCCACGTGAGCAGCTGTCTCTCTGCCCACACCGTTTGACTCACAGTTGCAGAATGGGCCAACGAGACCATGGCCTAGGAAAGTGTCCACCTGAGGAAGAAAACTCCGGTCTACTTGTGCTGTGAGCACTTGCACTCTGTGTTCATGCTTGGGTGGTGAGGGCACCGCGAGAGGCAGGGTGAATACGGACTCTGGAAGAGTCTGCCCTGAGACCTGAGAGTGTAAGTGAAGCTGCACTTAAAAGAGTTTCCCAGAAAAACGACTCGGTGGGGGTGAGAGAGGGGCGGGGAAGGAGCAAGAAGGGAGAGGGGTGAGCCAGAGAGGTGTAAAGGGTTACGTTTCTAGCTGAACTGATAAACACAGTCACGGGAAGACTATGCCTGGCAGATGTGCCAGGGCTTGATGGAGAGACCGAGGGTCAGTGAAAACAGGCGGAGGAGTGGCTGAGGCTGATCCCGACCTCAGCCTCCAGCCTCCAGCCTCCTGTGCGCATGTGCACACACAGGCTCCCACACTTACACACATGTGAACAACCTCCTCAAGAAATGAAAGAACAAATGGCCGCTTCATGTTCACACCACACGCAGAAACACCTCCTTTAGCATAGTAAGCGAAGAGACACCCCTTTCTACAGTGACCCTTTCTCCTGTGAAGCCTGTTTTCATTTAGCACAGAACACTTCAGAGATTTGATAATAATGCAGTTACTATCACGACAGCCCTCACAGTGAGACCTGTGCTTGGCTCTGTCTGTAATCCCAGTTCTCCATCACATTGTTTGAGTGGGTGCCGTTGCTTCTGTTCTGTAGGTGAGGAAACTGCAGCAGAGTGGCTTCCAGGAGCCACACAGGCAATGACGAGGGCCTAGGGAATGCCATCGCCCACACTCTCATCACAACCCTTCTCTCCACAGCCCTGCTGATAACAAACTCAGCGACAAGTTAAAGCGAACCATTTGTTCACAAGGATGATTACTCTAAGTCTACAAGAGTAAGCTTTTGCACAGTGCTACCTAAGGAAGAACTTTATCCTCTCAGAGGAAGTTTATTAACATGAATTTGCTGAGCATCTCCCATGCACAAGTTTTGGAAAGCATCATTTCAGACTGTGAGTTCTCCATAACCGAATTTGCTCAACTTAACTTTCTTTTGTAAGAAATCAAAATCTATGGACTTTTCTGTGGGAAAGATTATAGACTTGAATGCATCTGTTGTCCTGCTTAGGTCAAAAGTAAAGTGTAATAAGACTTCTACTTGCTTTTCATCCACTTCCAATAACAAAAAGTGGTCTGAGGACTTATAAGAAAATGATTTTAAACCCTGAGATGAAATAAAGGCACGCAGGGAGAGAAACCCTAAATCTGAGAGTGCACACCCAGCAGCAAGTACGGAACTCCTGTGAACCCAGCAGCCGAGGAGCGGGACCGGGACCTCAGGCAGCCCATCAAAGCAGGGATGATGGGAGAGAGCAGACTGGCCACCAGCTCCTGAAGTGCTGGGCTTAAAATATTAACGACGAGGCGCCGACTCAGAAAGGGCTCCGCAGCTGTGTTAGTGCACCAAAGCCCGGCTTCCCTGAAGCGCTTTCTCCTTGCCCGTCCCTCTGCTCTGGGAATGCTATGATTAAAGGCTCTAGAATCACAGAGAGCTCCTCTGGTTCCCCCTCAGAAGTCTCGGAGCTGTGTGAGATAGTTTAGAACTGAAAAAGACTTGCTGGGGTCGCCAGTTTTAAAAAGTAATGCGCTTGTAAAAGAGCTATGTTTCAGATGTGCTACTGTTTGTTTGTATCACGACTCTTAGACAAAGCCTGCATTTTTTTCTGCTTATATAGATCATACAAGAAATGGCTAACTGAACCAGCGTTTTCTCTGTGCTGGAGACAACACCGTGCATACAGAGGTAGAGCTCTTTCCAGATGGAGGCTTCCCTCCTCTCTGATCCTGTCCAGCCTGGACGCAGTTCTGTTCTAGCTTGGACCGCCCTGGTGACTGTTTGCCTGCGTATCTTTTCTAAAGGACATTGTTGGCCCCTGAGGTTCACTTTCACCGGGTCTCACTGGCAGCAGCTCAGGCCCTGGGGAGCTCCTCCTCACTGCACTCAGCTGCCTGTGAGCTTGCTCATGCCATCCCTAGCAGGCTGAGCCCAGTCGCAGCCTCATCACTGTGGAAGATGAGAAAATAGATTTTAATGACTGGCAATATTCTCCTAGGGAGAGTAGAGGGGGTAAACAGAATTGCTAAGATTATTTTACGTATATTGTTAAATCAATATATAGCCACTGGGGGTATGGTATAGTTCCACAGCAGAGCATCCTGGGTTCAGTCCCTGGCACCGCACGCATGCATGCACGAACAGGTGAACTTTATACTGGAGGTGTCTACGTCATTTGCTATAAATTTGAAAATCACAGTCTGAAATGCACCTTATAAACTCAGGGAATTTGTATTCCCAATTCCCATTTATCTTTAAATAATTGGGATTTATTAATAATCTTTGATTTCCTCTTATTCTCTTCTAAATAACATTGTTAAGATAAATAAGCAAACATCTTGAATTTTGCCTGAGATATAAATAATATAAAGAAAATAAAAGCTGGGTGTGGTGACACACGCCTGTAACTCCAGTGTCTGGGAGGCTAAGGCCAGCCTGGGCTGCACGGTGGCTTCAGGTCCAGCCTTGGCTACCTCGTGAATCTGATGTCAGCCGGGATATCCAGGCAGACCATGTATCAAAAGATTAAAAAGAGAGAATTCTGAAGAATCCACTGACTACTAAGAAACTGTTAGGTCACAAAGCAGGCTCCAAATAGCAGTACTGCTGACAATGTCCTAAGATGATGGCCCCAGCCCAACCAGGGCGGGTTCTTACACGGTAATCAGATTACACAGCAACAACTGTATTTATTTATGTTGTGAGTGGTTTGCCTGCATGTACATCTGTGTATCATGTGTGTGAAAATGCCTGCAGAGGCCAGAAGAGGGCTCTGGATTCCCTGGACTGGAGTTACAGCCAGTTGTTAACTGCCATCACGGAGCTGGGAATCAAACCTGGACCTTCTGCTGGTTTAATAGCAGCCAGCGCACTTAACAACTGAGCCATCTCTCAGCCCCAAACGGAAACCTAAGCAGTACTCCTCAGACATACCAGGATGTGGGCGTCTGTTTGTCAGGAAGGTCACTGCTTTCCTTCAGCCCCCAAAAGTCAACTACCTCAGGCAAGGTACATCCAGCTCCCAATCAGCCTGCATCAGCTCAAAGACCCACCCTTCTGACTGTCACATAAAATGCTTGCTTCCCCACCAAGCCTGCTTTCTAGTTTGTGAGGCAGCCATCCGTTTGTTTCCCAGGAAGCTTTTCTACCCATAGAGTGGTCCATTTCAGCGGTTTCACTGCGCCTTGCTTATACAAAGTTTCATAGAAATCTAGTGTCTGCAAGAAACTCACATCCCTGCCTCGATGGTTTAATAAGGTCTATTTAAAACAATTTCCGGTTTGCTTGCTGTTGGCCTTCCTGCTCGGCTGAAAAGGTGTCCTGGGACACGGGCAGCAGGAACCGCACAGCTCTGAGAAGAAGCCTCCTCAGCAGAGGTGTTGAAGCGCCAGGGGAGGGCATCCCCAGCTGAGCTGAGGTTCCCAGGAGCGTCAGTCCTGCTCCACATCTATGCTGCTTCTCTGCATTGCCTCCTGGCTTCTTCCAGTGAGAGAGGCACAGCAGGCAGCAAATCCCACAAGAGAGACTTACCACAACTACAGATTCAGGCTTCACTGCCTCTGCTACCAAGAGCGCAACAGCCTTTATATAGAATTTTTTTAGGGGGCGGAGCTTTCCAGGGCAGAGATTTCCAGGGTGAGGATTGGTGGGATTTCAAGTCCTGAGCTTGGGAGCTCAGGGATTGGTGGGTTTTCCTGTTAGGGATTGGTGGGATTTCAAGTTCTGAGCTTGGGGGAGCCCAGGGATTGGTGGGGTTTTCTGTTTAAGGATTGGTGGAATTTTTCTTGTAGGGCAGGCCTGGCTACTCTCCTGCCTCCTTGGGGCTGGGAATGACAGTTACAGGCATTAGACTGTTGGGGCCCTTAGGGAAGTCTGGAGGTCGAGGCCTGCCTGTTGGATCCTCAGGCAGGAGCCTGGCTGCTTCTCTGCCTTGAGGATTTACAAAGTTTGCAAAGAATACAATGTTTACAAAGGGAGACCAAACACCTCCTGAGTAGGCCTGAGTAGGCCTGAGTAGCCGACATTATGTTGCCAGATTTGGACGTTTCCTCCAAGATGAACAACACATACATGAGGTTATAAATTCCATGGGAATGCCAGAGAGAAAGAATAAAGGGCGTGGTCAATGAGATAGATGCTGCCCAATGTAAAGAATTAAACTGAAGAAGAACGTTGGAAAGCCTGAAAAAAATTTAATAGATCAGTGGAGATCTATTGAGCAAAAACAAAAGGTCAAACACTCATTACTAGGGAGATTTACTAGAGGAAAGAAAAACTAGAAAACAAACGTGAAGAAAAAAATGACAGCTTGTCTCTTAACTTGAAAACCTGAGAAGTCTTAGACTCTGGAAGTTGAGTGGACATCAACAGGATAAACTTTGAGAAATATAAGCCTAAAATGCTAAAAACCAAAGAGGAAGCTCTTACCCCAGAGGAAACTGACACATGCAGGAGAAGGCAGCAGTGGTGTAGACCTCAAAGACTTGTCTAAACCACAGTGACCACAATATGATGGAATGACACCGTCTTACGGTTATCACTGCTGTGTTAGAACATCGTGACCAAAGCAGCGTGGGGAGGAAAGGGTTAACCTGGCTTACACTTCCACAGCACTGTTCATCACTGAGGAAGTCACAGCAGGAACTCAGACACGGTAGAACCTGGAGGCAAGAGCTGGCGCAGAGGCCATGGAGGGCGCTGCTTTCCCGTGGCTTGCTCAGCTGCTTTCTTACAGAACCCAGGACCACCAGCCCAGGGATAGCACCACCCACAATGGTCTGGGCCCTCCTCCATCAATCACTAATTTAAAAAATGACCTACAGTCTTGCCTACATTCCAGTCTCAGGGAGGCATTTTCTCGGCTGAGGTCCCCTCCTCTCAGATGACTTCAGATTATGTCAAGTTCACATAAAACTGATCAGTAAAAACATCTTCAAAGCGCTAAAAGAACAAAACCTAACTTAGAACTCTATATCCAGGGGAAATGCTTCAGAGGCCGAGACAGGATTACAGTGAATTCAGACTTAACTACAGACCAACCCCCTCTCAAAAAAACAGAACAGCAATATAATAATAATGCCTGGAAAAGAAGGTAGAATAAAAGTATTTTCAGATGAAGAACCCTAAGGAAAAGTCTCTCCACCCAATTCATGCTACAGGAACTTCTAAAAGAAACTTCAAGTGGAGGCACATGGCTTAAAACTTGACTACAGGAAGGAAATGAACAAGAGAAATGCTAAGTATTGGGGGAAATATAGAAAACTAAGCTATTTATGAGTTCCTCTAAAACATACATGGTTTTTGGCAAGCAAAAATGAGAGTATAGCATAGGATTTTTTAAAGTTTATTTTTAAAAGGGATGGTGGCACAGACGTCAAAGCACTTGAGAGGCAGAGGCAGGTGGCTCTCTGTGAAGTAGAGGCCAGCCTGGTCTACATAGCTACTCCAGGCCAGCCCAGCCAAGGCTACACCGTGAGACCCTTCCCAGGAATATGGAAATGACTTCGTAATCAGAGTGCGTGCTCTGCAAGTGTGAGAACACACCTTCAGATGCCGTGTAAATGCTGAGAGTGTCACTGAGTAGACAAGCCTGGGAAGTCAGGGACAGGACATCCCCAAGCAAGGTGACTAGTGAGACCACTCATCTGTGGAAGGGCGGTCAAGGCTGAAGCCCGCATCAACCTGCACCTTCACATGCATCACACTCATGCATGTACACCCAGGCATACCACACACATACCTGAAAATGAAAACACATGTAGGAGTAATACAACAACCGTAACATGATGAATGGTGAGAGATGGAAGTGCAAGCACCCAAATGGCCTAAAGTTATGACATCGGTACTAAGCAAACTGTATACAATTTAAGAATGCACATCAAAATATCCAAAGCTACTACTAATAACCCTTTAAAAGCTAAGATATAAATTAAAAGCCAAAATCCAAGACTAATTAAACTGAAAGAACAACAACAAAAAACAGAGAAACAAAGAATTGAGATGACATACAGAAATTAACAAAATAGTTGGCATGGATATAATGATACCAATCATTACGTTAACTATAAATTATGGCCTAAATATTCCAGCAGAGAAATGAAGATGACCACAAGAGGCTAAAAAGCAGAGCCAACCATCTGTGACTGTAGGAAGTGTACTTTAACTGCAAAGATGTACTTTGGATATGGATATAAGGTAAGTAGATAGATGTGTTAATAGAATTACGTCCCCAAACTTAACCATAAACAGTCTATTCATTTTCAAGAGAGTTTTCCCAGAAATTCATCAGGGAAAGGAAAATTAGCACTTCTAGGTACATGGGCTTTTTATATGAAAACAACAACAAAGACATTCACTTCACACAGTGCATAAAATTCTTTCCAAAAAAAAAAAAAAAAAAAAAAGAAAGAAAGAAAGAAAGAAAAAGAAGAAAAGAAAACGTCTTTCAAATGTGTGAAAAACCACTGAACATATAAAGTGTTGAACGCTGCTGCTAGCTCAAAGTCTGGCATTGCCGGAAAGCCCCTGAGTTCAGCGCTAAAATAACGGACTCCCTTCCTCAGCTGGGTTCCCGCCTCTCTGCCTGATTTGGGGAAACCCCAGATCCTCTCAGGAGTCACATGTTCCTCAGTAGGATTACAGGCCCAACCCTTTCCCATAAGAAACCCGTCCAGTGTGCACCCGGGATTCCGGGAAACACCCTCTCCATGCTGGTGAGATGTCTTGGTACCGTGGCTTTCAGCCAAGGACGCTTTTCCATCCTCAAGTTCTCCCCCACCTCCACCCTGCTGCCCATAGGATAATGAAGTCCTGTGTTTCCTTCTTAAGACAGGGCTGTGCTGCTGCATATAAGTCAAGTATCCCCGGCACTCCTAGCCCTATCGAACCAAACATACTCACCCCCAAAATCCTCGCACTGCCCAACGTTTATAAGTCCCTGTTTCTCATGAAATAAGGGGGGCAGCCATCTTCTATTTCACCATGATCATCTGAGATTTACCATTTATTCTGGGGAAGGAAGGGTTCCCCTCCTCCCTGAAGGATTTGTGACTGGATCACCAGGCTTGGCTGCCTTGCTGAAGCCTGCCTGACTGCTCCGAGCTCAGTGACTGTCTAGGTGAACCAGAAGCAGCCGCTGGACCTGCATTCCGGAAGTGAACCAACGAGCTACTGTGTCGGCCTGCACCCTCTGCAGTTAGCCATCAGCTTGGGAACTCCCGAGTTTCTGCTGCTGTCTGGCACGATTTCATTAAAAAGAGTTAACTGTAACACATTGGGGAACTTATCCACACCCCGGGTGAGACCGGAAGTCTTTCACAAGGACTGGGCCTCGTTCTGCGTGCCCTAGCTGTTCCTGAAGGAAGCGGAACCTGAGGCTCCACGAAGCCGGCAACGCTTGCACTGTCCTGAGAGAGAAGTGTGTCCTCCTGGCGCTGTGCTGGACAGCAGCGGCCGGAAATGCAGGACGACAATAAACCTGCCAGAAAATAATGCAGGAAATATCTTTGCCAACTTGTGGCTGGCAAAAACCCACAAATCACAAAGTGAGACAATCATAAACTAAACTTTTCCCAAATAAAGTGTTTTCTGTTTTAAAAAGGAAAAGGAAGAAGCCACCGTGTAGGTGAAATACTCTCTGTTATGCTCCTGTATCAAAGGGCTGACTGGTACTCAGAATAAAGACTCAACAAGAGGGGTAAAGGAGGGTAAAGACACCTGCCACCAAGTCTGAAGATCTGAGTCCAGTCCCTCAGACTCACACGGTAGAAGGAAGAGCGCTGCAAGCACTTCTGCAGCCTTCACACATGAAGGGGCACATGCAGGGTCATCGCTCCTGCCGGCACACACACAAAATAGATAGATAAAAGTGCAGCAAACAAAAAGTCCTTCTACGGCTTTCTTCCTCACAAGCTGGACTCGGAAACCTAAGCGCACCTCCAACAGTGGATGCACAAATACTCTGCAGCGTGTCGGTGAAAGGACTGAACTGGTCGCCAGTAGGGAATGACACAGAACAGCTGTTACCCAAAGGAAAAAGGCGTGGAGTACAAAACAGGGCCGAGGCTGAATATCATTAGGCTGAATGAAGGAAAGCACACCCAAGATCTAGATGCCACTGAGAGAGGATGCAGAGAGTTCCTTACAGGTAAAGAGCACAGTGCTTGCCCAGAGCCGAGGGCAGACGGGGCAATTGTCTAAAGGACAGGAAGTTGTCGGGGGCTCTGGAAACGTCCTGTGGTGTTTTCTATTAAGGTGGTGACTTCTTGAATATATACAACTGCTATAACTCACTGAGTTGTATATTTTAAATGGGTACAGTTTGAGGAACATAAATTCTGTATCCATAACTTTTATGATGAAAGATGAGCAAGGCCTGGCTCATTATGTTTCCTGCCTGCAATCTTCTCCCAGGCAGCACTCAGTGGTTTTGAGGCAGGGATTCTGCGTCTGCTCTCTGAAATCCTGCCTATGAAAGCATGGCCAAAAAATATTTACACTCCTACAAGAGTCCCTTAAAGATTTGAAAGAAGCCAGCTATCTCCCGAGACTTCTCTTCTTTGTATTATAGAGAGCTGGATTTCCTTCCCCCGCCTGTGGTTTTAGATACTCTTTAAGCTGTAAGCTCCCAAGCTTTCCTATTTTCCCAATCCGGTTAAATAAAATTGATTTATTGATTAATTGAAAGAAAAAAAAGAAGTGATGAAGAACAATGTTTTACAATTTAGAAAGTACTGAGTCTGGAGAGACTTCATAATAATGACAATAGCAAAGTCGGACTACAGCTGGATCTCTGGGTGCAGAAACCAGCATTTGAATACACATGCACAAAAAACGTCGTCCAAAAATCCCATGGGTGCTGGAATCAACCCTGAGGTCTCTGGAAGAGCAGCCAGTGCTCTTAGCCACTGAGCTATCTCTCCAGGGCCTAATTGTTAAATCTTAAGGAAATTAATTATTACAGTATAATGAAGTTTAAATTATTTATTTGACTTATGATTTTTCTCTATTTTAGAATTCAGAAATGAAAATAGATAAGAACGTTCTGAGAGATCTTATTCAGAGATGAGCTGTTTATAATCGAGACCTTAAAAATCGCTTTTGTGGCTGAAAAGGGTTATCAGCTTTGTGTCTGATCTGTGTGCAGAGTGCACCACAATTTCTACCTCGTGGACCTAGACTTCGCGGCCGCACGCTGCTCTGAGTCTTGTTGAAGAGGCCAAGAAGCCAAGGACCTGGGGTATGCAAGGCAGTTTCTGTGGAGAGGAAAATTCTGAGCATATGGCGGCATGCATGCTCGGCTGTGGAAAATAAAAGATTAACAAATCTCAGCTGCTCAGAGGCCGCCGTGCCCATACATGTTTTATGTGATCTGCGCACACGACTTGTTCGGTGGGCAAAGCTGCCAGGTAAGAGCACACTCGAAAGGGAAGGAAACGCTTTGCCTGCTGTGTGTCTACCGTACATGTGGACACTGCAAAAGCAGCGCCAATCTGTTCAAAGCTTTTAAACACCCGCTTTTTCTAACTGAACCATGAAACAACCAAAACCAGCGTCGACGTCAATTTGAGGGCATCGAGAGGAGGGCAGCCAGGGCTGGGGCCCGGCGGCGGGCTGGCGCCAGCTCACGTCCCGCGCTCGGACGGTGGCACGGGAGAGCCGGCAGGCGGCAGCACTCGCCCAGGCCTCGGTGCCTCGTCCTAACGCGCGGCCCAGAAGCCCACTCGCGTCGGAGGAAACTCGGGGCTGGGAGGGGCGCGTGAGCGCTGCGGATCCGTTCCGCGGGGTTTGACTAAGCTTGGCTTGGCGGGGGGCGTCCGAGGAGCCGGCGAATCGGCGCTCGGCTGCGCGGGCTGGCGGGCGGGGCCCGAGCCTCGGGCCGGCCCGCGAGGGGTCGCCAGGGGGTCGCAAGCGAGCGTGGGGTCGTGTGGGGGTCGCGTGGGGTCAGGGTGAGCGTGGGGTCGCTAGGGGGTCGCGTGGGGTCAGGGTGAGAGCCGCGGGCGCCGGAGGAGTGAGGAAGGGTGGCGAGGGGTCCGGGTGAGCGTGGGCCCGCGCGGGGGGACCGGGGGAGCGCGGCGGGGGAGCCGGGGGAGCGCTTGCCCGCGTGGGGGGACCGGGTGAGCGCGGCGGGGGAGCCGGGGGAGCGCGGGCCCGCGCGGGGGGACCGGGTGAGCGCGGCGGGGGAGCCGGGGGAGCGCGGGCCCGCGCGGGGGGACCGGGGGAGCCGGGGGAGCGCTTGCCCGCGTGGGGAGGCCGGGGGAGCGCGGGCCCGCGCGGGGGGACCGGGGGAGCGCGGCGGGGGAGCCGGGGGAGCGCGGGCCCGCGTGGGGAGGCCGGGAGCCCGGCGGCAGCTCGGCCGGGCGCCCCCTGCCGGCCGCCCCCCTCGCGGTCCCGCCAGGCGCGGCCTGAGGCCTGAGGCGTGTGGCCCGCGCCCGCCCGGGGGTCCCTGGCATCCCCCTGCCCCGTGGGGTCCTGCTCCGCCGGGCGCGGGACGCCGTGAGCCGCGGACGCCCGCGCTGCGGCCGTCACCCCAGGGTTTGCCTGTGTGTTTGTACAGGGCCCGCTGTAGCCCGGGCTACCCCCGAATGCCTGGCGACCCCGCGCACCGAGTACGTTTTCAGAGGTGACACTGTAAGGGACCCGTTAGCGTTGTCCGTGGAGTTGGGAGAGGCCAGTTCTACCCCTACAGGCCACAGACCACACGCACAAAACAGCCTTCAGGGTGGAGTGTAAAAGCAGCACACTCGTGGTACTCCTCCCTGAAAACCTTTGTGTTACACAGGGAAAGCTGTTGTTTGTGGTTGTAGCCCAGGCTACCCTTAGCTGACACTGACCTTACATGGATCCTCCTGCCTCAGCCTTCGCAGGCTGATCACAGGCTCCCCCCCCACCACGCGTGGCTCCGAAACAAGAACTGGGTGACTCCTTGAGAATCTCTGAATATAAACCGAAAATTTGAATTAAAAACTTACCACCTTACGTCAAAATGTGACAAGGTTTATTTTAAGGACTATATCTTAAAAAAAAAAAAAAGATTGACACCATGGAATTTCCAAATTCACCACCATTTAGAACCTTCATGATATGACTGGCTACATGAATCTTGAGGTAGAAAAAAATTTTTTAAATTTAAACTTAATAACTGAGGGGAATCAGTTGACTGAAATTGTTTTACTTAGAATTATTTTTAAGTTTATTGCTAGTGCATTCATTCCACGGCGAATTTTTACCAGTCATCATCTCTGTGTCAGGATCTATTCTAGGTTAGTGAGACACATTAAGAAGAAAAAAGGAATCCCTTCTTCGCTTTACAGGGAGAAATGCAGTTACAACTATGCATGAATGTTAGAAAGTAATAATACAAGACAGAGATGGGAATTTTAGATAAAGAGTTTTTTTTTTTTTTCATCACCAGAACTAAAATCTATGTGGTGTTTTGATTCTCAACTACAATAAGCTATACTGACTCTTGTGCTAGAACTAGAAGTGTTCTTGTGACAATATCTGCTATGTATATGGGAGGTCTTTTTGTTGTGTGATCTTATGAAATTGTTTATGTAAATAGATCTAGAGGTCTGCTAGTGTGTTTCTGAATTATTCCCTTGGACTTTTTGCTCTGTTTTTCGTGGCTTCTGCTTATGCAGTCAAGTTGCTGTTTTAGACATTTATAGAATCATGTTTACTTATTTCAGTTTTTGCTAATTCTTTTGTTGGGGACTGGGTAGTTAATAAGTTGAAAAGTGTAAAAAGTAAATAAATAAATATGGGGTAGTGAAAAAAAATGTGATATTCTGGTTCAGTGATAACCATCCTAAAATCGGTGCAGGATTTAGCATCTCTGCTGTGACATTTTACTAAGGTGCACTGGAAGTGGCCTTCCCAATTATGCCTAAATGTATTTTATGTCTTTATTAAAGAAGTTGAAGTCATATAAAGAAGTCATATTATGTCTTTATTAGAGAAGTCATAATATTGGTGACATATTCTAACTTGGTAATGGCTTTTTGCTGTGAGATGGTGTCCATGTAGTTATTACATTTTTAATTTCTATTCTGAGGACAAATTTGCAGTTTATTGTCTAGCATAAGAAATGGAAATGTAATTTTTGTTTTATGACTCGTCTATCTTATTTCATGTTCTGACATATAGAACATTTCATTCTGTTTCAGAATTTAGAAAAATGAGATAGTTTTGCTGTGACCTGGGGTGGGTAATTGAGTAAAGAAGGAACGGTATATACTTTTAGCAGTGGTGACCACTACACTGAAGGATGTCTTAGAATTTCCAGGTGAAGGGTGGAAGCACCTCCTAAGCACAGGCGGAGTTTTAAGAGAGGAACACACTTGGGAAAACACATGGCTGAGCAGAGACTTACATGCTCCATTGTTGAGGCATTTCCAAGGAATTTACAGAAGACGAAGCTCAAAGAATTGTCTGTGACTGTATTATAGAAAAGATTCTGGGAAATTAGTGGTTTTTATTTTACTTGTACAGAAATCATTTATTGCATTCCTATAAATGAATATAAACTACCTTTTTCTGTCTTATAGATTTCAGACAAAGTCCAGTTCTCAACAATGTTGAAATCAAATGATTGCTTTTTTCCTTCGGATGATTTGTTTTACAGTAGCCCAGATGAAACTGAAAAGTAAGTGTGACTTTGAAAGGATTATATAATGTATTCTCAGTTTTATGATTTTAGGGACTTTTAATTTTTCCCTTTGGTAACAAGAATAAATAAATAAAAGGTCAGCAGATGGATATTTCAATTTTATGTTTAGAAAACATAGAATTCAGATATAATGTGCTAACTAAAGTGTATAATTTGAAGTATTATAATTTGAAAATAGATTGTTTTGTTGTCTTCCATATTTGATTTGTCACATTAAAGCCAAGATAAAGAGTAGAAGTAATGATCAGAGAACAGCTCAGGATAAGAAGGGATCTGCTTTTCTGCCAAAACCAGGTGTGAAGGCACAGTCAGCTCAGGCAGGAAGCAGAGGGAGGAGTGAAAATGTGATACCAAAGGCAACATAGTAGGGAGAGAGTCATTTGTCAGATGCCTGCTTTTATGTTTTTTCATGTGTGGCTTGCTCCCTTCTGAATTTTCTGTATTCTTTTTCTATTGAATTATTCTATGTTGATGAAACATTTCATTTTTTACTCATTCAAATATCACATATTGTTTGAGCATTGGAAAGGATAGGAAAAGATTGGAAAAAAACCTTTAACTGTAACTATTTTAGCTATGGTTTAGATTAACACACACACACACACACACACACACACACACAGGAAAAGGCCACCAGCCAATACTGTGACCATAACTCACATTATAGACTGGAACAGAGTGATTGAATGAGTGGATTCAGTTGGGGCAACAGGAACGCATAAGGACTGGCCTAGGCAGACTCTCCTGTTCATCCTTCTCACAATTCAAAATCACCAGTATGTTCAAGGGGATGATAGGTGTATTCATGCAGCGAACTGCCAGACCCGGACAGTCATCTGGGACAGATGGTCCGAGGAAAGTGTTCCACATCATGGAGGCATTTAGGATGCTTTCAAGGATGGATAATTCTTTAACAGTGGGACAGTGTCAAAGCCAGAATATTACAGAAAATGAGAAATGATAGAGATAGGACAATTCACAGTATTTTTAGAAAACAGTGGATAGAGGTTTACTGGAGTATTTGGTTCATAAAACAGAAGCAGTGAGACATAATCAGAAAAGTTAATTGAGGGTAGATTTTGTATTTCAAATGTCTGAATAAGATTATTAGATATGTTTCTATAATTTAAAAACTAAGAAATTAAATCATCAAGCATGTCTTGAACAACATATTTAAGTGTATAAAGCACTGTGCTAAATCCTGCTGACTTAAGTAGAAACAAACCTTAGCTGTTTACAGTCAACCTGGATTGTCAGGTTTATCTGTTTCTCTGTTTCCATCCTTGTTTCTATCTGTTGCTTGTCTACACACATGTAGAACTGTTATGGAGTTCTACAAGGGCCATGAGAACTATTATGGAGTGTATATGAAGAAAGAAAGAAGACAATCTATGGAAATATCTTAGGACATGTGGGCCTTGTTCTGGGCGTTGAGTAAATGTAAAGCCTAGTGCCTGAAACAGTACCTGGTATATGGTATCAATAGAAGTTATTGAATTGATTAGTGAATGAATAGTAGAACTTCCTTATATGGATTCAGGAGTGAGGCAGGACAGAGGCCCAAGCAAACTGAAGGAAATACTTTGAACAGTAACAAAGAGGCATAGAATTTATTCTCTGTTTCCTGTTACATTAATTATCTTTCATTACTGTTGAGATGAAACTATTATCACACCTGAGATAATAGTTTGTAAAACTGTTCACAGTTGGAAGCTATGGTGTATTGGTCTACTGCTTCAGTGTGTCCCCCTTTTATATGTGAAATCATATAATAGAGTAAACCTCACCTTGTGACAGGTAGAATGCGGAGGGACAGGAAGAAGCCAAGACCACAGTATTTCTTCAGGCACACATACCTTAATGGCCTAACTCACACCTGTGGACTCTCACCATCTCCTAGCCAAACTATACCTTTAACACATGGGCCCCTGGGGACATTGTGCTTGATTAGTTCTGTCAACGTGACACAATTTTGAATCATGTGAGTAAGGAAACTTACTGAGGAAGTTGTCTAGGTTAGGCTGCTCTATGAGCATGCCTGCAAGGGGTTTTCTGAAGGCTTAGTTGCAGTGGGAAGGCACCCTGAATGGGGCAACCCCGTGTCTCAGGCTGGGTTCTAGACTGATGGAGAAAGCTAGGTGAGTGCAAGAATGAGCGCCTTTAACTGTCCTTTGCTCTTGACTGGGCCTGTAATGTAGCCAGTTCTCTCATGCTCTTGCCTCCTTGACCTCCCTGCTATGATGGACTTGAACCTGAGATTGTGAGCGAAAATAAACCCTTTTCCCTTAATTTGCTTTTGCCATAGAAACAAGAAAAACAAAACTAAGATGGATAACACATCTAAACTATAGCAGATGTACAGGAAACATCTTGGACATCTTAGCTTGGACTAAATGTTATGCATAGGATAATGAGAACTTTTAATGTGCTCTAAGCCCATTTGGGGGAACTTTGGCATTATTTGGATGCTTTTGAAGGATTTTGAATGTAGTAGTATGATTTTAAAAACAAAGTTGATATGGGTACCTCAGAAATTGTTCCTGTATAGAAAGTAGAACTGTATACTGAGTCACATGGGTCATTCTGGAATGTGTTCCTGAGACCCTTGGACATCACCCTAACTTTTAAGTGTTATCCTATGGTTAGCAGTTTGTCAAACATAGATAACGCAATATAGTTTTTATTTAAAAAAAAAAGAAAGAAAGAAAAAAGAAAACAACCCAAAAAACTATGGCCATAGTAGTTAGGGTTGGGTTGTGAGAGGTAGAAAAGGAAGACTGTCCCTTCACCAAGCTGACCCTCCTAAACTTACGGGAGAGGAGGAAGAAAGCCCTGGGACTGAGTATCTGTGCTAATGGTATGTGGTGCTCTTCTCAAATCCAGTTCCTGGTGTCTACATCTCTTTGTATTAATAAAAGAAGAGATACTGCTTGGAAAAGAGCACTAAGCAGTGTTAGTTAACCATCACAGCTGAACTAGAGGAAGGTGCCAGCATGGGCAACAGTTGCCAGTTCCTGCTGGTTTCTGTTGCTGTCACAGTTTTCTGTGATTTATGACAGTTCTAGACCATAGAGCACTAATTTTTAACGATTGTGGGAATAGTCTAGGTCATCGTGGTGACGTTTATGTGTTGGTAGTCCATGATGATAGGTGAGGTGTGTCACAGGTAACTCCAAAGTTTGAGTGAGAGAGCATGAGGAGGAGTTACAGCCATCGCTCAGGTAGCATTCCTCACACAGTGTCGTTAGTCGCGTGACCCAGGGAAAAGATGCTGGGAGCACTGCCGTAGGGACGAGGCGAACAGTGTGGTTATGGGCTGTTGGTCTGAGCTTGTGTTTGAGTGATGTTTAGTAAGCAGATGGTTTTTGATAGTTCCTCCGTCTTAAAATAGAAATTCTCAGCTGCAACATTGTGTTTTCTACAGCTTTCCAGTTAAGCAGAAGCCACTGCATTGGTTTCTCCCTCCAGCTCCGCTGATTGCAGAAATTCCAGACATTCAAGACTTAGAGGAAGAAATTGAAAACTATAAACTATTAGGTAAATCATCACATTTCGTGTGAGGCCAAACTCATACAGGTTATGTGAGCATAAAAAATCTACATAGTGCACAATCACTATCACTCCACCGCACATTTACATGGTGCACAGCCACTGTCACACTGTTCTCCTGCTTTCTGAGTAGTTCTTCCTCTCACTACGGAGGCCTTTGTTTTGTACTAAAGGTCGAGTCTTAGGAAGTGTACTTAGTGAAAAGACTGGCGTGCAGATGGTAAGGAATAGTCCGTGATGTCACACAGCGTTTGCTGAGCGCACGTAAGAGCCTGATTCATCCCCAACACTAAAACATTCCCACAACAGGCAAGCTCACACAATGTATGTTTCCCATGTGATAACATTTATTTTAAACCTTAGTGTTTTGTTATGACTCATGATTTACATATGGATTTGTGCAGTCTCTCTCTTTTCAATGCAAAGCCTCACTGTGTAGCTTTGGCTAGCCTGAAACTCACTGTGTAGATGAGCCCCAGACTCACAGACATTGGCCTGCCTGTGCTTCTAGAAATAACCATCTGTTTCATGCCTACAGAAGTACGGATTATCTTATTACTGAACTGATTCTTTTAACTTTATCTTGTAAACTCTCTGGAAACATTTTACTTTTGTTACATTTAGGGGTGAGAGGGGCTGGGTACTGCCATGGTGTTTGTGTGGTCAGAGGGCAGTCTGTAGGAATCTGTTCTCTTCCTCCACCATGTGGGCCTGGGGATAAGGACTCAGGTCATCAGGCTTCACAAGCAGAGACTTTCACCCCTGAACCATGACACAGCTTAGAAACTGTTAACTGAGATTTTTATCATTAGTTAGAAAAGTTGTTTTCATGAAGAACATATAATAATTAATAATTACTATACTTCTTTTCTCCTAGGACAAGGAAAGTTTCCAAAAACGGTAACATCAAATTTGAAGATCATTAATGAAGACAAAAATTGTATTTCACCAACACAAAGATTCCATTTTCCCTGTAAAGCACATAAATGGGATTACCTAAACTTAGGAGGATCAAGTAACAGTGACATGTCCCACTCAGCTGGCAAGCTGGTGTGTGACTCTTCTCAGAAACATAAAACCCACATTGGCATTGAGAGTCCACCTGCAAAGAGTGGTCCTGGTGACATAAAATTACTTAATGCTGCGGAAGATAGAGGACAGGGACCATCAGCATTCAAAAGAAGGTAACAAGTTAGTTAAGTAATACTCAGTGACCAAACCTGAATATTAAGAAGACGCTGAAGAGAGTTAGGGATAATAGGAGGTGGAGGGGAAAACGGTCACAACAGATACATATGTGCTGGACATTACCAGACTTGGAATTCATAGGAGTCTTAGGTTCTTGCCTTTCAGGAGCTTAAGGTTCACTAAAGGCACGGAGAGTGAATAACTAAAAATAACTCATTAAATGTTTTGTAGTGTGACAATTTAAACAGTTAATGTTAGAGCAATAACTGTTCTCAAACGTTTCTTATTGGTACACTTTAATATTTAAAATTTACTGAGGAATCTCAGTTTTGCTTAGGTGGGTTTTGTCTGTTAATACTTAGCCATACTGAAAGTTAAAACTGAAAGCTAAAGTAATTTTGGTTCATTTTAAACCCACTTCTAGTTAACTAATCGTGTGTGTGTGTACACACACACACACACACACACACATATATATATAGTGGTGGTTTTATTTTGAGACAGGATCTCATTATGCAGCCCTGGGGTAGTAGGGCAATGGAACCCACTATGTATAGACCAGGCAGAGCTCAAAATTGCAGAAATCTTGCCTTCACCTCCCAAGTACTGGCATTAAAGGCATGTGTGGCCAGGCTTGCTCTAAATCATGTATTTCTGGCTATCCTCCACAATGACCCTTTTCACAAATCAGTGGATGAGTACATTAATAGTAATGAGACAAGCCAGGGGCAGACACTGACTGTATTATGTGATCTCACATATGTTAGCTTCTTACTGCTGTTACCGTACCTAAGAACAACAACTTGAAAACAGAAAACATTTATATTAGCAGGCCAATTTTGACCTACTCTGTTCTTGTTCTCTCTTGGTTTTGGGAATTTCTGTACCCAGCCTTTTGAGAGCTAGGATTATTTTAGTTTACATTTCTGATTGTGTTTCTTCTTTAAAAATTATTTCTCTTGGTTTTGAGATTATAATAAATTATATCATTTCCCCTTCCTTTCCTTTCTCTAAACCTTCCCATATACCCCTCCTTGCTCTCTTTCAAAAGCAGTCTCTAGTTTCATTAAATGTTGTTATATGCATATATGTATATACATACATATATTCCTGAATACATAAATGCACCCATTCAGTCTGATTATGTTACTTGTATGTATGTTTTCAGGGCTGACCATTTATTAGATAACCAATTGGTGTGCTCTTGCCTGAGGAAGACTATTTCTCCCATTCTTGCCATTCCTTAGTTGCCTGTGGTTCTTTGTGTAGGACTGAGGCCTCCTGGCTTCCGCACTCCTGTATTCCTGTTAGCATGTATGTTGTTGTCCTGTGCAGCTCATGTTTCAGCTCATGTTGGTGAGACTTTATGCTGTAGCTTCTGACATTCTTATGAAACACACTCTCACAACAAACCCCCTGATTCTTTGGCTCTCACAGGCTCTCAGCTTCCTCTTCCACAATGCTCCCTGAGACTTCGGTTCAGGAGGATGTTGTAGGTGTAGCCATTGGAACTAGGCTCTATAGCTCTGCATTTTGATTACTTGTACTTTTCTTTAGTGGTCTCAGTCTGTTGAAGAGTTTTCTTGATGAGGAATGAGGACTGCACTTCTCTCTGGGTGTAAGGATTGACAGATGTTTTGAGTGATGTTAGGGGTGTGCTGGTTTAGTAAAGTGGTTGTAGATTATCCATCAAGATCTATGACTTCACTAGCCCTGGATAGTTGGCTAGATTTCCTGTAACAGCGTGATTTCTTTTCTGGTGAGTGGGTCGTAACAACCAATTAGAGATGTGAGGCCCACCAACAAGTTTGAGGCCACTGCTGCCATCGTTAGGATTATCATGCTGTGCTGGTCACTGTGGTTCGTAAGAGTCAGAGCTGGCTGAGACTGTTTGCTGCCTCTCTCCCATGGGAGTTTGCATGATGCCTTCTGGTAACACAGAAGCTACTCTTTAGGGAAAAAGATTTCAGGTCACATCTAGTTTGTATATTTCTGTATGTCTTTTTTTTTTCAGTCCACCTTTTGTCAGAGCTATGTCCTTGTTTCTTTTGTTACCTGTTTCTGTTTACTTTTACTCCTCTATTTATCTAATCATTTTGTTGTAGTAAATTTAAAAGAGTATTGGGATATGGAATATTTACTATTAGCCCTAGGATGATCACAGCAGTATTATCTAACCCACTATCGCAAATAATAAGACACAGACACCTATTAATTTATAATTGCCTTGTTTACTGTGAGCTGGATAGATATTTCACCTACGCTGTCTCAGCATCCTCACCATGTCCCAGCCCCATCCAATGCCATCCAGCTTAATCATCCTCATCTGGTCTACCTTCCATAAATGATCCCATGGTACTTGCTTATATTCTTTATCTGGACCTTTCCTCACCATCACTGGAGTCCTCTCTCCATGCCCACAGTCTTTTCTCCTCTCTTCCTGTCTGTCTTGTCTCCCGTTATTATCTCCTGAACCCAGAAGCCCGGGAACCTTAGCTACGCCAACCCCATTCTACCCTGCCAAGGTACAGGCCATTTAATTAGCCAGTCAGGTAGGTTTACACAACAGACAGGTCTCCAGACCTTGAGGACTAGTAATATGCATCAGACAACCCTCCAACACCACTTGTTTTCCTCATTTATTATCATACCCCAGGAGCTTCTGTCTTAATACATATAGTAATATCAGTAATTTCTGTATTTCCTAAAATGATTAGACTTGTGGATATTATTATTTAATTGATTAGGATATTTTCATATTGAGGTTGTGCTTTGACTCCCTGTGCCATTTTATATTTAAAACATTAACTCTAAAAAAAAAAACAAAAACATAATCCTATTGGAATAATAACATATTTCTCAATAGAATTTTAAAAGCAAGAAGCCCATGGAATGAGTTGTTTCAGTCTCTCAAAGTTACTAACTAACAATACAGATTACTATATCCAGAAAGACTGTTGGTCATAATTTTAGGAGAGAGACTTTCCACAATGAAAATAAATAAATAAATAGATAAATAGATAAATAAATAAATAAAATGATCCATGCCACTAAATCAACACTATATACGATACTTTAAGGAATTCTCTAGATAAGGACAATAAACACATTCCTAAGGTTGTGTTTATAAGAAGGAAACCCTACACAGAAACAATAATTAAATAAATGCGGGATAAGAAAACAACAAACACTCAAAAACCAGCAAAATAAAAGTAATTAATGCACATCTTTAAATAATTACATATTAATGATATTAATTTCCTAATCAAAAGACAAATAGATAACATTTTTTGAAAAGGATACAGAGGTGGGCATCGTGGCACATACCTTTAATCCCAGCACTTGGGAGGCTGAGGTAGGCAGAGCTCTGTAAGTTCAAGGCTAGCCTGGTCTGCATAGTGAGTTTCAGAACAGCCAGAGCTGTTTCTGACAGACAGATCCTATCTCGAACAAACAAACGTCATCATCATAATAGTACTACTACTACTGAAGAAAGACAAGAAAAACAGATCCATTTGGTGCCTTGTACTTCACTATCCAAGATAGGTGCAACCTTAGGGTGAAAGGGTATGAAAAGTCATGCCCAGAAAGTGGAACTAGAAAACATTTAGCATTGCCATTCTAAAGTCAGACAAAGTCGATATCAAGAGAAAAGGAAGCACTCACTACAACAAGAAGATATATTCTAAACACTGAATGTCAGCGCATCCAGTTTTATAAAACACTACTCAATACAAAGAAACAGGTTAACCCCAACAAAATAATAAGTGGGTGACTTCAGTATTCTACTCTCAGCAATAAATACGTCCTTCTAACAAAATGTGAAGAATCATCTGAGTTAAATGGCATCAAAGGTCACAGACCTCACAAACATCTACAGAAATTCCATGTAAACATTGCAGATACACATTGTCATAATCCAATGAAACATTTTCTATAGCAAGACTCAAAGCATATCTTAACAAATGTATAAAAATTGAAATAATTTCTTATATTCTATTAGACCACAATAGAATAAAACTACAGATCAACAGCAAGAGAAACTAAAGAGCATGCACAAACTCATGGAGATTGAACAACACACAAAACATTCCTGAATCAAGTGAGATGAAAGTGCAGCACACCCAGACTCTGTAATACAGTGAGAGTGGTCCCACAGGGGCTACGGCTTAAGATGCTTACACAAAACGAGACAAGCAAAGGCAGGAGGATCACCACATGTTCAAGGTCAGGCTGGTCTACATGGCAAGTGCTAGGCTAACCAGGGCCACACAGTGAGACCATATCTCAAAAATAAAATGAAAACCAGATTTCAACAGTGATGGACCTTAGGGCCTTGAAAAAGCAACCCAAAGTCAAAATCAGGAAGTGGAAAGAAGGAATTCAGTAGTGCAGAAATTAAGGAAGTGGGAATAAGCAAGAATATTGACTTTAATCAATTAAAGAATTAGAAAAATACCAAAATAAAAAATCTCTAGTCAAACTAGCCAAAAATAAAAATGGGGAATGGGGGAGAAGCCAAAACTAATAAAATTGGACATTGAAAGAGGAGCATTGAGCAGAGCATGGTGGTGCATTTCTTTAATCCTAGCACTAGGGAGGCAGAGGCAGGCATATTGCTGTTAGTTCGAGGCCAGCCTGATCTACAGAGCGAGTCCAGGACAGCCAAGAAACCCTGTCTCAAAACAACAACAAATAAATAAATAAATAAATAAATAAAATGAGCATTACCATAGATACAAATAGAATTCAGAAAATAATAGAACATACCTTAAAAACTTATATGCCAATAAATTGGGAAATATAAAGGAAAATGGGTAAATTGCTAGATATGTATGATAAACCAAAGTTAAACTAAAATGAGATAAGTGTGTTTATTTTAATAAGCAAGGATAAAGAAACATTAATAAAATCAGTTGAGTCCAGACCCAGATGGAGTCACTGCTGACCTCTCCCAAACCTTTAAAGAGCTACGAGCAGTACTTCTCAAGCTGCTCGTAAAACGGAAAGGAAAGACGCTTCCAAATCTTTCAAAAGCCAGTATTTCCCTGATACCAAAATCAAAGACACAGCAAGAACAAAAGAGCAAAAGTATAGGTCAGGTGTATATACAGTCTATAACTGTAACAGCACATAAATGGACTCGAAGCCATAATTCATGTCTCCTCAGTAAACACAGAGGAGGCTTTTTTGGCTAAATCCAACATATCTTTTATGATAAAATCCCACAGAAATGAGAATAGACTCTCAGCATAATAAAGGTTATACATAACAGACCAATAGCCAACATTATATATACTAAATTGAAAAAAATCTCAAAGTCTATCTGCTGAAACTAGGAACACAGTGGTGTTCATTCTCTCCACTTGAAAGTATTTATTTTATGAATAATGGTAATAAAAATAAATATTTTTCGAGATTAGGTTTCACTTTGTAGCCTTCCAGACTACAAAGGTTTCACTTTGTAGCCTACAGACAGACACAGATGTCTGTCCTGGAACTGGCTCTGGCCTTGAATGCATTCTGTCCCCCTATGCTGGGATTGTGTGACACCATGCCCAGTTAAAGATTCATTTTGTTTTAAATCATGTGTTTATGTGTATGAGTGTATGTTGTGTGAGTTTGGGTTCCTGGGGAGGCCAGAGCAGACATCCCCAGGAGCTGGAGCTGCAGGGGATTGTGGGTTGCCTTAGATGTGTACTGGGAATCTACTTCTGGTCCTCTGGAAGAGTAATGCATGATTTTAACCTTTGAGCCTCCAGTCCTTCAGTTTCTCAACTGTTTTTCACAGTAGTACTTAAAGTCTTAGCTAGGTCAATAAGACGAGAAGGATACAAATAAGGAAGACATCAAAATATTATTTGCAGGTGATAATATTATCTATGGCTCTAAGAACTCCACCAGAAAACTCTTAGCTCTGATAAATACTTTAGCATAGTAACAGGATACAAAAGCAGTGTACAAAAATCACTTGCCTTTCTGTATACTAACAAAAAACATTCTTGATAATGAAATCAAGAGTAAAAAAATATCCATTCACACCTGCCTCAAAAAAGTTAAATACCTTCGAATACACCTAGCCAGAGAAGTAGAAGACTACTGCAATGAAAACTGGAAAATACTGAAGAAAGAAATTGAAGAAAACACTAGGAGATAGAACTTTTATACTCATGATGGGAAGAGTTAATAGTGTGAAAATAGCTATACAATCAAAAGCAATATCATCCATCATAGAGTTAATAATAACAGTTTTAAATTTAAACCTGTATAGCTATAGGCACCTGATATTTGACAAAACATGCCAAAAATAACACATTGGAGAAAAGACTGCTTTTTCAGGAAATGGTGCTAGGCAAACAGGATATCCACATATGAAAGAATGAAACTAAGTACCTCTCAATGCATATGAGATCCAACTCCAAATAGATCAAGACATTAATGTTAGATCTGAAGCTAGGAATAGGAAAATCACTTTGTGATATCAGCAAAAAGTACAAACTTTCTGAAAAGTCCAGTTGCTCATGAATAATGCTAATCTAATTGATACAGAAGATTTCATGAAAATAAAAAGGACTTCACAACAGAACAATCAAAAGATACAGTTTTTGAGTGAGATTTTTTTTTTTTGCCAGCTATATATCTGACATGAGTAATAGAATATATAATGAACTTAATCCAAATGGATTGGAACAATCCCTAATGAAATGGTTTTCGTTAGCCCATAGTTGTTTTAAAAGGTACGGATGGTTAATAAACAGGAAAAGTGCACATTGCTAGCCACCAGAGAAATGCAGATAAAGCCACACTGTGATTGGAGCTCACACCACTCAGAAGGTAGTCATTAAGAAAACTAATGTTGGTGAAGATGGGAACAAAGAGGAAACCACATGCTCTGCTGCTATGAGTCTTCAGCTGGCCAGCCAGAAGAAACAGAGTCCTCAGGAACTAAACACAGGTCTACCACGTGACCCAGCCAGTCTGCTGTTACCTGAACAAACTCCAGTTCACATATCAAGAGATACAAACCAATGTTTATTACACCACTGCTTGTAACAGCTGTGCTAATGGAACAAACCTAACTGTCTTATCAACAGAGGATTAGATGTTTATAAAGTGGACTATAGTGGGAGTTTCTAGCTATTTGAAATTATGTCATTTGAAGAAAAATTTATTCTACTGGAGATAATCATATTAAGCAAATTAAAGTGACAGTAGCTCACAGAAGCCATGTGCAAGAGGATGGATTGGGAATGAATTGCCTAATGAGAGAGGATTTTGACTATACTGTCTGCATGGATTTTGAAGTAACAGAATGATGTACTTGAAGAAAAAAGATTCAAAATTATCCAGAGACTGATACATGGCAAATGCTAAAGGCATTGATATTTATAGACAAGTAGCATAGATATTATTAAAGTGGCCTAGATTTGGAGAAAAGAAAACAAGTTCCAACTTTCAAGTATCTGAGAAGTGAAATAACTCAGTTTCCACAAAGGATTTATTGTTGTTTTTGAGACATGGTTTCTCTTTGCATCCCTGGTTGGCCTGGAGCTCACTTACTCTGTAGACCAGACTGGCCTTCAGCTGAGAGACCCAGCTACCTCTATCTCCCGAGCATTGGGATTAAAGGTGTGTGCCACCACCACTTGTCTCAGAGCCATGTTTTTAAGATTACAGAGAAAGTAAATTGACAGGGAAGAAGATGAGGACATTAAAGACTTCATGGAGTGGGATAACTTTAAAATCACAAAGCTAGAAAATGGATGAGCTTTGGAGTTCTCTCTATATTTGTCTGGTTCCAGTCAATGATTTTAACTAGTATCACAGCACAGTGTGCTGAGTCACCACATGGTGTAGGTTATTTGCCATTCTCAGTGTCATTGTATATGGACTCTGTTTATCACCTGTCTGCATTTCAATTTTCTGTCTTCTATGACAGTACTCTCAGAAGTTAAGTATGAAATTTCACGTAGTTTAAAATTTTGTCTAGATTTTTGAATTTGGGTTTTTTTTCTCTTACATAAGAAATATAGTTAAAATCTTTTTTTAATTAAAAGAATTTGGTCTTTTCAGAGTGTCCCTTTAGATTTATTCCCAGAAGAGTAAGAGCGCAACATGGCAGGAAGGTATCACAGCAAGCAGCGGGAATGACATCAGTAACAGGAAGCCAAGAGCTAACATCTTCAACTTCAAGCACAAATGAGAAAGAAAACCTGAAAGTGGCAGGAGGCTTTGATACTTCCTCCAACAAGGCTTCATTACCTACATTTCCCCAGACAGCAGCACATACTGGGAACCAACTGTTCAAATGCCAGAGCCTATGCAGACGTCTATCTCAAAACATCACAGTAATATTTGGGTCGTTTGATTTGTTAATGCACTTAGTTTATGGAGCCGGAGAGGTGGCTCAGCAGCTAAGAGCACTGACTAATCTAAAGGACCCTGGTTCAATTCTCAGCACCTACATGATAGCTAACAACCATCTGTAACTCTAGTTTCAGGGGATTTCTTCTTGCCTCTGTGGGCACCACACACACACACACACACACACACACACACACACAGCACACAAATATACATGCAGGCAAGACACCTGTACGTATATTTTTTTTAAAAAATCTCAAAAAGTTCTTTTAAAAACTTAAAGCTGGTCACGTTGGCATATAGCTGTAATCCCAGCACTCGGGGATGCAGAGTCAGGTGGATCTCTGTGAGATCCAGGCCAGCCTGGTCTACAAAGTGTGTTCAAGACAACCACGGCTACACAGAGAAGCCCTGTCTCGAAAGGAAAATAGGATTACTATACTTAATTTACTTCTTTTCCACTTGCAGAGAAGGGGAGTCAGGGGATGTGATGCAGATTTGGTTGACCAGGACTGTGTCAGCACCCTCTGTGTCAGCATCCTCTGGCAGACATGGCACCATCAGTAGTTACAGGATGCTTTACAGATGGTGCGTTCTGCTGGTCAGTAATGCCTGTTCCAGAAGGCATTGTGTCTGTGTCTGCTCACAACTAGGGGGTCTCCCCAGAGAGTGCACAGACACACAGGCAGACATTGGTTAAAGACAAAATCTTGTTTCATAACCTAAAGACTGACAAATGAAAAGAAATATGACATAGCTGAAGGCAAGATATGAAAATGGGAGGAAAAATTGTCCCCTGACTGCAGTAGTTTTCAAGCTGTGGATTGCAGCTCTTCGGGGTTGAACAACCCTTTTACAGGGCTCACCCAAGACCATGGGAAATCACAGATGTTTACATGATTCACTACAGCAGCAAAACTATGGCTGTGAAGTAGCAACAAAAATCATTCTCTGGTCGGGTCACTGCAGCATGAGGCGCTGTATTAAAGGCTCACGGCGATAGGGAGGTTGGGCACCGCTGCTCTGGAGGGAACTGTGCTAATGTAAACCTAAAGCCCCTCCATCCTTGCAGTGGTTCACGCACTTGCCAGTGAGCTTAACTGCTCTCTAACCTCAGACTCAGAAAGCGGTACTTCCTTTCTTTCCAGTCCCTCCCTCACAGCTGTGTAGACAGCATGCTTTGCTGCCATATTTTCTCTCCGAGCTCCAATGAGCCATCCTCAGATTCCCTTCTGTGCTGTTTTAGACGTCTTTTATTTACAAGGCCAGAACCCTACAAAGGGGACTCTGCAGCCTACGGCGACCCGATTGGAGAAATAACTGTAACTGCAGCATGTTATAGTACCTTTTCCACCTCAGTACGTGGCTAACTTCCATGAGTTTAGTTAGACATCTATTGCTGTGAATAAGTCACTCCAAAGCTTAGTGGCTTAAAACAACAGTGAACTTTGTTAGTTTTCATAGTTATTATGTGTTAGGAACAAGTTAATTAGCAGTTTGAGCTCTTCCATGAAAAGCACAATTGGGGTTTTGCCAAGGGTCATAGTCGAAACGTGACATTGTATATAGTTACCTGACACTTCCTAAAGACTCTTGGTCTTGGTCGCTTTGGTCAGCAGCTCACATTCTCTGTCAAGTCGGTTTTTGACTGTTGACAGCTCTTCAGTGCGTCCACGTGGGCCTCGGCAGTGTTCTCGGGTGTGTGCTCTGCTGACTAGCTCTCACAGCACGGTCTAGCCAAGAGGCCCCCTGGAAGGGAGAGCATACTTGTGACTGAGCCTTGGAAGTTACCTGCTTACAGTACTGCGCACCACAAAGCTCTAGTCACACAGGTCAGTTCTGACTACCAGGACACAAGGATCGTTGGAGCCATCTTGGAGACAAGCTGCCAGGAAAGCTTAGATAGGTTTTAGGAAATAAAGAGATAAATCAGTGGTGAACTGTACTTGAGGATTTAAGAGGATCATTTTGTGTTTGTTTTAAAGTGAATGTTAGAAGCAGAAAACATGGTGGATGTTTTGTTTCAGGTTATCTAGAACATGTAACAGTATACATGACTATGATCATGCTAACGAGTGTTTAAACTTGGATTCTTACGATAGCCCAGAGAAACCTGCCCAAACAAGAGTAATAAGCAAGGAGAAATCACGGAACTGTAGCAGCGCTAAGCAGAAACTTCTTCATTCTGTAAACAAATTCAAAACAGATGATGCTTTTTCAGCTTCTGGAATTGGAGAAAACATACTCAAAATACCATCCTTTTCTTTTACATCTCAGCCTCATGACATTCAAGGTAATTTCTTGTTCAGTTGCCTATTCAGTTGCTTTTTATGACAATACAAACTAATTTGTATGTCTTAGCATAAGGAAAAATACAAAATAGAGTATGTTTTCTCTCCATGTTCAATTTATCATTTCTTTATTATGTTGCATTACCTTTTAGCTCTATCTTAGTATTTTTAACTCACCTCTCAGGAAAATATTATACAAATTTTATTTGAGCTGTTTTATGGAGATGATTAAAAATATCTATATAATTTCTTTTTTAGGTATAACTCCAAATGTCTTAAGTTGCTTGAAGGCTGTCACAGAAATCCGTATCCTTTATTTTTCAATAGGTACTTTACATTTATGAAATCATAAATTTAAAATATTCTGTTTTGTTGTACTCTTGTGTTTTTATTTTGGTTAGCATAGAAGAAGATGGAAAGGTAAATCTTCATGGTCATGTAAGAAATAAGCTTGTATCACAGTTAGAGCTACCACAAGTGTGCTTAAAAGCTGGGCCAGTTTGGGAACTGTTTTCATTCTATGACACAAAAGTCAGAGTTGTGGCCTTGGAAGAACTGATATATTTACTTACATATGTATAGATACAGATAATTTCTTTTGGTGGGGTTAAAGTAGATATAAACCAAATAGGTGAACTTTAAGCAGATGGGACATTTTGTGGAATTGAGGGCATCTTTACTAACATGTTGTAGAAGGAACATCATTTGAAGTTTATGAATATCAAGTTTGCGTACCTGGGCATTTCTAATGTGAATACTTGAGTGTATTCAGAATCTTTTGGTAGTAATATCCATTTTACATCTGCAGAGCAGAAAGTGAATTTTGAGTATTGAGCAGTGTCTTTGTTATTTTTCTATTGCTGTGATAAAACACCAAAGCAAGGTATAAAAGAAAGTGTTTAACTGGGCTTACGGCTTTAGCGGGTTAAGAGTCCGTTGTGGAAGGGCAGAGTGGCAGCAAGCAGTAAGTGTGCTGGCTGACACGGCTGAGAGCTCGCCTCTTGATCTGTAGGTGGATGCCAGAGAGCCTGAGAATAGCAGTAGTGTTTTCAAAACCTCAGAGCCCACCCTCGGTGACACACCCTCTCCAGCAAGGCCACACCTCACAGTGCTTCCCAAATAGTTCCACAAACAGGGAACCAGTGTTAGGCTCCAGTTAGGCTGTGTTGGCATGGTAGCCTGTCATGGACCTGGAGGTGAAGGTGGAATCACCAGAGCAAGCTGACTAGCCTGAAACAGCAAGCTCCGGTTTCACCAAGAGAGCTGACCTCAGTATAGGAAGTAGAAAGCTAAGACACCTGAGGCCAACATCTGCGGGCCCACATAACACATGCACAATATGGATTTCTCCAGAAGGGGAGCTTCAGGAATAGTTTGGTAATAGGCAGTGAACTGTTGTCTAGTTACACTTAAATGGCCCACCTCTAAGGACTAGCCTCTATAGTACCAGAAAGTACTGTGCAGCCTTCCGAAGGAGGGAGGCAAGCAGCCGTCAGCCACAATGTTTATGAAGCACATCAGTGACCAGCACGGTGTGGCCATCATAAGGGTGCAGTAGTAGCATGGTGTGCCTGGGAGTCACAAGAGCTATCTAGCTGGACTTTAGATCCACTTGGCAAGAGAATCATGCTGGCGCTGGAAAGCTAGCTAACTAGTCAGGGCTCTCAGTGGAGGACCTATAACCACCACTTTCCTAGACCAGCATAACCCTAATAACAGTCCAAACATTTGTCATTTTACCTACAGGTAAGTATAGTCTTCCCCCTTAACAAGGAGACAGAGTCCATTACAGGAAATCACAAGCAATCAAAATGCAGACTTGTGGAGCCCAGTCCCAATGGATACGTCTACAAAACACTCCCAGCCCCAGGCTCAGGGAACATTGCTGAAGTGGGGGTTGGGGTTGGGGTGTTTGCTTCAATAGTGTGTCTCCTATTAGAAACTGTACTCATAAAGGTTGGGCAACATGACAGCCCAAACATACACTGAATAAGTATGACATGTCAAATGTCATGACCAATGGGCATGTCACAGTGGATGGGGAAGAGCCCATGGGGCCTCAACATACACAAAGAATTCCAGGTGACCGAGGAGAGCTGGGAGTGGGAGGTGGGCCTCCCCAATACCAAACAGTCAGCCCTGAAAGCACCATACAGTTAACCTTATACAGACTGAGCAGGTTCTGTGTAGGACTATGCATTACACACATCATGCTCCTAACTATATCCATGCAAAAACAATTAGTGAAAAAGAGGTCATGAATTTGAAGGAGGGAAGGGAGGGGTAGATGGAGAGGGAAGAGAGAAATATGATTATATCTCAAAAATATAATTAGAGTATTATCTAGTTATCTATATGATGGAATGTTCTTTTGTTGGGAGCATTTTCATAATACTATCCTTTGAAGAGTTTTAAAGGGTTTTCATATTATAGTAGTACACTAAAGTAGTTCTGTTCTTTAGATGTCATTGTTAAGACCACTTTCTATACTATTTGCATTGGTTTTTTAATTTTGTTTTTGGTTTTTGAGACAGGGTTTTTCTGTGCACTCACAGAGATCAAACTGCTTCTGCCTCCTGAGTGCTGGGATTAAAGGCATGGGCCACTATGCTTGGCACATTTATAGGTTTATTTATTTATTATTTTAACAATTTCATATATTCCCAAATTCACTGGTCTTGTGTAATTCTTTATTTAAAAGTATGTGGTTTAGAGTAAAAGACAGAGGAGTGTGTGGACTGCTTGCACACATATATTTGAGTATTTTACTCTAATTGAATCCTCAGGACATCACACGTGCTGTCAGACTACTCTGGGTACAGTGCTGCTGTCTTCAGCTGTGCACCTACACACACACACACACACACACACACACACACACACACACACACCCCACCATAACAAATGACTGCAGCACACTGCTGAAAGTTTATGGAACAGAAGGAATTGATTGTGAGTGTTGACAGTGATGATAGACGATACAGTTAATGGCTGAGGTTTATTGTGCTCTAGGAGACTGAATCTGCATCTGCTCTCTATCAGAGATTCATTTCTGTGAATATAAATTGCCATACAACTATCTAATGAGAGAAAGCCCAGCATGATAGGCCACTCCTAGGCTTGTTATAAATAAATGTTTTATATGGAAAACACTCCTTGAGGGAAAATGTGCTTCTTCCAAAAGCTGATGGACTGACAAACTCTAAATTTTATTTTTTTTGTCACATATATACTGTCATATATATATATATATATATATATATATCTCAAATATATTTTAAGGTTTTTATTTTCATTTATGTGCATGTGTGTGCTTGCTTGTTTGTATATATTATGACTATTGTGACATGCTGAAAGTAAAATGAAAATTTTGAAATTAATGACTGGTTTAATAAGTGCAAACCTACATTAACTTAGCCTCTGTTCTGAGCTTGTGGAATATGCCAATTAAGAAGTAAGAGTGAATCCTTGTCTTTGAGTTACTATTCTTGTGATGGTGAGGGTGAGGTAGATATGAATAATTGTAACTGTATAAATAAATCATATGATATTTTACAAGGTGATGAGTACAATGGAGAAAGAAAACATAAAGCAGGGTAAAGTAGAATTAAATTAGGACTGCTTGAATTGAAGGTTCAAGATATAAAATTTAATTAAATAAGCAGGGCAAGCCTTTTTAAGATGGTGAGGTGTAAGCAATAGGCGAAAGAGCCAAGGAAGTCTTAGAGAAGACTGAAGCCTCGAGGCACAGGAAAGACTCCGTGGCCGATGGTTTAAGAGTAGGATGCATTGAAACCAGCGGAGATGGTATGAGGCTAAAGGAATCAGGGGGTCTGAAGTCAGAGCAAGAAAGACTGGTGGGAGATTGGAGGGGAGGAGCGGCGAGATAGGATGGAGGGCCTTGGAGCCACTTCCTTGGAGGGAAAGAGGGAAATTTAGGTGGAGAAGTCATGTAATCTGGTTTAAATATTTTAAAAACATCGCTGTACCAACCCATGAGTACTTAAATACCTTAAAAAGTAGAGCTGTTAGGCAACACTGCTTCCAAGTATATTTTATTTATTTATTTATTTTAATTTGTGTTTATGTGTGTGGCCTGAGTGTCTGTGTACGCACTAGCTGCGTGCAGGTGCCCGCTGAGGCCAGAGGAGGGCAGCGGACCACTGGAACTAGATCTGGTCTATGTGAGCTGCTGCTGCTAGTGCTAGGACAGAATTTGGGTTCTCTGCAAGAGCAGTAAGTACGGAACCATCCTTCCAGCATCTTCATACATTCTAAAGGCCTCAGTTGTAGGAACGTGTGCATTTTTGTAGTTGTCTAGATGCAGTAATGCATTCTGCATGTAGTGGGGATAAGTGTAGATGAGCCGTTGCGGCTCCTAAAAAGACTCCAGCAGTCTCACTGACCGCAGTGGCTTGCACCCTTCCTCATGCTCAGCCATCAATATACTTCCTCCTTTTGTGGTGACCCAACCAGGAAACTGCTTTGTTGCCACTTAGTAACTAATTTGCTACTATTGTGAATCATGATGTAAATATCTGTGTTTTCTGATGGGCTTGGTGACTTCTATGAAAGGGTCACTTGACTCCCTGAAAGGGCTCACTCCCCCCCCCCCATAGGCTGAGTACCATGGCCTTAGAGACTGGGGTAATTATTTATTCTCCATATGCTATTAATATTTTTTAATTTTTTAATGGGAGAAGTATGATCCAAGTTCATATTATTAGTAAATGTGCTGATAATTACAATTAAATCAAACAACACAAATAACATAAAAAAGAAGAGATTCAGTATTAATTGACCAGAAACACACGTCTATTAATGAAGCACAGAATCAGCAGTTAATAACAGAAACTTTGAGCATTAAAGAAAATAGGAAATCAAGTGTCTCAGTCAAGACAAGAAAGAAAAATAGGTCTGATGGTCATGTCCCCATAAATTCTGATCTCCATCGTATGTAACTCTCAAGTCAAATCCCTTCTATAACCTCCCCATAGGGATTTCGCAAGTTCTTTTTAGAGTAAGGAATGTGGAAGCAGAGTAGAATACTTATTTTTATGTTTAAAATGCCTTATTTGTATGCGCGTTTCACCTGCATGTATGTATGTTGTACCACATGTTACTTTGTGCCTGAAGGGGTCAGGAGGAGGCACCCGATCCCATGTAACTTGAACTGTGGCCGTGAGCCACCATGTGAGTGCTGGGCATCATACCCAGGTTTTCTGCAGAAACAAGTGTGCTCAGCTGCCTAACCATTTCTGCAGCTCTCTTCCTTCAATGCTTAAGATGCTAAAATAGCAAATGTTAAAGCCTTATCATGAGATGCTATGGGAGTCAATAGCATTAAAACTGAGTTTTTAATTAAACGTTTTTTTTAAATTCTGAAATATTTAGCTCCTTAATGTTATTCTAAGCGGCAAAATTTAGAAGTATATTCAAAGAATTCCCTTACTTCAACTACATACAATCCAAAGCCTTTGACGATGTAAGTAGCTCACAATCATTTACTTATCTTTCTCTTCTCACTGGCTGTGGCTCTCTGAGAGGAGGGAATGGTCACTCCCATGTGCAATTGCTGGTACATTTTAGACTAGAAAACACTACTTGCTAATGAGTGCATGAGAGTCACACAGTTGGGTTGACTGAAGTTTATTAAATTTATAGGAATTTCACGAAAAGGCAAAGGAATGATTTTCCCTTAGGTCCAGCATTATACTGTGACAGAACGTGTTGTTCTGGAGGTTAAAATGTCTAGAGCAAGACTTAGGAGCTGTAGAGGTAAACACGCGTGAAACAATGTCCCCAATCTTCTTAAAGCACATTTTCTAGAAAATTGAGAATGTCTATAAGAAATTCTATATAGTAATAACTGGTTCAATTTTATCTCAGCTTTTTTACACAGATAGGAATTTTGTGATTTGTGCCCCGACTGGTTCTGGGAAAACTGTAGTGTTTGAACTAGCGATAACCAGATTGTTAATGGAAGTACCATTGCCATGGTCCAACATAAAAATTGTTTATAGTAAGTATATACTGTAAAAATTATGATTAATTATAAGCAAAGATTGAAGTAGAAATGAAGTCAATTCGGGTCCTAGAAATTTAATGTAGCTCATACATTAAAAACATTACTCATTTATATTTTAGTTGTGATGCTGTGATTAAACCTGTAGACAAGCCCTTTAACATCTATAGCACTGCTAGCCTATAGATACACACACACACTTTTTTTTTTTTTTTTTTTTGCTATTTTTTTTTTTTTTTTTTTTGCTATGTGTGTATGTGGTTGCAGACATTGAGCTCAGGCCTTGCACATGCTAGTTAAGAGCTCTAGCACTAGTGATAACTCCAGCCTCTGCACATTTGACAAAGACGTGCTGCAGGTGGCGCCTCTCTTCCACCACATTTGGAACATGCTTTTCCAGAGTTGTACAGAATGAGGATTTGAACTTTACATTTTCAAAAAGAGGACAGTCAAAATGAACAAATAATCTATTTTACACGTTTAGACATTTACATAGAATCTTCTGTTCTCCTTTTGTAGGTGTATATTTAGTAAATGTCCCCAAAGTAGCATATGTACACAATTTAAAAGAAATGACTAATCACCAAAGGCTTTTCATAAGAAAGCATTAATCACTTGCTTTGTCTCTCCCGTTTAGATTGCCTGAGAAATCACTTCTGTTTCAAGTTTAGTTCTTGGTGATTACTTTCATAGCTTGCTATGTTTGTATTGTTAGCTTTCACTTTATCAATATTGTTTATTAAACAATAAATATGTGTTTTAGCTCAATATTATTAGGCTAAAATTTTAAAAGTACACTGGTGTTCAAAATAAATATATTATTCTAGTGGCACCAATAAAAGCTCTTTGTAGTCAGCGGTTTGATGACTGGAAAGAAAAATTTGGACCCATAGGCCTGGACTGTAAGGAAGTGACTGGAGATACAGTACTGGACGACCTGTTTGAGATTCAGCATGCTGACATCATTCTGACAACTCCCGTGAGTACTGCTCATGTTTCACCAATTACTTGAAAGTGTTTATCTTCATTGCGAAAAGTTGTTAAAGGAAAATACAAGTAGAAGCATATTTTCAATATAAACAAATGGATATGGAGAGACTACTCATAGATTAAGTGGAAGAGAAATGAGCACATGTAAGAGCAATGAGTAGAACAAGCCCCAGTTTGTAACTGTGGATAATCTATAATCATGTTCATTTCTTGTACATGAGCACTGGCTGCTCCTCCAGGGTTCTGAACTCCATTCCCAGCACACCCATGATGGCGCACAGCCATCTATAACTCCGCACTCAGGAGGTCTGATATCCTTTTCTGGTCTTCACAGGCACTGCACACATATGTGACACAGACATGTGCAAGCAAAACATCCACACATGTAAATATGAAGAGTGTAGTTAGACTGTGACTTGTGATTAATATAATTGCTTAAGACTTAAAATCACTTACGTAACTTTTGATCATCTCTTTGGAGAGATTTTAAAGAATCAACTAAAACATTGCCCTTTCTTTGTAATATGCCTGATAAAGTTTCTCTGTATCTTAACTAATGCTTGTGGTTTCTCCCTAAACTACTTGTACTCTTTTCTGTAGGAGAAATGGGACAGCATGACCAGGAAGTGGAGAGGCAGCTTTTTCATCCGCCTGGTCCGCCTGGTTCTCATTGATGAGGTAGTGAGCACATTCACTGTCAGAGATATGCATAAAATGATAATTAGAATAGATGGAAAGAAGGGACAGTTTTACTAAAATAATGCTTTTAGTCCCTTAATATGGAAAGTGCTTATTTTTTTCAAGGAAAAGTATTCATATTACTGTATATTTTAATTGATTAAACAGTTTTGGTTTTATACCTAATTTCTCTCTTGATTTCTTGCTTAGGTGCACATTATAAAAGATGAAAACCGTGGTCCAACTCTTGAGGTTGTGGTTAGCAGAATGAAAACTTTATCTAGGTCCTTAAAAAATGCCGTCCCTGTTCCAGTGAGATTTGTAGCTGTATCGGCAACAATTCCCAACGCTGAGGATGTACGTCAGAGTCTTCACTTCCCTGGCTTTTTATTATGTATGGAAGATCTAGCCAATTTGATGTCAGGGAAGATGCTATTTTGTGAAAGTGTATATTGAAAGTTAGTGCCAGGTTGCATAGGTATAACGAAGTTACAGCCATAACATTTGATAAAAATTTTATGAAATATTTTTAGTACAAATATGTTATTAGCTTTTTATCTGAAAAACATAGTTTTGCTTATTCCAGGCACCTTATGACTTGGCTAGTAATGCGACATGAATGAGCTGACAGAGTGTGGTGGAGAGTGGAAACAGTGGCTGGGGTGCCCATGCACTTTCCTCAGGTCCATGTGCCTCTGCTGTGGTGAGCACTAACGGCTCTTCCAAAGTGCAGATATGTGGAGCATCCTAGTCCAGCCATGAGGGTGACTTCAGGCTAGTGAGCCAGGGCTTTGTTGACAGTGTTATACTTTCTATAATCACGTAGGACTTCTTTAATTCATAAGCAAAGTTTTCCTTGATTTTATCATATGCATACAGGTGTTTTGCCTACATGTGTACTTTTTATTGATTTGTAGCAATTATTATAAAAATACCATCACATTCTTGAAACTTTCTATATTATAGTAGCCACTGGTTCTTTGAACACAAGCTTCTCTTCATTTTTCTTGTCCTTTTCCTCAATCTTTGTATAAAATAAAAGCTTTTGTTCTTGGCCCTCCATGCCTCTGGAGCTGCATATTCTTGTGTGCTCTTGTTCTCTCTCATGGTGACCTTGCAACTACACCTCTTTTCCTGACCGTGCAGCAAGAAGATGTTCCCTGACAAGACAAGGCATGGAGCCAGTTACTGAGGAGAGTGCAGCAGGGCGAGAACTGCTCAACAGAGAGTTGGGAGCTGACAGTAGTGCCCATGCCAGGCCTGAAAAGTGCTTTTGGCATTGCCATCTCTCAAGAGTTTAAATGGGGTCCAGAGACATGGGTCAGAGGTTAAGAGTACTTCCTGATCTCCCAGAGGACCATAGTTCAGTCATGCTCCCACGTCGGGAACCTCACAACTGCCTGTAACTCCAGGTCTAAGGGATCTTATGCCCTCTTTTGGCCCATCAGGCACACACACACTCAAATGCACAGCATACACACAAATAAAAATAAATATGTATTTTTAAAAAGCTTATTTTTTCTTTGACCAGCATAAGGCAGTCATTCTTTGCTACTGTATTGGTAGTGTTTAGGGAAATACAAAGGTTTCTATCATTTTCAGGAATAGTTCTGAACAATAACCAGGACTTACAGTGCCACAGGAACTTTGATTTTTATGACCAGATTGATTTTAATTCTACTTTGGGCTCTTTTGAGGGAATGTGAAACAGAATTGTAATGACTAGTCAGAACTCTGCTGTGAGAGTACTCAGAGTCCTGAAACACTGCTCTTGGTAGCACTTCCTAATGTAGTATTAGTGAAGTAAGTAAGGCTGAAGGGAAATGATGTGATTAAATACTTTCAGACCTTGACTTCACAGTGCTTTATAACTGTGTTGTTTTAGCTATAGAACTGTCCCAGGAAAACCTGTAATATGTATGCTTCTGTGTTTCCAGATTGCAGAGTGGCTTTCTGATGGCAAGAGACCTGCTGGCTGTCTGAAAATGGATGAGAGCCACAGGCCAGTGAAGCTGCAGAAAGTGGTCCTGGGCTTTCCCTGTAGTAGCAGCCAGACTGAATTTAAGTTTGACCTAGCCCTCAACTATAAAGTTTACAGTGTCATACGAACGTACTCCAATCAGAAGCCCACACTTGTGGTATGGATTATTAGTTGCTGGTTTGGGGTATGATGTTTAGTTTTTAAACTGAGTGATATAGAATATACTGCTTTATTTTCAGTTTTGTGCAACAAGGAAAGGTGTGCAGCAGGCTGCTTCTGTTCTTGTAAAAGACGCCAAATTTGTCTTCACTGTGGATCAGAAACTAAGGTATGTGCTTGGGTTTCTTCTAGAAAGTAGGAGGACTTTTGGGGGTCACTCAGGTGAAATGAGAAGGTGACTCATCCCTTAACCTTGGACAAGTTATGTGATATATTTAAGCCTAGGTTTCTTACCTATTCCATAAAAATAATAGTGTCTTTATGGATTGAGTGAGAAAGTGTAAAAGCAGGATTAAAAACAGAAGTGCAGGTACAGGGAAAAGAAGCCAGAGGGATTGTGAATCACTTGGAGCCCGCTACTCGTTGGCAATGAACACGATGAGCAAGGTGTGCAGTGTCACCTTTAGTCAAAATAAGATGTGGTCACCCAGAACCCTGTCTCATCGCTCACAGGCTAGCTATGAAAGCAGTTTTGGAAGATGCGTGGAGTGCTTTGTGCTGTGGGAGGCTCAGCTGCATAGACTGTCTTCTCAGGCAAATACTTGGTACTGTGTTGTTACTGAATGTACCTGTGAGAGACTGAGATCTACAGGCCGTTGGCTCCAGAGTGCCGGCTCAACCTCCCTCTCTGTCATTGTGTTGTATGACTGTTTACTTGAACAGAAGCATGTGTAAGATTTTATTTCCTCTTCCCATTTCCTGTTCCTCACAATTCAAGGGAAGTTTAGCTCCTTTCTTCACTCTTCCCACCACTTTCTTGCCTTTGTCTCTTTTATGGCTGCAGAGATTTTTAGCAGTGCAGTGCCAGCGCCGGAAGCTAAGGACACGGTTTTAAATTCCAGCACTCTACGTTTTCTGCCCCTGCGTCATCTTGCTTCTTAGTTCTTTTAACTTCAACCTATGTGACTTTCTAGTTTCTTTCTTTTTTGCATTATTTTTCTTTCAGCACTAAGATGAAACCCAGGGTCTTTATTCACTGCCAGGCAGGCTCTCGGGGGTGATGCTGTCAGCCTTCCAGCTTCAGTGTTTGTTTTATTTTATTTTTGTTTTATTTTATTTTGGCTGTATAGTTGTGTCTGACCTCAGATTTGCAGCTCTGTCCCAGCTTCCTGGGCTGGGCTCACAGGCATGCTCCACTGTATTTTCAGCATCGGTTGGCTTCACTCTCCTCGCCAGGTCTCCGTGTATTAGAATAAGTTAACTTGTGGTAATTAGATAATCACATGAGGCAACTACTAAAGTTCCTATGTGTTTCACAGTTCCTATTATTAGTAACATGACATGTCTTTTTGCCCACTCTTATTCCATGGTAAATCCTTAAAGGAAATTGTGACTTTGAGAAAAATTATACCTCATAGTTTCATATATGCAATAAAGAAATAGAAAACAACATGGGTTTTCTTAGATATATGTAAGGGTACTCAGAATTCCTTTTTAAAATTATCAAAACTCTTCCATAAGTTCTTCCTCTCCTTTAACTTAATTTTCTTTACATAAAAATGTCCTTAAGAATATATGCCAATGGCAGGGAGACACATAGAATGCAATAGAAAGTTATGTCTGTTTTTTCTTTTTACTTACTAATGACATAGCAGAGTTTTTAAAGTTGTCCTTTTCTCCATCCCTGTGACACTAGGAATTGAAGTAGGGCCCTGCATAGAAGCTGGTGCTTTCCCACCGGCCCTCTCCCCAGCCCTGCCTTTGCTTTTATTTTGCAGCACAGCCACTGCTTGTACTTGCAGGTTTCTGTCTCTGTCTTCTTCTTTCTTACAAACATTATTAGGCAAATTAGGGGGTAGCTTTCTTGTTCAAGACCCCTTGCACATAATAACCATTTGCATTGTTTGTTTTTCTTTAAATTTTTGGTGTAGAAGTGAGTTTTAATGTTACAGCTAATGCATTCTGAATAGAAAAGCTAAGTATTCTATGCTGCCCCTGTTGGAATATATTCCTGAGGCATTTCATATTGTGCACTTTTTTCCTATCCCTCCCCCACACTCCTTCCCTGCTTCTTTTCCTGAGATGAGATGCCCCTGCCTTTTAAAGATAGCTTTCCATGTCCACTGCCACAGAGTGCGCCTGACTGCCACTACCCAGGGTATGCCATACTGTTGGAAGCATGCCAGGACAGACTCGGAAAAAGTACATGGGGAATTTTTTTCTTTAATGAAACTTGTCAGAGCATGTGGGGTTTTGTTTTGTTTCTTAAAAGACAGCTTTCAGATGCTGGTGGTGTAAAAAATCTCATTTTTTTTTTGAAATAATAAATTATTTCAGAATTTTCCGATGTTACAGGGGATAATGTAAGTTTTAAATTTTGATAGGTTACAGAAGGCTGCATATTCTGTAAGGGATTCAAAGCTAAAAGGTAGGTGTAAAGACAGTTTTCTTTTGTCATTGTACTGTTGGTGGTGGTGGTTTTTTGTTTTTTTGTTGTTTTTCTGGAAACTGAACCTGGAGCTTCAGGCAGGCCACACCAAGCATTCTAACATAGAGCCATACACCTTCAGCCTAGACATAACTGTTTTTGTTTTCTGAGACAGGGTTTCTCTGTGTAGCCCTGGATGTCCTGGATTCACTTTGTAGACCAGGCTGCCCTCAAACTCACAGAGATCTGCCTGCCTCTGCCTCCCAGAGTTTTGGGATCACAGGCGTGCACCACTGCACCCAGCTAGAGATAACTTCTGAATAGCATTTTTGAATATAGCTAGAAGGGGCCAGTGCTGATGAAATGGTGGCGGTGGCTGACAGGCAATACATTCCCGCTGTAGATTTCTTACTGTGTGGTGTTGGTTATCATCATGCTGGAATGGAGCTGTCAGACAGAAAATTGGTTGAAGAATTGTTTACTTCTGGAGATCTACCAGTTCTTTGTAAGTAAAATACATTTCATGTGGATATTAAAATATTTTGGAAAATATTTTTAAGAGAATAAAACTTAAATATTCTGATTTGTTTCTTCCAAGAACTTAAAAAGAGCTGTGCATGTGTGTGTTGCTGTAAATACTTTGGCAATGTTTAATTCTTTATCATTTTATTGGACATAGTATAATTTGAAAAGAACTTATTAGCTTTTTTGTGTTTAGGGTATAGTATTATTTTAGATTACAAAATCCTCTGTTCCTTTTCCTAAATTTCTTGTAGTTTTTATTCCATTGATATCACTCTATGTTTTATAAGAAAACATCTTCCCAGGACAGTAACCTTACAAGGCTTGGTTGTCCTTACCCTGACAGTCACCACCAGCACACTGGCTATGGGTGTGAACTTGCCGGCTCACCTGGTAGTGGTGAAGTCCACCCTTCACTACACTGGAGGCATGTTTGAGGAGTACAGCGAGAGCGACATCCTGCAGATGATTGGGAGAGCGGGCCGGCCCCAGGTACGGGCAGGAGCCTTTTCCTTCCACATTCTAAGTAAAGCAAGAGGGGGTGTGTGTGGTTTTAATTTGCATTTCATAATTAGATAAGATTGAAAAAGATGTAATTTAAAACTCAGCTTTGCAGCTGGGTATTGTGCATGCCTTTAATCCCAGCCCTCAGGAGGCAGAGGCAGGAGGATCTCTGTGAGTTCAAGGCCAGCCTGGTCTACAAAGTGAGTCCAGGACAGCCAGGGCTACACAGAGAAACCCTGTCTCAACCCCCACCCCTCAAAAAAGAATCGTATAGACAAGACTTACTAGCTGGGATGTGATGTGCTCTCCACACTGAAGCTCTGTCTACAGCACTTCCTGAATGAGGCCAGTGTGCAGGGCTGGAAGAGCTTTGAAAGTCTTTACCTCCTGCTTTTATTCTTTTGTTTATTTTAGAAACTGGATCTCTATATGTAGCCGAGGCTGGACTCAAACTTGCCACGTTCTTGTTTTGCCTCCTGAGTACTAAGATTATAGCATGTGGCACACATCTGGCAGTCTTGGCATTTTGGATGGGTCATTGTTCATTGTGAAGGACTGCTGTGCATTGCAGAACATGTAACATCCCAGGGTGGTAGCAGTAAATGTTGTAATTAGGTCAGCCCATATGCATCTCAAAATGTCTTGACAAGTGTTTGAATGAGTAAGTCATTCTTATACATACTAAGAGAACATTCTGGAAGAAAATCATTTTCAAAATACTAAAATTTTATATCACACAAGTTTTTAATTTTAGAGGATAAATTAAATATATTAAATTATGTAGTGTTACTATTGCTGGGATGAAACACCATGAGCAAAAGCATTGGCTTACACATCCACATCACAGTCCGCCTGTCTTTGAAGGAAGTCAGGACAGGGACTCAGGACAGATGACAGAAGCCATGGAGGGTGCTCTTTACCAGCTTGTTCTCCATGGCCTGCTCAGCCTGCTGTCTTTAGAACCAGCAGCACCCACAGTGGGCAGCCCTCCCCATCAATCTCTAAGACAGTGCCTACAGGCCTGCCTGCAGGCTGATCTTACAGAAGCATCTTCTCAGCTGAGCTTCCCTCCTCTCAGAAGACTTTTGCTTGTGTCAAGTTGACATAAAGTACTCAGCATAAGCTGGGTGTGGTGGCACACACCTGTGATCCCAGCACTTGGGAGGCAGAGGTAGACGGATCTCTGTGAGTTCAAGGCTAACCTGGTCTACAAAGTAAGTCCAGCAGAGCTAGGGCTACACAGAGAAACCCTATCTCGAAAAACAAACAAACAACCACAAAAAAACTGGTCAGCATATATGGAAACTACACTAAATCATAACTTTTAATTCAATTTACAAGATTTTTTTTTTTACTTTAGCATTGTCAGAATTGTTATACTGAAACAAAAGTGGCATTTACAATTATACTTAGGAGATTTTTAAATTAAACTTTTTGTTAATATTAAAATTCAGAAACAAGTTTTAATCCTTTTAGCTTACTGTTTAAGACAAGGAGCCGTTCACTATGAAATGAACATTCTGGGGAGAAGGCTCTACCCTCTGCTAATGTCTGTGCTTTGTGACTGTTGCAGTTTGACACCACAGCTACTGCAGTTATCATGACTCGCTTAAGCACGAGAGAGAAGTACCTTCAGATGTTAGCTTGTAACAACACTATAGAGAGCAGGTAATAGAACAGCTCCAAAGGAAAATCAAACTATCCTGACTTATTTTCAGTTTAATATATGAAGAGGAAATTTGGTTTGGGGATTTTCTAAGGCCATTCTCTTGAAATTAGTCTAACAACTTAACTGTAAAACTAATGTCATTTTAGTAATTAAATAGATTTATTTAAAGACAAAGAGTTAATCTAGTGGTGATTATTAACATACAATACTACATATCTCTGTTATAAAATCCTAAAAAGTAATAAGGTCTTACTAATTATTACTGTATTATTATAACCTATAAATATTAAATTTGTAACTTTTACCAATACTTTCTCACCTTAAACTTTATTTTATAATGAGAGAATATGAATATCTGGGATTGTGTTCACTATGCCATATATTCTCCTCTTCGGGAAAAGTAGGGTGTAAGCTTCACTACTATTGCCATACTGACTTTTCATACAAAATATGTCTCATCAAATTAGGAAGTAAGGAGAATCTCAACTTTTTAAGTTGTTGAACTGCCTTTTAAGGATTTTCTCTTGTATTTTTGAAAATTATTTTTGATGAATTATTAAAGTAGCAAATATATATATATATATATTATTAAAGCTTAGAAAGTGAGATTTATGTTCTTGAAATTCACATTAATAATGCAGAGGCTTTCCCCACTAGCTTGCACAGACATCTTATTGAACATTTAAATGCAGAGGTCGTGATGCACACCATCACCGATGTGAACGTTGCTCTGGACTGGATCCGATCCACCCTGCTGTACATCAGGGCTCTGAAAAACCCAGCTCATTATGGTTTGTTACCTTGACCTGGAAGTACAGTGATTGTTTTTCAAGTCATACTGTTACAAAACAGATTACAGAAACTATTAAGCAACAACAATGAAAAAATAGTATCAGTCACCAATGTATAAGAGATAAGAGTTGACAAAAATGAGAACACACTGTCTGCTTTTATTCCCAGATATGTCAAGAGCTTTAAAGTCAACATTGTTAAAAATAGACTCAATGGGAGAAAAAATTAAGCACCTAAACTGATTTAAAATAAGTTAAAGTTTTGAATCTTTCTCGTGTTTATCATTCAGCTGCTTCTTGTTCTAAATTTGTGGCTGTTCATTTTCCAATTTATAAGAACACAAAGCAATTTCATGATGTCCTTGTTTTTAATTGCAAAGTAGTATTGTGTAAATGTGACACAATTTCTGTATCCATTCTTCAGTTGACATCTAGGTTGTTTCCAGATTCTGGCTATTACAAATAAAGCTGCTATGAACATATTTGAGCAAATGTCCTTACTGAATAGTGGAGCATCTTTTGGATATATGCCCAGGAGTGGTATAGTTGAGTCTGAGGTAGCACTGTTCCCAATTTTTTGAGAAAGCGCCAGATTGATTTCCTAAGTGGTTGTACAAGTTTACATTCCCACCAGCAATGGAGGAGGGTTCCCCTTTTTCCACATCCTCTTCAGCATGTGTTGTCACTTGAGTTTTTGATCTTAGCCATTCTGATGGGGATAAGATGGAATCTCAGAGTCGTTTTGATTTGCAATTCGGAATGACAAAGGACATTGAGCATTTATTTGTTTCTCTGCCATTCGATATTCCTCTATTGAGAATTCCCTGTTTAGCTCTGTACCCCATTTTAAATTGGATTACTTGGTTTGTTGGTGTTTAACTTCTTGAGTTCTTTATATATTCTGTATATTAGCCATCTGTCAGATGTGGGTTTGCTGAAGATCTTTTCCCAGTGTGTAGGCTGTTGCTTTGTTCTGATGACAGTGTCCTTTGCTTACAGAAGCATTTCAGGTTCATGAGGTCCCATTCATTGATTGTTGATCTTAGAGCCTGAGCTGTTGGTGTTCTGTTCAGGAAGTTGTCTCCTGTGCCAGTTGGCAGCTCAGTTTCCATGTGAGTTCCCGAGTAAGGGAGTAGGGACTGCCTCTGTCATGAACTCAGTTACCTGCTCTTTGATCACTTGCCCCTGGCGATGCAGCCTTACCAGGCCACAGAGGAAGAGCATCTAGGCAGTTCTGATGAGACTTAATAATCTTTGGGCAGATGGCAGGGCAGGAGAACTGCCTCTTTCGGTGGACTAGGGGAAGAGGATAGGGGAAAAGAGGGAGGAAGGGTGGGGCTGGAAGGAGTTGAAGGAGGGGGTTTCAATTGGGATATATAATGAATAAATTGTGAAAAAAATAAAAATTTAAAAAAGAACACAAGGCAAATAATAAAAACAAATAGGATGTAATTTTATTTTCCATTTTTTAATACAAACAATGTCCCGTTGTATTAGTTTTCGAACAAATGACTTAAAATATGTTGGAACCACCAACACTTACTTTCTCATGCAGTTTGTGAAACCAGGAGTCTCAGCGAGTAGCCCTGGATCCGAGTGTCCTTTGAGGTGTCAGCAACATGCCAGTCAAGGCTGCAGTTATCTGATGGCTGTGGCAGGGCTGGAGGATTCTCATCTGAGAAGGCTGTCTCGTAGAGCTCTTGGCTGGAGGCTTAGTTTTTTAATTTGGACTTTTCCCACATCCCTCTTCCTGTACAGAGAATAATACAAGACAGACTAGCTCAGTGAAGAGCTGCATTTCCTTATTTGTAACTGTGGTCACACATTATCGCTTATTTTAAAACAAGTTACTAGTCCTGGTCATGTGAAGGGGAGAGGAATCAAGTTCATTTTTTGGAGGGAAGAGATCAAAATTGTTATGAATATTTTTTTTTAAAAAGCTGAGGTCTTGCTATGTACCCTTGGCAAACCTGAGTCACAGGCGTGTCACCATTGAGAGTTGTGTGCCACTGTGGTTATCTGTGAGTGTGCTATAACACCCTCGCCCCCCCCCACACACACACACTGTTCTGCACCTGTCTGCATGGTTTTCCTGATACATCTCAGAAGCTCTCTGTTTAATTAAATTGTAGGCCAGGGTATAAAGTGACAGGCTGCCGTGTGGTCTTTTAATGGACATCTGTCATTGTGCTTTTCCCCTTGTCTTCCCTCCCACTGCTTTCCCTACCTCCACAGCCCCTATGGCTGGGCCTTTACATCCCACAGATAGTCCTCCCTTCTTCATTGTGTCACCCGAGCATTACCTTCTTCCATCGCCCTTAAGTTCTCCCTTTCTCATGGTCTGCTTGCACCACAAGCATGCACACATGCACACACTTAAACCTGGATTGCATACAGGAGGCAAAATGTGGTCTTTGTCTTTCCAAGTCTGGCTTACTTCTCTTAATATAGCAATCTTCAGTACCACTTATTTTCCTACAAATGCCATGATTCATTTTTCTTCATGGCTGGAAAAAGTCCTTTGTCCTCGTACATCTACTTCTTTATCCAGTCATCTGCTGAGGAGCGTTTAGGCTGGCCCCGTTTCTTCCTGTTGTATCGAGGGCAGTGCCATACATGGATGGGCACATATCTGTGTAGTATGTTGATTAAGCAGTCTTAGGGTGTTTACCTAGGGTTGGTAAAACTGGGTCATAACACCATTCTGTTTTGCTTGTTTTAAAAAATACTAAACAGATGTCTTTGTTTAACTTTTATTTTTGTGTATATATGTCTGTGTGAGTGTGCATGTGTGTGTAGATGGGGGGGTGTGCCTGTACTCGTGAGTGGACACTAGCAAAGAGCACCAGACAGCTTCTGTTGTTTTATTTAATGCTTTGAGGGTAGGCTCTCTAGCTGAATCTGCAGCTCGGTCTTCTCAGCTACGCTGGAAGATAGGAAGCCCCCGTCATCCTCCTTTCTCCACCTCCCTTGGAGCTAGAGTTACAGGCAGGTGGGAGCACTTAACCAGCCCCATGTGTCATTTTTCTAAGCAGTTCCGGTTGATGCGTGTGTTCATCTTTGCACGTGTGTAATTCTTCTGCATGCTAAATTCTGAGAAATGGAGTTTCTAGTGAGAGGGTACATCCATTTTAAAATGTAGCAGCTAACTGCTGTCCTTGGTGTTCCATGAAGCCGTAGCAGTCAGCAGTGCTTGAGAGCACCGTGTTCACACACACTCTGCAGGGTAGGTGCTTGGATCTGTCTATCAGTGCTATATGCATTCACTTGTGTCTCAATTTGACTTCTTCTCGTGAGTACTTCATTTCTATAGTGAAATTTTTATATTGCATTATCACAGTAAATGGCACAAATCTTAGGTACAAATATCAATTAAATATATGCAGAGACACAGACACCCACATATAATCACAGTCCAGCTCAATATATTGAGTGTTTTTCACAAGTACCCACATGTTCTGTTATATATGTTTGAGGTAAATGGAAGTATTCACTTTTTTGTCTTTGGGGTTTTTTTCATTCATAGTGTTCATGAGATCTCTTCATATAATTGAGTGTTTTAGTAATAATTCCTTTTGTCATTACAGTATAAACCCAGTTATATCAATATACCACATTTCCATCAATTATTCTGTGAATGGACACATAGATCATTTCCAAATTTTGACCATGTACACCTGCTTCAGCTGCTCTGGCCCCCACACAGACACATAGATACATAACTAATAAAAATAGATCTTTAAACTGGTTCTACATAGTTCTTGCTAAAATATTGTTTCTGATCACTTAATACAGTTTAAGAAAATAAAATATAGCCAGTTGATATTGAAAAGGTTTCAAAATAGTGGCTGTATTCTATGAATAGTAAAGCCTTTTTGTGCTTAGAAACTGTTATTAATATATACAATATAGGTGTTATTCTTTATGTGAAGTTTAAATTGAATCTATAAAGATTAATTAAATACACTTTGATTTTTTAAATAAAGTTTCATGACTTAACACAGGTTTTGCATCTGGATTGAACAAGGATGGAATTGAAGCAAAATTACAAGGTTAGATGTACTTCCTTCTAAAACATATATTGTATAAATGTTGATGAAAATATCACTTACTAAATAAATAAGAATATACTTCTGTAAATTATTTTTAAAGATAAACTTGTTTGGAAAATAATGAATTATTTATTTTTCATACATAAAACTTAGCATATGTAGTTTTCCTATATTTATTAAATCTGTCAGAGTATCTGCTCTTACATAAAATGTTAACTTGGCTTATTTGGGTTCTGTTTTTTTTTAATGACCCTGATCTTTGGAAATATTGTCAATAGAGTAAACATTTAATTTTCTTTCTTTTAGCTTAATTTTAGTTGAAAATATAATCCTACATTTATTTTGGGTTCTCATCCCACTCATACAATATTTCTCTTTCAAACTTCAACTTTGGGTATTTAACTTTATTATTTCACTATCTGTCTTTTAAATATAACAATTCAATTAGCACTTATTAGAATTAAATATTGCTGAGTTTTCTTTGTGTTCAGACTTTCAGTAGAAATAAAGAATTTTGGATCCACTAAATATATTAATTTTAATTTGTTCTGTGAATGTTTATATGTGGCCAAGTAAGAATAAAGAGATAAAGATAAAATAATAAATTATCTCATTTAAAGAATAAATAGGTTTCTGGGTGTGGTGGCATATACTTGTAATCCTAGTATTCAAGAACAAGATGCAGGAGGATGACAGTGAGGCCAGCTTGTTCTACATAGTGAGTTTTAAACAGACAAGCCTATAGTGAGACCCTGTCTCAAAACGAACAAAACAACACAGAAGAAATATGTTACTTAAACATGGCTGTGAGTGATCACATGTATTTATCATGCTGCTGTTAAAATATAAATTTATAAAATAGTTGTATTATTCTTCTGAACCATTTTGTAATTAAATTTTAATTAAATCATACATTAATAAAAATGATAAATTGTACATAAGAAATCAGCTAAGTAAAAGTGCATCTGTCTGTTCTGATAATTTTAATGTTTAATTTTCAGTTAGCATATTAACTATTCATGCTTGCTTTATTTTTCATTATTAGCTGATACAGTGAGCTTTATGTCGGAGAAACTTATTAGCTATATCTGTATCTGTTTATTATATACATTGATAAAAATGTTATGGTTGTAGGAGAGGCTGTTTCTCACTCAATGCAAGGCCCAGGGCCACTACTCCTATAACAAAAGATTGATTATCTTGGTAAATTTATTTTTTAAATTAGAGTTTTACATGTTATGGGAGCCTTTGAAAATGACCCCTACACCTTGTGGAACCTGTACTTTTTTGGCTGTTTTGTGAAAGAAGTGGATAGCTGTGGTGTGGCATGACTGACTAAAAAGGTGATCATCATCCACGCCAATAAGCAGGGAGGAGCGGCCCACGCCTGTGTGTGTAGACTTTTCTAGGCCTCTCTGGGTCCCATTTCTTTTCCCTGGATATGGAGTAGGACCCCTCCAGAGTGAAGGCTTAGGAACGTTTGTTAGGACAGTGGCTGCTCTGTGACTATGCTGTACCCAGAAAGGCCACGGAAGGTCAGGGCAATCAACCATTCTCAGGCTTCTCAGTCTCCTTCAGGTCAAAGTGTGCTGGGCTTAGTGTTCTCTGAGCCCTGACATTTTCCTAACTCCCTCAGGAAGGACAGTACACAGAGCATGCTGTTCCTAAACTTGATTGTGCTTCTTGCTCAATAGCCTCGAAGAACAACATCGTGAGCCTTGGTTAGAATAAAGCGCAAAGCTTCACAGCGCCTGCAGACTGCATCGCGGTGGCTCCTGCCTCTTTCTGACTTCATGTCTAGTCACTTACCCAGTTTCTTTTTCTAGCCCCAGCTTGGCCTTCTGTGATCATCACAGTGTGCTCGTCCTCGCTCAGGCTTTCTTCATGGTCAGTCCCTTGCTCTTGGAGCGTGCTCAAGCATTTCACATGGCTGGCACCTTTATTTCATTCGTTAGGTCTCTGTTTAGATTCTAACCTTTTGGAGAGCACTTCCTCCTGCTTTTTCAAATCTGTGTCCACATAAAGATGAAATGACTCCATGTGCTTATTACTATTGTTCTTGTTTTTGGAAAAGATGCTTTTATTGTGACAGTTAGGGATGTCCTTGTATAGAAATTATATGGCTGAATTAGAAATGCATGCAAACTTTGGTTAGGAGCTTAAAACAATTATTTTAAAAATCTTTCTCAGCTTTAGTTTTTATGGTAGTTTTCAATACGTAGACTGTTGTGTATTTGTGTGTTGATTTTTCCATTAAAATGCAAGTTCTACATGTATGCGGGAATCTGTTCTGTCCACTTCTGTAAACTCAGTGATGCTCAGCACACAGGATGGTAAGAATCGTCCTTGACTGAGTGACCGGTGAGTGGGCACCTTGACAGTGGGTCACTAAGAAGATTAGAAAATAGTTCAAAAGCTGTAATTATCAAATGAGTTAAACTGTGTCAAGTAGCCAGCGTGACACGAACCTTGTAAGGATGTCATGGGTTTTTGGATTGGGCAGGGTGCGTTGTTCCCTCTGCTCTGAACTGTCTCCCTTCTGGGTTGTTGCATGGGGCACTGAGAACAGTAAGCAGTAGGTAGTTATTAGAAGTAGTTTCCTACTTCCTGTCTGTTAGTTGAACGAATTAATATTGCTTCCTATACAGAGGCTTCTTGAGGAGGACGTGGCAGCCTTACCATAGAGACAGAAGCAAAAGCTAAACGCTTCAGCGAGAAAACATTTAAGTGATGATTTCAATGAGGTGGCGAATAGGAACAGGGACAGACTGGTGCGCTTGAATCAGAGTTCATAAAATTCTGACTTTACATCTTGGAAGCAAGAGAGTGGGTACCAAGTGAGGTCTGTAACTCTTGTACAAACCTTATCAAGGCAGCTATGACCATTTAGGTTGGCAAAGAGGAAAGCAATAATGGCCCTTCTGCAATCGCCTCACACATTGTTCCTGGCTCAGAGGCGCTTCAGAAGTAGAGAAGCGACGGCACTTTATGATGCTGAAACACACACCTCTGGGTGAGGTGTTAAGGTGTTACTGACACAGGTGAAGTTGTATGTGGAACTACATACAACAGGTAGAGTGCATCACTATGCAGATGAGGCAGAGGGCCATGCCTCTCTGTGAAGCCAGGCTGTGGGGCTTTTAAACCTTCCTGCTCCAGCCTGCTTCCTCCTTGGAAGTGTGTCGTTACCTAATAAGTTCTGTCACTCTTCTTGGTCCTATCTACAAGTCTCTGGGACACAAGAACCTGGAACCACTCAGTAGGGGCCCTTTGAATCCTGGTATCAGCCAGTATCACTTTATGCTATTATATGTAAGGAAAAAAGCCGTAACGCAGAATAGATAGCAAAACAATTCCTTGCACTTGGAGCAAGTAACTCAGTCTCAGTTCTTTAGTTTCTTAATGTGGATATGTAAGTTATATTTTTGTATGCTTTATTATTTTTGAGAACTAACTAAAGATATATATATATATATATATATATATATATATATATATAATTTCAAATGTTTTAAGTGCTGAATGGTATTTAATAATTGGATGTTATAATGTAGGTTTTCTTCTCGCTTCTTAAGACTCCAGGTCTTCCAGAACAATTTACACTAGAGCAGACATCGTTAACATATATATTAGTAAATTTTTATTTTCATTGCTTCCCTATTGTACTAAATTTAAAAATGTGTTTTCTTTAATTGAACAGAATTATGTTTGAAGAATTTGAAAGATTTATCCTCACTAGACCTGATAAAGATGGATGAAGATGTTAATTTCCAACCAACAGGTATTTTTAATTTAACACTTGCTTACTAATTCTAAAATTTTGTTTTTCTAAAATTTAAGCAATGGTAAAACTAACTTGTGATTTTGTTTTCAGTAGAGTATCATCATCTTTAGCTGCAAGGCATCAGTTCCTATAAGTCCCTTTTGAAATTGTATAGTTCATGGCACAAAGGATTCCCTGATTTGGGTGATGCTCAGCAGAGGATTTGAAGTCTTGGGTCTGCAGGCATTGTAGGCCAGTTACAACCAGCGTAGACCACCTTTGCTGCTTGAACACACAGCATGGGTTATCTGAGTGGCTGCGTAGGCTCCAGTGTGTAGGAAAGCAAAATTGCCTTCTGCTCTCTTAGGTGTGTTGACAGAGGGGCTCTGAGTTGTGTGTCAGAAACAGTGAGGTCTGTCCATTCCCTCCCTCTCCACATCTGTTGTCCTCCTGTTACAAGACAAGCACCTCTGTTTCTGACAGTGCTTGCCTGTGGTGTACCGCTGACTCATTGTGGCCTTGGTTTTGATGACACGCGCACAGAGCTGAGACTATTGTGTGTTGTTCTATTCTTTGATATAAGTTATGCTCTCATAAAAACATGGCTTAGTTACAGAAAATAAATACTTCTAATACTATAACGGGGCACAGGGGTGCCGTGACTTATTTTAAGGGAAAGTTACAAGTCCTTCTTGCACTTGCTGTTCCAGCTTAAAGCGTTGAGTGTGCCAGATGTCAGGTTTGTCAGGGTGTGCCCTGAGTTCACATACTTCATGGTTCCCCTCCTCTCTCTCCCAGTTTCCTTCTCTCACCCTTCTCTTTCTCAGCTGAGTTTTGCTTAGAATTTAAGTAAAAGAATAAAGAGGCTGTTTTCATGGTGTTTAGAATTGGGACTGATTTTGGAGGAAAATACTGACTTTATTATTCAAGTTAATCATTGTAAGGGAAAATATATGGGAAATTTTAAATAAAATTCAGGATCTATTGATTTGGCATGTATTCTTCTATTTTAATGAACTTTTTACATAGATGCAGCCATATTCTAGAAATTGTGTGTCATCTTCATTATATTCAGTGTACAGGCCCCGCTGAGTCCCAGCCCTGTGTGACAAGCCTTTCCACTTCCTGGCTTCTGTACTGAGCTGTCTAAAGAGAGGGACTACAAGAATTTCTAATGTAACTTCCTCATCTACCCTTAGCTATTCTAGATCATAAAACAATCAGTATTCTCACTATCACTTTTCTGTGTTATTGCTGTTATCATTCTGGGCTCTTTTATTTTTGAGACAGGAAGTGAAACTCACCATGTTGAGCTGGATGCTGATGCAGCTGGCAGCAATCCTCAAGCCTCTGCCTCCTGAACTCTGGATTACATGCCTAGTTCCTACAGTAGCCCTGGTGCCAGTGAAGTTATTCTATCTGCTGTTAGTTAATGATCATCTAACGCGCTGGCTTTCTCCATTCTCAGTGGACTTTAGCTGATCTTCTCTTCCAGACACCGCTGTGTGTGTCCTCCTGCTTTTAAGTTGGCGCCTCTTCTTACTATCGGCTAATGAAGGCTTCAGACTTCAGAGCTCAGTTTGCAGTTTTGCTTCTTGGGAAATGCAATTTACCATCAGAGTTGCAGCTACAAACATTTTGTGAATTTGTTAAGAACTGCAGTTTGTGTGTTGGCAGCAGCAAAGCTTGACTAGGAGCCAGGGCTGTGTGCTGCCAGGTGAGCAGCTGGCGTTGTCTCGGAGATGGCTGCTGGGGGAAGCGGGGTTGCTGACCTTTAACTGCAGATAAGAGGATCAGGTGAATCGGGATGAAGGAAGTTCATGAAGAAACCCTCTTTATACAGGGTTAGCATGGCTGTTAAGGGAAGAGAAAGGTACTTGTGAAGGATTGTATGCAGATGTGGGCAACGTGTTTCTCAAGAGAGTCACACTTAGGTGTCTTTTTAGTAGTCGTGAATGACTCATGACTTCTGAAGCCACTGTGCCCAAAAGACGTCTAAAGGACTTTCCCTCCTAATTTTCCTCCTTTTTTGGTAAGCTAGACCATAGGGTAGTTTCATAGGGTCACAAGAGCCAAAGTAATCCTTTGGATTTCAGCTTTATCTTTTAGTTCTTTGAGGGTTTGTTTATTTCTTTATCTATTTTTCAGGATAAGGTTTCTCTGCGTAGTCCTGGTTGTCTTGGAACTCACGCTATAGACCAGGCTGGTCTTGAACTCACAGAGATCCACTTGCTTCTGGCTTCCCAAGTGCTGGGACCAAAGGCATGTGCCACCAACACATGTCTCTTTGAAGGTTTACAAATGATAGATGCATTTCATTTTTTTCTTTCTTTCTTTTTTTAAAATTTATTTATTATTTATTACAATTTATTCACTTTATATCCCCACTGTAGCCCCCTTCCTCATCTCCTTCCAGTCCCACTCACCCCCCCTCCCCCTACACCCCACCCCTAGTCTGCTGATAAGGGAAGTCCTCCTCCCTTTCCCTCTGACCCTAGCCTATTAGGTCTCATCAAGGCTGGCTGCATCATCTTCCTCTGTGGCCTGGTAAGGCTGCCCAACCATCACCTCAGGGGAAGGTGATCAAAGAGCCACTGAATTCATGTTAGAGATAGTCCCTGTTCCCCTTACTAGGGAACCCACTTGGAGACTGAGCTGCCATGGGCTACATCTGAGCAGGGGTAGATTTATTTCTGTTAGCTATTTTAGTTGACTTTAACAGAATGCTATTTCATAATTATTCAGACTGCCATTAACGTAGGTAGCAGTTCCTAACTGCTATTTCTAAATCTTGGGGTTTTTAATTTTTTTGTTTTGTTTTGAGACTGTCTCTCTCTGTACCCCATACTAGCCTCAGACTAGAGATGATCCTTCTGCCTCAGCCTTCAGAGTGCCAGGATGACAGGCATGTGCCATCACATTTTAGTTGATTTTTATGACTTTCTTGTTTGTTATGTTATTACTATCTTGTTTCATCTTCTTGAGTTTATTGTTTTGTATATAAATTCTATTTGTATATTCAATAATTCTGCTTCATATAGTTTTTGTTTTTAAATTTGTGGTCATGATACCCCAATATTTAGATAGTTTTGTCTGTTAGCTTATTGATATTGTTCCTATTTTAAGAAAGATTACTCCTTTAAAAATAGCTGGTATCTGCAAGAAGGTTGGCAGTCATTAAACTAGAATGTAGCTCATCTATGAAGGAAAGAATGCCAGGAGGACAGATTTTAGCATGCATTATAATCCTTGGTGCACTTGACAAAAATGGTGGGGAAATAAGTTGACTATAACTGTGTCTGCTGGGCAGGCTGTTGGCTGACATGCCTACACTAGCGTGCTGTCACTCCACTGGCTGGGAGATCTGTGACGGCGTGTCTCAGTGTTGCTGTCATGGTGGGCTGATTTGGGATAAGTGCAGGTGAAGCCAGTGGCTCTTGCAGTAGGAAATCTGAGAGGTTCATTCTCACAGCTCCCATGCCTCTACCTTGCAAACTTTACCTGAGTGGCCTTCCAACTGAAATACTGTGGACTTATTACTCTGAGAACACCCATCAATTGAGAACTGTATTGGCAGCAAGTCGCCTTGAATTCCTGTTTATTTGTAACTCTTTTTTTTCCATGTTGGTTCCATCCTTTGGTTTTTAATAATTTTCTTTATATTTCTTCTCTTGATTATTTTTTCTTACCTAAGAAACTTCATTCTAGTTAATAAACCAACAAATATTAATGTTTTGCTTATTTTTTATGTCTTTTAGTAGGGAGGTACTTTATATTAATTTTTTAAATGTTATTAATTATACTTTATTCACTTTGTATCCCCCCATAAGCCCTTCCCTCCTTCCCTCCTGGTCCCACCCTCCCTTCCCCTTCTTCATGCATGCCCCTCCCCAAGTCCACTGATAGGGGAGGTCCTCCTCTCCTCCCTTCTGATCTTAGTCTATCAGATCACATCAGGAGTGACTGCATTGTCATCTTCTGTGGCCTGGTAAGGCTGCTCCCCCCCTCAGGGAGGTGATCAAAGAGCAGGCCAATCAGATTGTGTCAGAGGCAGTCCCTCTTCCCATTACTATGTAACCCACTTGGACACTAAACTGCCGTGGGCTACATCTCTTCAGGGGTTCTAGAGCCATTAGGGAAATGCAAATCAAAACAACCCTGAGATTTCACCTTACACCCATCAGAATGGCCAAGATGAAAAACTCAAGTGACAACACATGCTGAAGAGGCTGTGGAGAAAGGGGAACCCTCCTCCACTGCTGGTGGGAATGTAAACTTGTACAACCACTCTGGAAATAAATCTGGCGCTTTCTCAGACAACTAGGAATAGCGCTTCCTCAAGATCCAGCCATACCACTTCTAGGCATATATCCAAATGAGGCTCAAGTACACAATAAGGACATTTGCTCAACCATGTTTGTAGCAGCTTTATTTGTAATGGCCAGAAGCTGGAAACAGCCCAGATGCCCCTCAACTGAAGAATGGATGCAGAAATTGTGGTACGTCTACACAATGGAGTATTACTCTGCAATGAAAAATAAGGAAATCATGAAATTTGCAGGTATATTAATTTTTGAACAGACAATGAAAGGACCATTTTCCATTATATTCCCCAAATGACTGTGTTCTTGCACTGCTCTTTTAGAATGTCCTTCCTGATACACTGTGTTACTTGCACTCTCACTGAACACACCCAACTCCTATTTGGGGCAGTGACTCCAACTGTGACCTAGTTCCTTCCCTAAGTAATTCACTAACTAACTAACTAATTAGTGTTTGTTAATTCTGTCTGTTTTACAATGTTCTTGATGCCTGTCCCTCTATTGGCATGCCAGAAATTTTCCTTCTTCAAGAAAACCTATGGTTTATACATCAATGCTTACAGTTCCCTTGAGACTCAGGATGCTACTTTGCTTTTCCTGGCTCTTTTCCATGTATGTTTGTAAGGACTGGAATTCTTTGGGCTGCTTTGGACAACTACTAATTAGATCCAGTAGCCTCTAAAGTGAATTTTATGCCTTCAGTTCCTCCTCCCAACCACCTTGCTATTCTATTTTCAAACAATTATCTTCAGACTCTAGTTTAACTTAAAAATATTGCTCAAGAATTATAAGTGGTCCTGCTATTTTACAATCAGATCCAAATTCTGAAATGCTCTGAATAACTGTAAAAGCTCCTTGAGGCCCCTCTAGTTTATTATTCATCATCTCATAATTTTTAAACTTAGGCAGCATTTACTTAGTATTACGCACCACAACCATATTTTGAGATTTGTACTATTATTACCCTAGTACATTAAGAAATGTGCACATAGTAAGTGATGACTGGCACCAGGCAGGCTGGCTGGAGTTCAAAATGATCATCAAGCCATACCCCCTTCTACAGCCATCTACAGCCATCTAAAGATGTCTTCTGTCTCAGTAAATAAATCCCAATTCTCTCCAAGGTCACAGTGCCTTTGTTTCCTTACTGCCAAGTCATATAAGTCACTTTCAAAATCTTGTTTAAAGCTCATTTTTCCTATTCTATCATGCTGTACTGGCCTTTATCTCAGGGTTAATTTCTTCTGTACCTTAGTGTGTATGTGAATGTTATCATTCTGTGGATCTTGTTCTCTGTCTTGCCCATGGTTCCACCTTCAGGCAACCTGTAAGCTCCACAGGTTGTATATTCTGCATTTTGAGGAGTGTCTTCTGCTTGGGGCTCACAGTGCACATTAAGTAGATATTAAGCAAATGCTTGTTAAACTTCTTTTTTCTGTTTTTTAATTTTTATTAATTACAGTTTATTCACTTTGTATTCCCCCTATAGCTCTCTCCCTCCTCCCTTCCCAATCCCATCTTACCTCTCCTTTTCCCAACCCTGTCCCTCCCCAAGTCCACTGATAGGGGAGGTCCTCCTCTCTTTTCTTCTGATCCTAGTGTATCAGGTCTCATCAGGAGTGGCTGCATTGTCTTCCTCTGTGGTCTGGTAAGGTTGCCCCCCCCCTCAGGGGGAGGTGATCAAAAAGCAGGCCAATCAACTCCTGTCAGAGACAGTCCCTATCCCCATTACTATGGAGGCCACTTGGATACTGAACTTCCATAGGCTACCTCTGTGCAGGGGTTCCAGGCCATCTCCATGAGTGGTCCTTGGCTGGAGTATCAGTCTCAGAAAAGACCCCTATGCCCGGACTTTTTGGATCTGTTGCTCTCCTAGTGGAGCTCCTGTCCTCTCTAGGACTTACTATCTCCCAGTTCTTTCATAAGATTCCCTGCACTCCACCCCACCCAAAATTTGGCTATGAGTCTCAGCATCTGCTCTGATACCCTGCAGGGTAGAGCCTTTCAAAGGCCCTCTGTGGTAGTCTCCTGTCTTGTTCCCTGTTTTCTCCCTCTTCTGATGTCCATCCTCTTTACCTTTCTCAATGGGGATTGAGCATCTTAGCCAGAGTCCTCCTTCTTGATTAGTTTATTTAGGTGTACAGATTTTAGTATGTTTATCCTAATTATACTTGTTAAACTTCTTAAAGAGCAAGGTGTGGGGCTGGAGAGGTGGCTCAGAGGTCAAGAGCACTGGCTTCTTTCCAAAGGTCCTGAGTTCAATTCCCAGCAACCACGGGGTGGTTCACAACCATCTGTAGTGAAATCTGGTGCCCTCTTCTGGTGTGCAGGTGTACATGCAGGCAGAACACCGTATATGTAATTAATGTATCTTTTTTTTTGTACCAGCTAATGTGGACAATGTTTGTTTTCTATCTTTTCACACAGAGGCAGGAAGACTAATGGCTTGGTATTATATTACATTTGAGACAGTGAAGAAATTTTATGCAATAAATGGAAAAGAAACTTTATCAGATTTAGTAAGTTTTCACTAGAAATTAATAATTATAGAAAAAATAATAACTCATATGGTCTCTATAACTTAAACTTGAATGAGCAGAAATCAAAAATTATTTTAATGGTCATGTCTCCCTCTGATCATGAGATAGAGAACATAACTTCTAAGAATGCATTATATTTTTATTTGTTTCTTATCAAAGCTAAGAAAATTTATTTTCAAATAGGTATGGCTACTTTCTTACAACTTATTACTTACTTGATAATGACAATTACTTCAGAGTGATATGTAAATGTAATATGTGAGAAAGATTCCAAGAGAATACAGCATAATATATTAGCAAAATTTGCCATGAATGAATGACAGTGGGTCACAACATGACAGCATGTTGCTGTAGTGTCCTGTGCCTGCATCCCTTCCCTAAATTATCTGCCTAAGCATCACAACAGTGGAAATAGGATAACAGGATTGTGATATCTAGGAGGGGGCGGAACAGCTGACTCTGGAGAACATGGGACCAGTGAATGGGGTGGACTTAAAGTCAACAGTGGGAACAGTTTTGTAGTCACTGTGATGAGCAGGGCACAGGCAGGCTGCTGAGACCAAGAGACTGCTTTGGTTCTTCCCCTTTTGCTGGAGACATGAATATAAAAGAAGAGATTGGTAGAAGATATCTTCTACCAATCTTAAACCATATACTTTGATCTTAAATAACAGTTAGTTACCACAATAATATTGTTATAGTAAAGAGCATATAGTACCATTCTGCTTTTTGTTAAGGAGTTGTGTGAGCAAACTTTGATAAAGTCAAAGTTTTGTATTTCCATGTAAATATCATTCTTCTCTAAAAAGAAATTAAGATTAACAGATACCATTGTCAGCACCATCTGTATGTACTGTTTAAAACGCTTAGTTTCATCTCCCAGAACCAGTCTACAAATCCACATTTCTTAGCTTTTACAGCATCTTCCCATTACTAAATTATTGGGATGGTGATTTGCAAACCACAGAAGGATGAACAGCAGCAGTGACAGCCTGTAACGAGAGCAGCATGCACTGTGTGCCTCTCACGGCACTAACAGAGTACATGTGATCCTGGTCATTGTTTCAGCATTAGTGACTTCGTCCTGAAGGCTGATCACTTTATAAGTTACAGTGTTTGGTGTATTGGAGCTATTTCTAAGTATTTGTTTGTGAATGAATCCTTAAAGAAGTAAAATGTGTAAGGCCACTTTAAATTCTGCTTTGCCAGCAAATAAAACCAGAGTGCCTTTAGGAAGCAGCATATAAGTAAATTAGAGAAAAAGGCTTTAAATTTTTTTAAATGTAATTTGTTAACCTGACAAATGCTTAAATTTTACAGATTTCAATGATAGCCAGCTGCAATGAGTTTGTAGATGTGCAGCTGAGGATAAGTGAAAAGAGGACACTGAACAGTTTAAACAAAGACCCAAAGCAGATCACTATCAGGTACAGACAGTGCATGTACTTTGTAGAACGTGACAGGTTTTTAAGTTAAAAAAGATGAGCTTTCCATGTGTTTTTATCTACAGATTTCCAATGGAAGGGAGAATTAAAACAAGAGAAATGAAAGTAAACTGGTAAGGAAAATTTATTCTTAATGTACTAAAATACTGCATGCAGATCTGTAATTCATGTTTATGAGGATTTTCTTTTCATGTTTTGAAGACAAAGTCGCCATGTATAGTTTCAGCTGTTCTCAGAACTCACACTTTTCTGCCACAATCTGTTCCTGTGTGCTGTGATTGCTGGTATGAGCTACCATGCCCAGCTTTTTTTAAAATAGGGTTTCTTTAATTTAATTAAAAAATATTGTGTTTACGGAAAAACAAGGAATCAGAATTTATATCTGAAGTTAATTTCCAAGAACTCTCAGACTTCAGGTAAAATAAAGTGTGCATCTGGGGATGTGAGTCAGCGGAGGAGCCTTGTCTGTGCAAGGCACAGTCAGAAGGAAGGCCAGGGGAGTGGAGAGGAAGGGAGGGGAGAAAAGCCACGGAAGGAAAGAAAGAAACAAAAGAAAACTTTCAATTAAAAAATCTCTTGTCGGCAGTGTATTCTGTTGAGGCAAAGGAGATGATAGAAAATGTGCTTATGCTAATTGGGATCTCTCAAGTGAGCATTAAAATACAACTAGGAAGTGCCCACTAGTAGTGATGGAACGCTAGAGAGACAGACCCAAAGTGCACAGGTTCTAGACCTGGAGCAAGGACTTCAGCCTCTCTTCTTTAGTTCCCTGCTGTGCATGTGTAAGTCATATTTTTCATACTTTATTATGTTTGAGAATTAACTAAAGTAACGCATATATATCACTCAGTTACGAAGTCTTCCTCTTCAGCACTAGTTACTCTTTAACTTGGGTACTTGGGTCAGCAGACTTCGAGGCTATGGCATGGAACCAACACTGACTCACTCTAGAACCGTCTGTGTTGCTTATAGAATGAGCCGTGTGCTTGGCATGCTGACACTCGTGCTCACTGGCTCAGCACTTTTCCCCAGTTAGTCCTCAGCTGCCTTGCCCCTTCATTACTTGAAATGGCAGAAGCGCCACCTAGCCTGAGAGTGCAGGATTTCCTTTCCTGCTGTGACAACACAGGAAAGTAAACTCATAGTGCATTATGATTTAAAATTCTCTTTTGAGACAGGGTCTCTTTATGTAGCCCTGGCTATCCTAGAACTGGCTGTGTAGAATAGGCTGGCCTGGAACTCATAGAAAGCCATCTTTCTTTCTCTGCCTCTCTTTCACCCTGCTTTATTGCTGCTGGTAAGATATGGTTTCCAACAGGATAACATGATATCAAAAGTCTTATATTTACTCGTAGAGCATTGTTATTAAATGTAAATGTTACTTTTAAAGTAGTTTTCTCCAGTAATTTCACACATATCCCACATTTGTGTGTCCCTAGATGCCTTCCCAGGGACCTTCGTACAACATTTAAAAGCACTCCATCCAGTATTTCACTGGATCTTTGCTAAAGATTTTGAGATTTTTA
>REGO01000056.1:6523780-6573126 GCA_010120015.1 Rhombomys opimus | reverse complement strand
ACATCAGAATAACATTTAGATTTGTCATCAGCAAACTTAAAGTCCTGAAAGTAAATATCAACTACCTAGATTGTTATACTCAGGAAAGTATTCTAGGAAAATTGATGAGGAATAGGAATATTTCCAAACAAACACAAGCTAAGGCAATTTATGCTGACTAAACGAGAAATACAGAAAAAAAAATCTTAGAAGAATAGTATATACCGAGGAATAAGAAAGACAGTTTCACCCACCAGAACACAGGAAAGAACACACATCAGGTGGACACAGATGAGACCCAGGGAACTGGGAAGCAGCATGATTACATGTTCAGTACAGCGAGCCAGCAAGCATGTGATACTCCCAGGAGGGAAAAAAAAAGAATTACCAATAAACCAGCCAACCAGAACAGCAACCAACAGAATCATTAGTACTAACAAATGCTTTTTTTTAAATGTAGAAATGAAACAATCAAAAACAAAACAACACGCAGCAGAAGCCACCATCAGCACTTTGAATGAAAATGCCCTTTACTTGCTGGTGAAAAGGCAATCAAGAAAATGTCCCCACTGACATGCCCACAGCCCACTCAGAGACAATTCCTCAAGTGAGATTTTTCTCTTCCCCACGATGTCAGGTTGATAACCAACCCATCACAAGGACTAACTCGATTAAAAAAACAAGACCTGATTACCTTGTTCTCCCAAGAAACTCACATAACTGAAAAGACAACCAAAAATGTAGAGTCTATTGTTTACCAAACAAATAGAAGCCACAAACAGGCTGGCATAGAGATTCCTGTACTGGTAAGTAGAGTTCAAGTCAAAACCACTCAGAGAACATTAGCCACATTTTACTAAAGGGGGCCAGTCATCAAGAGGATATAAGCATTGTAAATATTTACATACCGAATCCTGGGCCCACAATTTTGTGAAATAAACAGTAAAGCATCAAAGGTCACAGATCCTGACACAATAATAGTCAGAGACTTCAATGCCTCTAACATCTAGAGAGGCCTTTCAAACTAAAACACAGCAAAGGAACTTCAACAAATGATACCATACTCACAAGGCCTTACCATACCTAAACAATATACTTCATCATAGACAGAGCATACACTTTTCACTCTCGGCCAGACCTTGGAAACCTGCCTTGGAATGCTGGGAAGCCCCCAGAATTCTGTTCACTCCTGCTGAGGGAGTACAGGGCATCACTTTCTGATGCGTCCTGAGGAAGGTTTCAACTGGCAGCTCTTAGAAGGCTTGCAATGGGTGAGGGGCTCTTGACTAAAGGCCCGGAATCTGTGAGAGGCTCTTGACAAAACAATTTACAAGGCATTTCCTCCTCCTGTCTCATCTCCCGACAAGGTGTTTCTTTAGGTGAATGAAAGGGGCCCTCTGGGGGAGAATCCACAGCTAACCTAATTCAGGAGGCAGAATCTTTAGAGACAAGGCTCTGGCCACTGACTACACAGCCCAGGATCGCCCAGTTCTCTATGGATCAAGCCCATGGTTTGAGCATGTACTCTTCATCTGCTGGGAGCTGGGTTTCTCACCATGCACAGTGGGCACACAGGAGGGAGATGCGGAACATGTAAACACCCCAAAGTCAACAAAGTGAATAAGAGAGGGAGAGAATCCCATAGCGTAAGAAACTTAATAGCAACTTCCTAGAAATTAAGCATCAAATTATGACTGTAAAATAATAATAGACCGTAAATGAAAAGAACAAAATCGGCACAGAGAAGGCAGATCTATGATTGGATGCATGAACACACTGGAGACAAAGTACAATCTAAATGAAAGCAAAGCAGAAACCAAGAAAACAGACAAAGAGACAGAACCTTGAATCTGACTAATAAGTATTTTAAAAAGAGAAAAAAATATCAAGAAAAAAAATTTCTAGACCTCCCATGAGGTATAGATGTGCCAACCAGAAAAGAACCCTTCCTGTTAGGAAATATGAAAGAAAATCTACTAATAAGGCATAATTGCAGCCTTATGACTTGGGAAGTCATAAGGCTCAGGAGAAAGAGCTCAGTGGGTAAGAGGGCTGCCACCAAGCCTGAAGAGCAGTGCCTCAAACCCCCCATGATGGCGTCAGATTTTAAAACCATAGGTGTATTAGCCTGAGGAGTAGGGCGAGGCCTGTATATGTCAGTCACATTGCAGTGATTGAACCCCCAATTAGGGACCAACACCTGAGCCTACCTAGGGAAAAAAAAGAGTGGATGGAAAGTCACTGTAATAGATTTATAATAGTAGATGTAATGACAAATGTACTTTGTTTTAATTGTTATCACATTACATTAATTTGTTATCCCATTAATTTAGGAGTGGCTACCGGGAAAAAAGCTGGGAACCGAGAATGCAACCATCATTGTAAAAATAAGCATGCATGTGGACATGAGTGCTGTAAGTTCTGTTGAGATTGGCTCTACCTGAAACACCTTTGCTGACCGCGGCTGGAGAACCTCCCAGTGCTATGTACCGATCTTGAAAAGGGCCCAAGTTCAGTTCCCAGCATCCACAGTCAAACACAGCTTCAGTTCCGCCTCTGAGGGCGCCTGCGCTCATGTTCACACATGCACACAAGCATGCACATGTGCTCACAGGCACACACATACACATAATTAAGGATAAAATGAATTTTTAAAAGTCCTTAGTGGATAATAATGATATGCTAATTTTCTGCATATGGTGTTTATATCATTCAACTTAAAACTCTCCAGATAGTTTGCCTTTGTGGGAGAGAAGAACAACATGAAAAAAGTAAATATTAGATTTGACATTTCAAAGACATTTAGGATTTTTTTTTCTTTTGAAGACTTCAAAAAGTCTAAGATTTCACTGGTCAAATCCATCATCTGTACTTGGGAGCCTGAGGCAGGAAGATGGTGAGGTGAAGGTCAAATTGAACTGCATAACAAGATCCTGCCTTAAAAAACAAAAGCAGGGCTGGAGAGATGGCTCAGTGGTTAAGAGCACCATCTCCTCTTCCTAAAAGGACCTAAGTTCAGTTCCCAGCACTCACATGGCAACTCTAGTTCCAAAGGATATAACACCTTCACCCTAATGCACATGAAATAAAATTAAAATAAATTATTTTAAAAAAAGCAACAAGAAACTACAATTTCCTTTAATAGGTAAAACTGGAGTTGCACAAAAGCCAGAAGTTAAAGAGTCAGCAATGTCTTCATATTTATCTGACTTAAAAAGCAGAAATGCCATTTCTTCTCTTCCTCCAGTTAAACGACTCAAGGTTAGTTTTAGTAGTGTTTAGCTTTTGTTCTGCAATTAACTGAATGCAAATGTCACCTGCCCTGTGCATCACTAAGAAAAGTGGATGTCTACTGTGTTCTTTAAAATTATTTACGGGCTTGACTAGGAGTGTGGTCATTATTTATAATCAATCTAGAAATCTATTTTTGGAGCATAACTCTCCAGCCTCTCTCCCTTAGTCTGGTAACTATTTAAGCAGAGAGAAGTCTGAGCTTGACTTAATTCAGCAACAAGTGGAACTAAATAATCTTGCCCTGTCTTGGCCTTGAGCTGGAAATTCTGGTGGGCTGGAAATTCTGAAGTTAGTTTGAATTCTTGCCCCTAAGCTTGTGAGTGAACAAGAGCCTTCCTTCCCAGTGATGAAGAAATGAGTGTCTGTTGCTTGATAGGATAGTCGCAAGTGGCCTTTCCTTAAGACCGTGCCTTCATATCCTAGAGAAGTCCTTAGGTAGGGCTTTTATACAGTGAAAGTGTGTAGTGAGGGGAAACAAAGGGAGTATTGGGAAATAGAGTCAGGAGATTTAATGAGCTCCGATTCTGAGAAATTAATTTTGTAGGCCAGGCGTGGTGGCACATGCCTTTAATCCCAGCACTCCTCAGAAGGCAGAGGTGGGTGGATCTCTGACCTTGAGGCCAGCCTGGCCTACAAAGCAAGTCCTAGGACAGCCAGGGCTACACAGAGATACCCTGTCTCAAAAAATAATAAAAATTTTTGATGGTTTATGTTTTCTTTCCCTCCCTTCTTTTCCCTTTCCCTTCCTTCATTCCTGTTTTTCTTCCATATTTTTTATTTCCATCTTTATAAGAATTAAGGCTATGTCAGTATACCAAAATATATTGATAAGTAAGACAGATTTAGTCTCAGTCCTCATTGAATTTATAGTTGAGTAAAGAATACAAATAAGTAAACTGTGGCAGAGACTGATGGACTCCATTTTAAAGGTCTGGAGTATTTTGTGGTGCCAGAGAGATCGTCCAAGTAGCTGAATGTCTGGGAATCATTTCAGGTAGTTAGCAATAAGGCTGGAGAGGCGGATAGGAACTAGATCATGCAAACGATTTTGTTATTTTAGAGGTTTATATTTCGTCCAAAACCTATTTAGAAATATTGAAGTGCTTTAATCATTCACATGATCAGAGCTGGATTTTATAAAGCACATTCTGGCTGCAATGAAAAGAAAGAGGAGCTTAAAAATAGGAACATGGAAACTCAGTAGGTTGTTTTGCAAGGACTGAAGTAAACTGATGGTAATCTAGGGTAGTGGTAGCAGGCAGTGGAAAGAAGTGACTGCGCTTAGAGCGGTTTCCAGAGGTTTTCACTGCCTGTGAGGGGGAGGTGGAAGGAGTCAACATCAATGCCCGACTTCCTGGCTTCATCAGCTGGGAGACAGGCTGGGCCTCTCTAGGGCAGGGATAAATACTGGACTTAGGGCTGGGAACAGTAGTGCTCAATGGTTAGTGCTTGCCTAAGTTTGTCCATTATTTGTTCTTCTATGTCTATTATTTGTTCTTGCCATGACCAAGGCAACTTAACAGAAGAGTGTGTTTGAGCTTATGGTGAGTTTAACATGATGAAAGGTGTGGCTGTAGTGGTCTTTTCTTTAAAAAAAAAAACTCTACTTTATTTGGAGTGTTTAAACCTCAACCTCCCTTCCATCCGTACATATGAGAGCCAAGGTTAGTGGGGAGAGAGGGCCCCTTTCCTTCTCCTGGGTGTTTAGGGTCAAGGGCTTCTTCTTCACTCCAATTCACCCCAAACTGTTGCTCTCTGGCTGTCTGCTCTAAACCGCCTCACTGTCGGTCTCTGGTCTCTCTCTCCAAACTGCTCCATGCCACACAGCAACACTGCACACCATGCCTTTGAGTTCTCTGGCTCTCCTCAGGGTCCTAGACCATGCCCTTCTTTGTGCCATTACCTGTTGGCAAAAGCCACGCCTCACAGGAGACAGTTAACAGGTGTGGACAAACTAGCCCAACTAAAATCCCACACTTGGGATTAAAACAAAAACATATTTATGTAACATCACTGAGTTTACAAAGAATCCACAAGTCCCATTACATGTGGCAGCAGGCAGCAGGCAGCAGGCAGCTGGAGCAGAAGCTAAGGACTTACATTTTGAACTGCAAATATGGAGCAGAGAGAGCAACTTGAAGTGGCAGGATTCTTTAAACTCTCAAAGCTTATCTCCAGCAGCCTACTTCCTCCAGCAAGGATATACTCTGTAAGCCTTCCACAGTGCCACCAGCTGGGAACCAGGCGTTCAAATACATGAGCCTAACGGGGCATGCCATTTGAATACTGGGTTCAACTTTCCAATTCTACCACCACAAAAAAACAAGATATCCACATAAAGATGTCCTAGAGGCAGTTAGCTACAGCTGAAAATCAGAAGAGAAAGGAAGCTAAAATAGAGAGGCATTCATAGAAAAATGATATTTTAAGCCATGGAAGTCAGAAGATCTTTTTCTGAAAACATACCACTTTAGAGTGAAAAGAGAAGGATAAGTTAAACAAAACATTTCTGAAAACTTTCTATATTTAATTAGGGCCTGAGAAGACTATTTGAATTGAGAATTAATCCAAGACATTCCTAATTCATTGATTTCTGGACTTTATCAGCAGTAATTTTGTTATTTGGTTTATTTGTGAAAGTGATAGTTGAACTTGGAATGACATTCTTTTTATTAACAGTTACAGATGAACAAATCTCATTTTCAAAATGTGGACCTTAAAGAGATTGGTTCTACTCCAAGGCCTTCCCATTCCAGTATAGCAAGGTACAAATGCAATGTTAACACCTCAGGTAAAGTTTTCATTTAAATGTTGCTCCTCCAGAAAGCCACTTTTCCAGGGGGAGTAAGTCACTGACCACTCCGGAAAATCACTGTAACCACTTAGTTTCATAACATAGCAACACTGTCACAGGGTTTCAGTATACCTTATGTTAACATTCTTTGATCTCCTCTTTCCTAGGAAACTATCCATCCATTTTGTTATCCCCTGGTTCTCAAACTCTTAAGAGACAGGAGGTCCCGTGCTTTACAAGGAAAGCCATGGTGATGTGCAAATCTAATCTTTCCCTGCAGGTGCTCACTCCATCCTGATAGCACCTTGAGAAACATTTTATGATTTGAAATTTTTCTTATGCAATAAAGCTTTTGACTTTCATAATCATCTTGCTCATGAAATAATTTTATCTTATGCTATTTTATATTATTTATTTACTGGTTGGTGTTTGAGATAGTATCTTGGTATGTAGCCCAAGCTGGCCTTGAATTCATTATACACTCTAGACTGTCTCACACTCATAATCTATTGTAGTAATTTTTCAGTGCTGAGATTGTAATGTACACCTCAATACATGATGTTTACTTAATTTTATTAATATAAAACTAGACCCTGTATTCCCAGTTAATAAGCAGAAGACCTCAGATGATAACTCATTGTTCTTTTCTTATATCATGATGCAAAGAAGAGACTATTGCATACAGAATTTCCTGCTCATTTTACTATATCTTTCCTGAATCTTTAAGTTTATTTTCTATTCTTTGACAGTTTAATGCTTACATATAATAAACTTCAGGATACTTACTCCCTACTCCCCTCTTTCATCCATGGTCCTTCCCCCACTGACACTTTTCTTCCCAGGGTCCTCCTGCTTGGTCTTTCTGTGTTAGTGGACCGCTCTGTTAGTGAGGGCTCTGCAATAGCATGGGGGGACGTTGTTTGCTGGCGCAGAGGCAGCTCCTCAGGGGCTCTCACTGCAGACACTGCTGGTCCTTCCCCCAGCCAGCATCACCCCTTAGTGCCTCTCGGGAGGACTCGGATAGGAGAATTCTATCCCGTCAGGGTGACAGCTGTTTATTTACCTATCGTTACAGAACAAGAGCTGTCCAGTAAGAAGTCTAGACCCCAGCACTACTGCTAGAGGTCTCAACTTCTATTATCTAACTGACCTTAGATTTTACAGACTGTCATGATGGCAGGTGTCTACTGAGGAATGTAGATGACTGAATGCTGGTCTCTTCCGTCAACCATTAGTTTTCACCCTTTGTTGCCCACATTCATTACAGTTATCACAGAACTGTCAAGCGAAGAAGCCATGTTTTTTTTTTTTTAATTTATATGAATAAGTAGTTTCTAAGGGCAAGTTTATTATACTTCCTTTTTATCATTTTATCTTCATAAAGATCAGAATATTTAAGCATCCAAGGATTGCCAATATTGGGACAGTGGGATCAGCATGGAATCTGTGGAAAAGTTCAGCAGGCACCATCTGAACATCGTGACAAAGGTAAATTGCTGTTGCTTTTGACTTGCGAGGGAGTTTGATATTACTAAGGTGACCAATTCATTTAGTTGAAAACCCATCATCTGCAAAGATGAGGAATATTAACTGGCAACAGTTTTATCCTGGGTTATAGAACCAGTTTCAGATTCTTAGGCTTTTTTCAAATTGTCTTACTCTGTGCCAAAGATATTTTTGAGTGTCTTCCCTACAAAGTGTTAACTATTTTATTTAAAGAATTGTCTTTACATGTGACAAAGAACTGGAAAAATTAGAAATTCTTGTGTGGACAAAGTATTAATGATGAATATTTTCAGAAATGTAAATAATTTTATGGGTTTAAAATTAGTGCAGTTTCATAAAATACTTGTTTGACCTTGGGTAACTATTTAACTTTGTTGGGTCTGAGTCTGGTCTTTAAAATTGAAGAACTGGGGGCCAGTGAGAGGTCTTACAGCAAAGGTGCTTGTGGCCAAGCCTGATGCCCAGTGTACAGAACCCACTTGGTGGGAAGGGAGATTTCACTCCTACATGTGTCCTCTTACCTCTCCGCATACACACCATGGCACATGACACACACGTGCACACACACACCAACAGGTAAGAAATGTTAGGAGTATTAAAATGAGGTATCAAAATAATTGGCCATTAGTATCTCTTCCATTCTTAAGTCATTGGTCCTTAAAATTTCTAGATACTATGAGAATATAACTAGTTTGAGAGGCACAGAAATTTTGTAGTCTGGATTTGCTTTTTTCTGTGCCTGTTATTAAAAATGCAGGACTACATATGGATTCTTCAGCACTGTTTCTTTGGATCCAGCTGTTATTAGTGCCATTTCCCTGGTCCATGCTACTAACAGCAAGATGTATTGAAACGAAAAATAGCCCTGTCTGTGCGTTGTTTGTTCAAGTGGCTGTATGTAAATGTAAATGAGATGGTGAGCTTTGGCGATTCCTGAAATCTGCACGTTTGGCATTGGTTTCACTATGTTAATTTTGTTTCCTTTGGTCACAGCATAAGGTCCTAGGTAGTTGCATATGCATTTCAGTGGTACAGTGCTTGTCTAGCAACATCCTAGGTCTGATCCCAACATGCCACAGTGAGTAAATAAGTAGATAAATTACTAGATTATCTTGGACAAGAGTGTCTGCCACCTTTCATGACATCCATGAGGCCCAATGTGAGATCAGGGAAGTTTTCTAATCTCACTTGGACAATCAGATAATTTATCCAACTAATCATTACAAAACAGGAAGCTTAAAATTTCCACTTTTTAAATTTTATCTTTTAATCCACAGACCTCTGTCTTGTTTCTTCCTTCTACTGCTACCCTATACTCTACTCTTCCTATACACAACTTACACTTCCTTCTTCTTGCTCTCCTATATGTTTATAGTTAGTTTCCACATTTTACTTCTTTTCTGCTCATTATCTAAACTCCAGTGGATAGTGTGACATGAAGCCTCAGCTAGATGCTTAACCCCAAAGATGCCTGTGTTACTGCTTCACTGAAGGCCGCTTGTCTTCCTCCTGTCTCTCCTTCCCTCCCCTCTCCCTTCTTTACTGTTAAGGAAGGAGCCGTCTGCGTGACAGTATAGCTGACAGGATCTAGACAGAGTCTGGCTAGATCTGCTGTTCACTGTAACCCTCGTGGTTTGCTTACCCACTTTGTCTCAGTCCTCTTCCCTGATTATTTCAGCCATTTGAGGATTAAATGAGATCATGCTTCTAAAGCTCATAAAGTAATATCTGGTGTTATTAATGGTGGTGATTAAGTATGTTTATTTTAAATTTCACACAAGAATCCTTATTGTCAAAACATATGTTAAGTGTTAGGAATGTTTTAAGAAAAACATGAGAATTTTATTATCTGTATTCCAGTTTAACAAAGAGAAAAAGAAAAAGTATTAGAAATTATATGAGAAAGAATTTTGAATCATAAGATTTAATTTGGAAGGGACCTTTGTGCAGTTTCTCATTTTACAGTAAAGGAAGCCAAGATTCCAAGAGATTAAATGACTCGCCCAAAATCACATACCTAATTAATGGCAGGGCCAGAAATAGACTCCATATCTGCTGATTCCCAGTCCAATGCCATTTCTAGAAAATGAAATTGACTTTCAGTTATCAGTATAAAATTGAGTGTTGAACGCATAGTATATGAACATGCTCTGATTCCTCCCATCTCACTCTACCTCCCCAACTGGTGGATTTCTCTGACTTTACATCTATCATTAAACCTCTATTAGTCTCAAAAGAAGTATTTTGTCTTTTATTGAAGGCCTAATTTGAATTCTATTTAATCTTGCTTTTTCTGGGAATTTAAAAGGCCAGTTATTCCTCTTCTCTATCCAGTACTTTCATTGTTTACTTTTTTGTTTTTGGTTTGGTTTTTGAGACAAGGTCTCTCCATATAATCTACCTGTGTCTGGCGTGTAACGCACTGTGTTGTCCATCCTGCCTTCCAACTTGTTATTCTTCTGCCTCTGCCCCCAAGGATGCTCCCACACTCAGTTCACTGGCTGCTTTCTGGTGTACTTTTCTAGCGTATAGATACTCTTGAGCATTGTCTCCCTTCAGCTGCATCATTTCCATCTAGCCAGTCATGCCTTTGTGGTAATAAATGATTTGAAATTTCTACACAAAGCAACTTACACACACAAGGTAACTGGCTATCTCCATACAAACTGGATGTCCAAGTAGATCAAGGCACTCAGATGATCTTGTCGTATCTCTGGTGGTCGTTCACCAGAGCTGTGTGTCTTGTTAATTGCTTCACTTTTAAATACACTTTTCCACATGACAAGTCTTCTCAAATTTTCATCTTTCCAGTTTAACCGCAGTAGAAAAAGATAGTTTCACTTGTAGTTGTACAGACCTGAATGTATTCTAACTGGTCTATTGTGAGTAGTGTATTCATCTTGGATACATCTCTATAGCTGGGAAGTGGGCATCTGTTCCTGTGGCCCCAGGGACAGCAGGGAAGCATAAGCAGTGGGTCACCTAGAATGACAGGCATGTTTCCCCAAGGAGAGAAAGGACACTTCTGCTGAGAGAGTCCAGACTGTCACAACGGTGATGAGCAGGGTCAGAGTCCTGTGCTCTACACCTGCGTCCTGCTTTCTTCAATCTCGGTCACTCTTCACTCATTAAAATCCAGGTTCTTCATGTTACTTTGAAATTGCTCTCCATGGGCCCTTCCGTGACTTAAGTGCTCAATTCCATGACTTCCCTTCTTCCTTCCCTCCCTCCCCCTTTCCTCCCACCTCCCTTCCCATTCCCTCCCATCTTCCCTTCCCATTCCTTCCCTCCCCCTTCCCTCTCTTCTTTCCTTCCTCCCTCCCTCTGTCCCTCCCTCTCTTTCTCCTACCCTCTCTATCTCCCTCCCTCCCTCCCTCCATCTCTTCCTTTGGAGAACTCCTCCTTTGTTTTTAGTAAAGTCCTCACGTCAGTTACTTCTCAGACTCCTGTTTGGCTTTTCTTCTTGCTGATGTTTCACATGGCTCCATCCATCCTTTGTCTTCCTCTCCCTGCCCCTCCTGCTTTTCCTCCTCTGCTTCCTGTTCCCATCTCCCCCTTCCTCTCTTCATCCTTTTTGCCGCAGAGCTTGTACACAGAACCTCCTAAGCCACTTCTTAACTAACCCTGACTCTTGATGAGTTTTCGGTCTGTCTTTTTCTAAGTCCAAATGTACTCCTCTAGCCACCTTCCTGGATACAGCTGCCTCAAAGTTAACAGTGCCCACACCTAACCTCTGGTCTTCTTTGTGCTGCATTCCATTCCTTCTGTCTTTCCTCAGATCAGTGTGTGGCTCTTGTGAGCTGCTAAAGGCAGAGAAAGGATGACTCTGAGTCTCACTGTACATGTAACTCAGCAGTAGACCTGAAATGCTGTGTCACATAGCACTCCCACATTTGTTCTTCGCTCTCCTGTTTCTACTGATACTAAGGCCTAAACACTATTTCAGGAACTTCCTGACACCTTCCCCTGCTTCAGTCTCAGTACTCTCCAATCCGTAAACATTCCAAGTGACCAAACAGCCTCTGCTCATGCAGCCTGGGCATCTGCAGTGCTTGTCCTTTGCTGATGAGAAGAACGATCTTAAGGTGACAAAGCACTTTGTGTGGTGTGACACATGCCTGTAAGGTGCAGTGGTCCTTCTTTCTCTTGCTCTGTGCTCCAGAGATCCTGAGGACTCCTAGCTCCTGTCTACTCTGGCCTCTCATGCTGCTCCTTATCTGTCTGTCTGTCTGTCTGTTCTTCAGAGAATATCTTGCTGCTCCACAGCTACAAGTCCAGCCAGCAGAGAGGGTGATCTCTGTTGTTTACACTTTTTTAATCTTAAAGGAGCCTTTTCTACCCTAATTGTCCTTTTCACTGTATTTCATTGTATCTCCCACAATTTCTTCTGTTTTTAGTGTATGACGTGCTGTGTATACCGACACACAGAAGTGTGAATGTGAACTGTAGCTGGAGGCACAAGTGACTGTGTAGGGAAGGGAGAGGGTTGCACATTCAAGTGAAAGGACTAAGTGCTACACTCCTTCAGGCTCACAAGCTCTGTTAAACTGCTGATAAATTTTATAATGAACAGTTTATGATAATTTAAAATAAATTCCAGTCAAATAAACTATGTTAAAGACAACGAAGATACCGCTGAAAAAGTGAACTTCCTAACGTATTGTATGTTACTGTTGGAGGAAACGTGTTTAGCTCCTATACTCAGCAGCACAGGAGAATATTGTACAGTTAAAATCTGTTAAAATTATGGGGCTGGCAAGATGGCTTAGTGGGTAAAGGAACTTGTGGTAGCAAGGCTAGAGACCTGAGTTCAATCCATAGGATATATGAAAAAGTCAAAGAAAATGACTCCACAAAGGCGTGCTCTGCCCTCCTCCAATGCACAGCGGTATATGCGGTGCACATATCACACACACATACTCAATGATAAGATGACAGAAACTAATGTACTAAACATTAAATTTAGTGAACCTATCAGTACATGTGATCCAGTACCTAGAACTGTCTGAACAAGATGCCCATCAGTGCTCAGCATGCACTGTTGAGAATTGCTGCTCAGCAGATGATGGCTGTCAGTTCAGAGCAATGCTGACCTCAGCCACCTATATGCTTGTACACACATAACAGATTTTCCTGGACGGCACCACTATCCAGGATCAAATGAGAGGACCCCTCAAACAGTGATGTTCAGAAGACATGCCGACACACCTGGAAACCACAGTGTTGCTGGTAACCGCAAGTCTTCAGAAGTTCTCAATGTGAGCTTTGAGCTGGGAGACGAAGTTTGGGATGACATTGATGAGGAGAGCTTAATAGAAGTTATGAGCTCTTCAGCTGATGTTGAGAAGACAGCTGGACCAGGTAAAACTGGATGTTTTCATAAAGCAATGTCATTAGAAATTCTTTGAATATTTTCCTGTTTGTATTTGTTTAAGTAAGACTGTAATTTTTCACAAAACTAAAAAAAGAAGTGTCTCTTCCACAAACAGTGTTTTCCCCCCTGAAGGCTAAAGCCAAGGTTGTTTCCTAGTGATGCTATGAGAAATGAGGTGAGGTCTTCCTAACCCATTCCCCTCTCCTTTTAAAAAGAAATTGTAATTACTGTACCTTGCGTGTATGCTGTGTAGTACATTCTTGCAGTGCCCACAGAGGCCAGAAGAGGGCATCTGGTTCTCTGAGCTGGAGCTATGGAGGGAATGAGCTGCCATGTGCATTCTTGGAATGAAACCAGGGTCCTCTGGAGGAGCAGACAGTGCTCCTAACCACTGAACCATCTCTCCAGCCCCCACCCCATTTCTTGTTAAAGGTCCTGTTTAAATCCAGACTATTTATTAAATTGTTCCTCATAAAAAAAGACTATCCTGATCTCCATTCTGAGTTCACTTGGGACGAAAGTATTACGTTTTTAAGAGTATGCATGCATGTGCTTACAAGGACAGACAAAACCTCGACTTCTAGTGGAAAGGCTCACTGCTCAGGTATAAACAAACAAGAAGGAAGCGATAGTGCTTTCTCTATGGAAGGTGTGTGTAAGGCAGACAGAACCCAAAATCATGAGACTTAGATATTTGAGTTATATTTGCTCTGATTTACCAGAACAAGTAACTGACTCTCTTGGTAGTTACTGCAGTAGAGGAAAAATGGTGATACTCTCCCCAAGAGGACAGACAGAAGAAACCAGCCCTCAGCCTGCAGAGCTGTCTTCCTCCCTCAGTTTCCCTCCACATGCTCTCCCCAGGACTATCTAAAACACATCAGAAAGGAGCAACAACAGCAGCCAGTTAGAAGTTAAAGTGCCATTGTCCTGGGATCATAAAGAGTTCACACTTTTTTCAGGATGATCAGGACTTTATCAGCTACACAGAATAGGACTGGAAATCTATTAGAGGCACATTTTTCTATCTCCAGACAACTACTAATCCCTCCCTCAAGACTGATGATGTGTCCTGAAAAGCTAGGAGTGTATATGCTGACCTCTGAGGTGACCTAATCCTGTGACGGGAAAACCACTTTCGGGGAATACCTTTCCCCCATGTGTAGAGTATTTTAAACCGTTGACCATTGAAAATACTGAATAAATTTCAATTTGGTCATATACCTAAATTAAAAAAAAAATCAGTAGTGGTGACTTGAGACCTTTAAACATAGTGCCTAATAAATTATGTGATTTATAGAATTTTTTTCTTGGCTTCTTCTCTTATATTCTCTATGTAAATCAGCTTCGACTATTGAGAATTATCTAGTGGTTAGTTCTTTGTCAGCTTTGCACAAGCTAGAGTCACCCAGGAAGAGAAAGCCTCAGTTGAGAAAAAGCCTCCATCAGCTTGGTCCTCAGCTGGTCTGTGGGGGCATTTTCTTAGTGACTGATTTGGGAGGGCCCAGCCCTTGTGGGCAGTGCCATCCCTGAAGGTGATCTGGAGAAGGCAGATAGAAGAAAGCAAACTGAGTAAGCCATGGGGAGCAGCCAAGGAAGCAGTGTTGCCCCATGGCCTGTGCTTCAGCTCGCACCTCCAGCTTCCTGCCTGACATCCTTCTTGATGATAAGCCATAAGATGAAATAAACCCTTTCCTCTTCAACCTACTTTTGGTTAAGGTATTTTATTACAGCAATCAAAAGCAAATTAGAACATTGGTCCTTCCTTTACTTTTTTAAATTTATATTTTTTGTTATGGCTTTACCAGCTGGCTGATGAACACATCCTCAGGTTTTCTGAGAACTGGGGAAGCTGACTGAAGGCCTAGTCCCTGCCCAGAAAGCACTGGGTCCACCAACCCACCTCCTCGGCCCTCCCCTTCCTTCCTCACTAGTCCTGCCCAGAGAGACACCTTATAAAACTTGTGCAGCACTTGTGTTATCTGCCAGCTGGTATTTCACTTCAGAATGTTCTCTTCTCATAGGATTTGGAGACACTTGTGGTGCACGTCTCAAGAGAAGCAAGATAGCCTTCCAAGAGTCAAGCAAATACCAAGGAGACCCCTCAAACAGGCAAGCTCCAGAACTCAGTCTGCAGTTCTTAGAACTTTGTGTCCTCTTGGAACAGAACTGCACATGGGCTTGGGTCATTTGATGTCAGAGAACTGTTAACGTGTTAAACCACCGTAAATTCGGTGACACTAGAAGCTTCTTTTGTAAAGTGCTGCTGTCAGACCACCTGCACCCGAGCCATCTAGCAGTGCTTATTAAGCGACTGAGTTCTTGTCCCCACATTAGATCTACTAAATCATGGTCTCTGGGGTGGAATCCAGGAATTTCATATTTTCCAAACAAGTAGGAAAGAGGTGAATAGGCATTCTAGGTCTAAATTTATTTTTTAACAAAAGGATATAAGGCTTTAAAAGACAGGCCATGTACAGGATCACTGAGGTATGTTTTGTGTTGCCATAGAAGTAAAGATGAAATTGCTGAATCTGAGTGTAAGGACTTAATGCTTTAATAAGTGCTACTTCTAGTAGGGCAAGATTCACAAACTCAAGCACCTTCAGAATTTAAGGAGCCAAGGCTGAGTGTGAACTGTATTAATAAGGGACAAACTGCCACTCAGCTCTAGTTGGTTATTGCTGCCTGTGAAATACAAGTTTAGTGTTGGCAGATCTGTGATTTTTTTTTTTCTAGGAAAGTTAGGGTTTTAAATTTTGACATCTAGTTCAAAGAAATTAATATGCTTGGCATCCCCTCCAAGTCCATCAAAGTACAGCAACAGTCATCTCTGTAGCCCAGAGTTAGCGTAGGGTTTTCCGGTGGTTCAGCTCCATGAAGACGATACAGACATTCAATTTAATCCGAAAAAACTATTTCAGAAGTAATAGAGGAAGAGCAAATCACAGAGGGTAGGATCATGAGAAGTATTGTGACCAATAAGAAAAACAGAATATGGTAAGAGCTGCCCTGGGCAGAGGTGATGGGGAAAAGGTGGGAGTTGGATTTTTCACGTCTCAGAGATGTGCCTGAGATGGCTGAGTGAGTAAAGGCGCTTGTCACCAAGCCGGATTACCTGAGTTTGCTCTTCAGAATCCATGTACTGGCAGGAGAGAGGCGCCTTCCACAGTTTGTGCTGTGACCTCCACACTCATTCGGGCACACACACAAATTTTTAAAATCTCAGAGATAGTCCATTCAATCTAATAATTAATGAAGTATGATAATGGAGGAGGGGAGAGAATTTGTAGCAGCTAGATACATGGAGAATTTTTAACTAAGATTGTAATCAAGGCACTGTGATTTTTCAGTTCTTCGTATAGTTACCCTTCCCTCATGTTAACTGGCACATACTGCCACAGAGGACAAATGTAGTGTGTTGGAGGCCAGTGTCCCTCTAGTGTTTTGTGACATAGGGAAACATTGTCTGAGAAGACAGGAAACACAGAATTGGAAAAGAAAAAAAGCATCTTAGAAATGTTTAATTTGCATCAGTTTCAATAAAGCACAAAGTGCATTTGGAAATACTAGACTTGATTAGAAATCAAGACAGGGGAAGAATTTTGGCCAGAAGACAAGAAATGCTGGCAGCCCCTCTATTGGGTGTTCAGCCCTGTAAGCCATCACTGCCTGATCATGAGCAGCAGGACCGCAGAGCCCCGGAGCCCCGGGACTGCAGGTGCAGGCAGACTTTGTGCGCTTGGGCTGCCTTTCCCTGCCCCTGGGGCCTGAGACCACTGTTCTCAGCAGCAGCCAGTCTCCCCCTCAGGTCTGCTAGGAGAGCTCCACTGCCCAGGAGCTCATCTACCCTACCATTCTCTGGGTTTCCTTCTCCTAGGCCATCTTACAGCCTTTTTAACATGTCCTTTTATCCCTTTTCGTTTATTAAGTCTGAGTCACAGAGAATAAACAGATATAAGCAGCAGCAGAAAACAAAGCTGTGCATAGAAAAAAAGAGAAAACTATTTTCTCACATCATGCATTTTAAAAACTACAAATAATTTGGAACCGTTTAGGAGATAAATGTTTTAAATGCGTGCTCTTAGGAAGCCCATGAGAAACACTGTCAGAGGTTGTGAGGTGGGAGAGGCCCATGGGAACTGAGAGCTGCTGCCCAAGGGTGCCGGCTTTCTGATGCTCCTTTCCCTGTCTGTCTTCTTCTGTGATAGCGTATTCACTAACCAAATCAAGCAATCTCGTCAGTGTACGTGACATGTCCTCCTCCGTCCACTGTTCACTCCTCTTCACACTGCTTTCAATCTCAGCCTTTACTAACATCTTAACTCGGAAAGCACTGGTGACCGTCTTTAAAAACAGCTATTTCCCAGGACGTTCCTCACGGGCTTCAGAACCTGTAACTGTGTACAAATATATTAACACATATAATGTGTGTGTGGGCTCACTCCTCAGGCACAGCTCTGTGCTTAGCATTATTTACTTGTGTCTGTGACTGGGGGAGTATGTGTGCACAACTGAGGAAGGAGTGTGTTAAAAGCACACACAGGCCAGAAGTTGGGTGCCCTCCTCCCCCGCCCTCTGTCTGTTTCTTTGAGTGGAGTGTCTCCCTGAGCTTGGCCTCGTGTGTTCTTGGCCACTGAAGGCCACAGCACATGTGCCCCTCTGCCCAGTGGGGAGAGGGGGACCCAGCGTGTCATGCGTGTGCTGGGCTCTTAAGTCCTGGCCTTGGGCTATGCACCAGTTACTTGTTTTAATTATTTACACCAGATCACGGCTTCCCCTCATCCTCCTGTCCCCCTCATCCTCCTGTCTTTCTTTCTCTTCAGAAAAGGGGAGGCCTCCCACAGAGTGTGGGGTGAGGGGACATATACCCCTATTGTCGGCAACGGAGGCAGAGACAGCTTTTCCTGCTGTTCAGAGTGATGCCAAGCTGCAGAACTGGTGCACCCAGGCACAGGGCCTAGGCTCTCCTGTACGTGCTGTTTGGCCGTTCAGTCTGTGGGCCCCATGCTCTTTTAATTCTTCCTTGCCCCTTCCACAGGGTTCCCCAAGCTCTGCCTACTGTTGTGCTGTGGGACTCTGCATCTGTTTGTCAGCTGCTGGGTGAGGCCTCTCAGAGGACAGTTGCATTAGGCACCAGCAGGTCTCCATGAAAGCAGAACTGTGGTGGGAAGACGAGCGTAGGGTACAGCGCAGCAGTCACTCTGACCTTCCTACAGTCTGTTTTGGTTTTGTTGTTGGTTGGCTGCTTTTGGATGGTTATTGTTGTCTGAGATCTCACCAAGTGGACTACACTGGCTGGGTCAGCATCCACCTGTCTCCATTTCCCCAGCACCAGGGTCACATGCTTGCACCATGACACTTGGCGGTTTGTACCTCGGTTCTACACTCAAGCCAGGTCCAGGTGCTCACCAGGCAGGCATTTGATCAGCTAAGCTGTTCTCCCTGCATGGTTTTTATTTTCATATATGGCCTGTTTCTGTGTTAGATAATATCTCACTGATGCTTGTTTACCATTTTATATTTAGTGCCTAGCATAATACATGGGGTATAATAGTAAATAATGTATTCTAAAGTGTGAGTTTAACAAAAAGTTATGAAGTCTTGTAGGTAGTTACGTGAAGGAAAGTGGTAACGAAGTGAATCCAGAATACAAGGAGGATAAAGGTGAGGCAACGGGAGTTTAGAAAAGATTTACAGGTTTCTGCATTATAGAAAATCAAATATAACCCTGAATCTTAAAGAAAATTGAGTGATTCTTTCTTAAATAAGACTCTGGAATATGTGGGTTGGGTTTGTTCTTAAGGAGAGAAAACAGACAGGTATGGTCCCAGCACTTGGGAGGTAGAGGCAGGCAGATCTCTGTGAGCTGAGGCCAGCCTGGTCCACAGAGTGATCTTCAAGACAGCCAGGGCTACATGGGTGACCCCTCAATGAGGACAGGAAACATATCAACTTTTTGTAATAAATATAAAAGTTCTTCACAGAGTAACTATTAATGTAGAACACTTTGCTTTCTTGTTGGTCATATTTCATAACTGATTTGATTTTTAGTTTTGTTTCATCACATGAGAAGCCGAATGTTTACGTATCAGATCGTGCCATGTCCAAGTGTGGGCCATCCCCTGTGGCAGAGTCACCACAACAAGCTGGAAGTGCAAGTCTTGTAAGCCATGTGGAATTTGTTTCTATTTTCAATTTTGCTCGAATCTATAACTCAGTGATTGCTATTTTCTACATTAATCATAGGTCAGTTTGCATGAGCGAAGACAGCCAACGCTGTCACCCGTGATTGAGAGGGTGTGCTTTACCCGCTCTAAGAAAACACCATGGTCTTCCAAGTGTCAGGATATGTTTATTTGAAACAGTGGCTCTAAAAAGGAAATGTAAGAACTCTTCAAATACACTTCAAGGCTCTACTAGCAAAAAGTTTACAAAGAAATTCAGTGTTGTTTTTTGGTTCATTTTAAAGATTTATTTTTAACTGTGTCTGTGTGTCTCTGTTATCTGTGTGGGTATCCGTGTGTGTCTGTTGTATGTGTGTGTGTGTGTGTGTGTGTGTGTGGTGTGTATCTTTCTGTGTATGCCTCTGTATCTGTGTCTGTGTGTTTCTCTTGGTGTCTGTGTATGTCTACAGTCTGTGTGTATCTCTGTATCTGTGTGTGTCTATATCTGTGTGTCTGTTGTTTATGTGTGTAGGTGTTTACATGTGAGTGAAGGAATCAGGTCCTTCTGCAGCTGAGGTTACAAGCAGTTGTGAGCCGTCTGCTGTGGGTGCTGACACTGGACTCAGGGCCTCTGGATGAACAATGCATGCTCTTAATCACTGAGCTACTTCTCCAGACCCTCCTTAGTTCATTTTAAACATCAGAAATGAAACTTTTTTATTTATTGAAAGCATGGAAATTTTAGCTCTCCTTAGAACTAAGGATCCTTAAAGCCACTAAGATTGACTAATTTTAAACTTACGTTTAACGCTGTTAACGAGGAGGCACTGAATTGAAGGCGCCATTACTGACTTGAACGCTGTGTTTTACTGACAGTGTAAACTGTCGTGTCTGTGGGGAAGCACAAGTGAGATCAGCTGCTCACAGAAGTTCAGGCTGCCGTTCGCCCATCAGCAACGCCACAGCTCAGCAGGGCCAGTGTCACAGTTGCAGTGAATCTAACTAGTGCTCACGCTGGACACTTCTAAGAGGGGCCTCTCAGCAGTGTCTCTATCCATAGAGGCAAGCGTGGAGCCTGCTCATGCTTCATTAAACAGCATTACATGCCAGTATATTTAACGAAATAAGAAATGTGTTCCTCACCCTTTATGGTCAGTTGTGTTTTACCCACAGATGAGGTTATCATATGAGGTGTGCTTGCTCTATTGACCTCACAGCAAACCTGAAGTTTAACTGTACTGTAATGTCACATTATTTACTCTGGATTTTTAAAAAAAGCTCATTTACAAAAAATAATTTTTATATTTGCTTTTTCCCTCTAGTAAGTATCATCCTGATTATGCAGCTGAAGAAATGAAGGCCATTCTGGAAATATCTAATGGCATTTTCTAATAGATATATATATTTATAATACATTATTAAAGCAAAGTATAAACATGGCCAGTGTGACTAATTATGATTTATTTTTAAAGATAACTGATAATTGTTCAGAATTTTTTCCCTTAGATGTGATTCATTTCTCAACTTCTAAAAAATTTGTGTACTGATATATTTTTAATTCTATTGTAACTTTTAGAATGGTTGTTTCAATAAACTGTTAAATTATCATTGTAAATAATTTGCTATTAAACCAGTTTTAATATAAACTAATATTTCATTTTCATTTCTTTCTTTTCTTTCTCTTTTTTTTTTTTTTTTTTTTTTTTTTTTTTTTCTTTTTTTTTTTTTTTTTTTTTCGAGTTAGGGTTTCTCTGTGTAGCCGTGGCTGTCCTGGACTCACTTTGTAGACCAGGCTGGCCTCCATCTCACAGAGATCAGCCTGCCTCTGCCTCCCCGAGTGCTGGGAGCACAGGCATGTGCCACCACACTCAGCCATTTTATATTTTCTTAAGAAAGTTACCTGAGAGAGCAAGTAACGCTGTCAATGAGCCTGCCTGCTGCACAGCATATTCACTAGCATGGCTCTGGGGTCCTGTTCTGGGGTTGGCTCCCCTGGGCTTTTGAGAGTCTGGTGGCCTTTTAATCTGTTTTCTCACTTTGCGCAGTGGCAAATGAAATATTAATGGTACAGATTGTTGTACTTACTTTTTGAAGGTTTTTCTTATGTGTATAGGTGTAGTCCCCCATGCGCTGATTTGTACATGTGAGTGCAGTAGCTCACAGAAGCCAGAAGAATGCACTGGATTCCCCAGAGCTGGAGTTACGGCTGCTTGTGAGCTGTTGTGTGGGTGCTGGGAAGCACTCTTAACCATGAAGCCATCTCTCCAGCTGTGTTCACCTTACTTTTCAGTGCGTGAGGCTGAAACCATGAGACTGCCAAGGCACTTTCTGTCTTTATGCAGGTTTATTACGAGGTTAGGTTCACTTCTAATTTACCTTATACAATAGGCAAAGTGGAAACCACGAGGAATTTTAGAACATTTTTAGATGTTTTTGTCTGTAAGCATAAAAATGTAGAGGCAGAGAAAAAGAGAAACTTACAGGAGAAATAGTGTCGTTACTAATGAACATTATTAAGAATGTGTGCTAAACCTCTATCAAAAGCATAGAACAAAGCTAAAAAGTGTGTCTCCTATTAAGGACAACCCTACCTGTCTTTTTCAATTGGCATCCATCATAACACAACCTTTAAACGTTCTTCAGATTCATTATAATGAAAAGCTGCGGCACTAAAATCTGTGTTTCTTTGACTTTGACACTAAAGTAACTGTTGACTTGAGTGTGCTCTGATACGGGAAAACCACTATGTGTGGGCCTGCAGAGGAGGAGGCTGCTTCTGTTCTCACAGAGTTCACAAGCTGGCAGACAGAAGTGTAGGAAGGTGCAGGCATGCCTCAGCCCTCTAGCGCACAGTAGGCCTTGCAGTGCAGCAAGCTGTAATTAAGTGTTTGGTTTTCTTGGTGAGTGTAAAGCTTACGCTTATGCTATACTGTAGCCTCTGGTGTAGGCAAGAGCATCAATAGTGTTAAAAAGCAACGGTCCTGTCTTCATTTAAAGCAGTCCATTCTAAGAAATGCTATCGTATGCGCTGCTGGAATGCATCAACACACTGCTCCGTTGGGTGGGAGACCTTCAGCTTGCGGGAAGCAGTGCAGCCCGTGCCAGGGAAGGAAGGGAGGTGTGGGGAGCGGGCGCGCAGAGCACAAGGCCGCGCACTCAGTCACCTGGTGGGCTCGATTGTAGAGGACTGCCCTGTGCCACACTCACTGAGGTCTGGAGTCTCCCTATGTGGTTTACATTTCCAACACACTCCCCAAGACTGCTGGGGGTGCAGGTACCACACTGTAACCGAGGTCTTCAAAACCGAGGGCTGCGGTCACGGTCAAGTGGCCGTCCTGGTGAAGAGAAACCCGAGCGCCAGGGTGACCTTTACACCTTAGAAACAAAGATATTCAAAACTCGGCCTCAGCCGGGGAGACGCTAAGCTCGCCCATCTAAGTCCCACACAGCCTCGAACATCCGCCTTCCTCCGGCCCTCCGGGGGAAACGGCCCCTTTTTCCTTCCCAGAGGTCCTTCTCCCGCCCCCAAGTTCCGCCCAGCTGATTGGCCAGTCAGCTCTTTATTGAGCGCTGCTACATCCACTCACGATACTCCTCCACAGCCTTCAGAAAAGTTCAAACTTGATCTTAAAAAAGCAAGACGACTGTGTTGAGGGAAAATGTTAAGAAACGGACATTCTAGACAGAGGGAACGGCCCAAGTAAAGATCCGAGGAGGAAAATACGGAGCACAAAAAAATTATAGAAATGAATTCTGATAAAATAGCGGGAACAGAGATGAAAAAGAAAAAGAACAAAGTCTGATTTATGAAAAGGTATGTATGTGGGCCTGTTGGTGCACATCTTTAATCCCAGGACTCAGGAGGCAGAGGCAGGTGAGTTTGAAGCCAACCTGGGCTACAGAGTGAGCTCCAGGACAGCCAGGGCTGCGTGGAGAGACCCTGATTCAAAGCACTGTGTGACAGGAAGGAGCTGCTGAGCGCTGGCCAGCCTCGGGCTCAGCTTCTCTTCGGAGCCCTGCGGTTCTGCTGTGACTTCCTGCAGAATGCGCGCACTTTCCTTCCCTTTGCAGTCCTGCAAGGAGCCCACCGCACCAAATGAGACCTCCCTGCGGAGCTTCTCATCTGAGCCATGCCTCTCCACATGGCCGGGCGTGGCTGTGAAGAACGCCATCCCACCTGCGCTGGAACAGACTGCAGACTCGGCAGGAACTAGACTTGGGCCAGCAGTTACACCCTTCACTGCAACCTGCGCGAAGTTCTTGGGTTTCATCAGCTGATAGAGACACCAGTGCTTAAGTTCTTGTTGTTGTTCTACACATGGCCGATCTCATCCCTGGAATTCAAGCTTTCCACCCTCAGGTGGCAATTTTTTTCCAGAGGAGTTAAGAGTCGTCAGGATTTCCAGCGTCGGTATTGCAACATTTAAACATGTCTGGATTGTGTCTTGGTGGACATAATTGTCACAGGCTGGGAGCCTTGGCTTGGCTGAGCTTGTTTCCAGCATCTAGCGGCATGGGGACCTGAAACGGCATTTCCAACATAACGGTTCTTGTATATTAGTATTGGTGCGTTATTGTGTGGGGATTCCGCAGCAGCAGTGCCGCGCCCAGGCCCAGCGGAGGTCGCCGGGGCCCACGCCACGCAGCCCCTCTGCTGTCTAAGCAGGAAGGAAGGTAGTCTTTCCCGCATGTTCTGCCGTCACATGACTCCAGCAATAGGGCGCTATCCACCTTTTCCTCTCTGTGCAGTCACCTCTTTCAGACCTCTCCTCTGGAATGGGAACCGGGATCCAGGAAGGGGTGAGGGAGATGGAGTCGGCAGCCCAGCACACAGCATGGTGCAGATCTGCCTGGACTCCAAGCAGCGAGCCTTCTCGCTTGGCCTCTGGGCCAGCGTGCAGCGCCTGAGCTCTGGGTAGCAGCTACCCCACTGTCAGTATGTGGACGGGCACGCTGCCAGCACTGCGGGAACTCCGTGGGGGCGAGGAGGAGCAGCTGCTCCGGCTGGTCTGAGGCGTGGCTGGCATGCACCGGCTGTGCCAACCGGTGTGCCCGAGGACCCGGGCGCTCCGCCACAGAGCAGTGTGGAAGCCTCCCTCACCGTCCGCTCGGCCCACTTGGGGCGCAGCCCTCACTGTTGAGGGGGACAATATTGTCTTGAAGAAAAGTCTGAAGGTTAAACTCCAGTCTTTACTGTCTGGCAGCTCTGTTGTAAAAGTATGGCCGAATAAAGTTACTCCTGAACTTCTCCTTTATCCTTAAATTAAACTTTAAAAAGAAAAGGATTAGCACTTGTTATTAGATTCTTACCTTTAAAATTATGAACTTCCAATATATAAACCTGGAGGTTTTCCCTGTGGTTTTATTACCTCCTCTGTCTGTTCATTTTCCTGTCCTGTCTATCAACCGTTTCCTAGCCTTTGGGAATTTTCCTTATTTTTTGTTTGCATTATAATGTCACATTTCTTATTTTAAATGATATTCATTTCATGTTTCATATGTAGCAAGAACACACTATAATAAGTTCATTTTACTACTTTTCACTTTCAAAATAACTTCATCTTTTGAAAATGTTGCCTCCTAGGATCCATCAAGGACTTCAGAGTGCACGTGGGAGAATGTTTGCTTTCTGCGTTTCATTTTCCACACTTACGATGACAGGTTTGGTTTTGTTGTTTGTCACTAACAAAGCAGCTCAGGAGAGGATGAATTTGTTTCGGCTCAGTGTCAGGGGCATTTGTCTACAGTCCTGGCTCCGTTGCCGCTGGGCACATGTGTGGTGTTGTGAAGCAGCTTACCTCGAGTCAGAGAGACGGAGAGGAAGACCTGGGACAACACACATTAACCAGAAGGTTTGCACACATCTTAGAGCACTGTCCTTGTTTGGGAGGGTGTGCTACGGGTTTTAGATAGGAATGGAGATAACACAGAATAAAAGGATTTCGGGTAATACAGAAATGTGCAGAGGAGTCAAAATCACTGCTGGGGGCTGGAGAGATAGCTCAGTGGTTAAGAGCACTGGCTGTTCTTCCAGAGATCCTGAGTTCAGTTCCCAGCAACCACATGGTGGCGGCTCACAACCACCTATAAAGGGCTCTGGTTCCCTCTTCTGGTGTGCAGGTGTACATGCAGACAGAGCACTCCTACATTAAAAAAAAAAAAAATCGCTGTTGATCCCAGGTGTTGGTGATGATCATAGCCCATCAAGATACACATGAAGAAGCAATGCGACACATTATGAAGTGCTGTCAGCATTTAACCCTTATTTAACAATACAGTAGAGATGTATTCAAATCCATAATCATTTCATGAGTACTTTCCCAGGTGTGCATAATTTATTTAATGACCATCCTAGTGACATGCATTTAATTATCTCAAGATTTTTCCTGTGTTGCTATGGACATTGTTATAGACACAACTTTTTTTTTTTTTTTTTTTTCCTGCTGGAAATGCACATCACTTTTTTGCTTTTGGTAGGTGGTCTGACTAAGACCACAGGCTCACATATTTGAATGCTTAGTCAGCAGGGAGTGGAGCTGTTCCCGAGGATTAGAAGGATTAGGAGCTCCGGCCTTGTGGGAGGGGGCGTGTCACTCAGGGTAGGCTTTGAGGCTGCAAAAGTCCATGCCAGGCTTGGGAAAGTGCTCTCACACTCCCGCCCTCTCTCTTCCCCTCTCTGCTTACAGATCAGAATGTAGCTTGCAGGTACTTTCCCAGCACCGTACCTGCTACCATGCTTCCTTCTTCTGTGATTCCTGCCAGGATGATAATGGACAAACAGCTGTCTGTGGAGCCTATCGGCACACCAAAGTGCATACTGGCCCCCAGGCGGCCTCAATTTCACAAGTACCTAGCTCTTCCTGGCTCCTTCCCTCAAGGGCTTCATGACTCATTCTCCTTCTCACCCTGCTCTCCAGCTGTGTGCCTTCTCTCCATGGCTTTTCTTGTCTTCCTCTATCTCCCTCCTCCCTCTCCCTCAGTCCTCCCTCTCTTTCCCTCTGGTCTGTTCCTGCTTTTCTTATGGCCAGATCCAGTCAGTCTGCTACCCTCTCCCTCTGCTCTGGACATCTTGCAGATGCTTCTGGCCATTCTCTCATACATCTTCAATAACAATCTGCCCCTTTATCATGCCATGGAGCAGTCATGTCTTCAGTTTAACACTACCTCATGCCTATAAGCTCAGCACTCAGGAAACTGAGGCAGGACACTCACCAGCTCAAAGACAAACACACAGAGACCAGCTTTGGCTATAGAGTCACACCCTATCATTGTCTTCCCCCCGAAAAAACAACAATCAAAACCCAGACTATTTCCATATTCTTAGCCATCCAAATGTCCCTGTCAGCAATCAAGTGCATTTAATCATAACCCTTTCTGTTCTTTGTTATGTGAAATAAAAGACTGGGAAGCATACCAATGTCTATGCACACAGGATGTTTGAGCATTGCTTATGTCCAGTCTAAACCCCCGGGACTGAGAAAGGCAGAGGGAGGCCTCAAGCAGTGCGTCCTGCAGTTCCCTTCAGTTCAACAACCAGGGGCCTGCACTGTTCCCATCACTCATCACAGGCCTAACAGCCGAAAGCCTCGGACTGCTAACGGAGCAGATGCTCGTAGCTCCCACCTCATCCTAAAATGCCTCCTAATTTTTCTTAAACAGCTAACTGCAGTTTCAAACATCCTGACCAAGCCGAACTGGTTCCCATGGATGAGCTGGGGCAGCCGGGTGGATCAGATGACCTGGAACACGTCACTTCCTCTAATTCGGCTCAATGAGGATGAAAATTTCAAGTGGTCGCAGCTCCGGCAGCTAGAGTGGATATTTCAGTTTCAGATAACTGAACGAGCCACTCAAGAAACAGAATGATGAGCGTTAACGGCTAACACTTAGCAAACGCTCACTGTGTGCTGACTGCCATTGAGAGGAAGGAGAGAAGCAGACAGCAATTTCAAAAGTCCAGGCTGGTGGGTGTCATATGCAGTGTAGGAACTACTGTTGGCAGGTATTGGCCTGCTGTTTAAAAACTCTTACTTACGTTTCTTTTATCTTCTTCTCCCTACTCCTCCCCAATCCCTTCCAACACCCCAACTTCAGGTAGGAGAGAGAAAGGGTTAGTGGGAGAGGGGGTGCAGTTCTCTTAGCTGCTTCCTGCTGGTCAGGGTTGTCGGGTTCCTTGGAGCCAGTCCAGTCCTCACCTTAGGAGCTCTCCATCTTTTTGTCTCATAGCAACTAGAAGCAGCAAGAGGGAAGCAGCAGCAGCCTTGTTCTTTCTCTTCTACTCTCTGGGCATTTAATCTCTCTCCAGAGTCCTCAGATTCAAACTATCTGCAGCTGGCAAAGAGCTCCTCTCAGAGCTCACATGAAGCAAATAGTCTGCTGCTGTGGATGGTCTAAATCATGCCCACATCCCATACCTGGGACCAAAACAGAACTGTGTTTACATCCACAACAGCCAAGAGAAGGATGTCCCTGACGCAGCTGACCTGAGCATTCAGGGTCACCGGCAGCCCCTCTGAATATGAAGCTCCCATATGGCTCTCTACCGTCCTGGCTTATAATCAGGTAATCCCGGCAAGGTCCTCAGGTCGAGCCTTGTCCACCTGGGAAATATCACCCAGAAGCACATAGTATGTGCCTGTAATGCTGCTGTGTGGCCTGTGTGTTCCTCTTCTCTTCTCGAGAAGCGTGTGTGTGGAAAACACAGCACTTAGAGCCATCAGAATGGCAGTCGTTGCATGAAGGCTGCTTGACCTAATTTAATGCAGCCAGAGGCTCAAAGCAGCCTGAATAATCCAAGGAGGAGGGAAGAAGGAAGAAGGAAAAAGGAGAAACTCCAAGAGGAATTTGTCTAAGGGAACATCCTTAGCTTTCGTGAGTCTGGCTCATGTCATACACAGATATCTTATTGCTGATGATCCAGTGCTGGAGCCCTGAGATGGAATAGAGAGACTGAGGATGCTAAAGAACAGTCTGTTCTGCCCCGGCGAGGTCGCCACAAAAACCCTCTCATAACAACACCAAGTGTTACGCCCTCGTGTGGGCCTGGGACAGCCGCTGTCGCTTCAGCTCCCAGGCAGTATGTTAGGTGGAAGCCGGAGGTGTCTGAGACAGCTGCGATGGACACAAGGGAACTATGAATCCTAAGGAGAGGCCCAAAGGTCAGCTGGCAGGCTCAGGGCTGCATGGCAGAAGCCGTCCAGCCGCTGCTCACGCCATCACCACTCTGCGCTGAGGCTGGGTAAGTGGACCATCCAGGAGCGTGAGCTGGTGTGGGTGGAGCACCAGCCCCAGGGAGGACCACAGGAAGATGTAGCCGTGGCTATCTCGGCTGCCATCCCGTGCATGACGAGGCTGAGAGAACCCTTCTTCTTTCATTAAGTGTCTCGAGTAGGGGGTGAGGTCATATTGGTGTGTAGACCGCAGGAAAGGAACAGAGAACCCTTCTTCTTTCATCAAGTGTCTGGAGTAGGGGGTGAGGTCATATTGGTGTGTAGACCGCAGGAAAGGAACACTGTGCTGACAGTGAACAACATGTCTCCACCCACTGACGAGCCTTGGCCTCCACGTCCTCATGTGTTCCCAGGGCATCACATGAGGACTCTGATCCCGAGACTCTGAGCTTCCAAACTCTCAGTGATGGTAACCCCAAAACCCAGAGCTTGAAAAACACAAGCCTGACACCTTAATGCGTTAGGTCAGCAGGAGCTGGTGAGGCTCGGGTCACTAACACCTGAGGGTTCCTGTGTGGCTGGCTTCCGAGGCATCTGAGTCATGAGCCCATACCCACCACGAATAGACACACGTATACAAACAATGTGCTGTTTATAATCCCAGCACTCAGGAGGCTGAGGTGGGAAGATCAAGTTCAAGGCCAGCCTGAGTTACATAGTGAGACCCTACCACAGGAGAGAGAAGGCTGAGACAGGAGACAGACAGACAGACAGATGGCAGTTGACTTAGAACCTTTGGTAGCTGCAGCTCAAGTGGCACACAGCATAGGTGACTTATTCTCTAGATTAGAGCTGACATGCATAGGATATTTTCACGTCTATGTTGACTATGTGTTATTAACGTAAATTCATTGATGAGTGAAAAGTGAGGACATGTAACGACCCGCGTAACCGTCTCGCCAGCAAGAAGGCACACGGACGACAGGATCCTTCTGCAGCAGGCTTTATTACAGGCAATGAATGGAGGAAGACCCCAAGCCCCAAGATGGCGCTGCTTAAATAAGCCCCGACCGCACTTATGTGACATGGAGTGACGTGTCATACCCTGATTGACTGCTTACTCGTACCCATCTGACGGCCCGGGGTGGGGCAGTGGCTTGGCACGCTTTTGCAACCTGCACATGTGCTCTCAGAGGCTGTTGTTACCAGTACAGAGACTGGATGCCGGCGCCATCTTGTAATGGCGTCTGAACCTCGGCTCTCTACAAGGACATGAGCTCTCCTGGGTTTGAGGGGAAGGGTTCATTGCAGATGTAAGGGAGGGCACAGATGAGGCATCTGGAAGTCCAGACTGAGCACGGCCAGCAGACTGAACCCACCGTGAGAGGTGAGCATGAGGGAGTGACAGAGGAAGAAAAGGGAGAAGAGAGGAGACCAAGAGACCAGGAGCCAAGAGGCCAAGAGCATCGAGAGGACACGTAGCCAACGTGGCTGGGTTATACAGGGAAGAGAAGCTGGGAGGGGAGAGGAGCTCGGAGCTGTGCCAGCCAGGAGGTGTGCCAGCCAGGAAGACCCCATAACTGTACTGTGAGCAGAGACTGAGTGCCAGTCTGCCTTGGCACCTCAGTTAGACGTAGTCCTGAGTTTCTTTGAGACCTAACAACTAAAGAGCTTTGTAAATTACCAGTGTTGTCTTACTTTCATTTGTTTTTGGTTTTATTTTTCTGTTTCTTTTTTCTTTATTTTTTGTTTGGGGGGTTTGGGTTTTGTTGTTGTTGTTTTGCGACACAGGGTTTCTCTGTGTAGCCTTGGCTGTCTTGGACGTACTTGGTAGATTGGTCTGGCTTCGAACTCACAAAGATCCACCTATCTCTGCCTCCCCGAGTGCTGGGATTACAGTTGTGCACCACCACACCCAGCTTGAGCTTTTTAAATTAGATAAACTATAATCTATATAATTAAAAATATAAATGTCTTGAGGAGCAAATTCCATTTCGAGTGTGTGTGTGAAAATCTCAGTTACTTGCTACTATAGTCACAAATGCGCTCTGATTATTAGCATCTAAGCTATGGATAAACATTTAATTCCAATGTGAAACTTTCGTGATTCTATTAAACAAAATCTGCTGCGCCTCACTGCATTAGCAAAGATACGTAACGTGCCACCCTCCTCTGGGTGACCACTACACACTTGAGAAGGAAAACAAGGCTGGAGAGACAGTCAGTCACGTGTTCCTTCCACAAGCATGAGGGCGTGGAACTGGAGCCTCAGAACACACAGAAGAGCTGGCGGGCAGTGTGTTGCCCCCAGCCCTGGGGGCGCAGACTCCAGGCTTTCTGGGGCTTGCTGGCCAGCCGGTCAGCTGAACGGGTTCAGAGAGAAATCCTGTCTCAGAAAACGAAATGAAAACATGAGTAGGATGTCCAATATTGATTGACCTACACACACACACACACACACACACACACACAAAGACACATGATGGCAAGGATACAGAGAAATTGAAAACTGGTTTGTTTGCTTGTTTGTTTGAGATAGTCTCATTCTGCCGCCCAGACTGACCCTGGACTCATGGCCATCCTCCTGGCTCAGCTTCTTGAGAACTGGGATTGTAGGCATGATCTTCTATGTCTGTCTCAGACAAGCTGGAAATTCTGTAATCTGCGGGTGGAATTTAAAACGTTGGTGTCATAGAAATGTGCTAGTCCCCGAGAAAAGTAAATACGGGATTATTCTATATCCTGGAAATTCTGCTTCTGGATATGCGTGCAAGAGAGCGATGTGGGGTCTTGAGGAGACGTTCGTCCAATCGTGCTGTCGGGTCAGAGTTCAAGCAGCCAGGAGGAAGAAGGGGCTCAAGCACCCTCGATGAGCAGATGCACGGCGTGCGTGGACACGCTCAAGCACCCCTAGGTGAACAAATATGTGGTGTGGGTGGACACGGGAGGGATACCATTTTTAAAGGGAAAGGAAATTGTAACACGTTACAGCAGTCGATGACGCTCAAGGGATTTGTTCTATCGCCGAAGGGCAGACACTATGCGTCGAGTCCCGTGAGAGGTTTGCAGTAGGCAGGGTCACTCTGCAGAGGGCAGGGACGCGGGGGCACTGCCCCTCAGACACAGAGAGTGTGCATGTGCAAAGGGCCTGGAGATGGCTGTCAGCGGTGTGACGCTGACCGCGTGCTCTGTGTGCCTGACAGTAGCCATGCCGGCTCATTTCACACAGTCCGGACGCCAGCTAGGGTCTCCAGAGGAGGGGCCTCGGCTGAGCAAACGGCCCTTCCACAGTGGCCTGCGGTGTGTTTTCTTGACTGGGGACAGTTGTGGGATGGCTGGGAGTCCGGCTGCTGTGAGGAAGCAGGCTGCGCACCAGTGAGTAGGGACCCCCATGTCCCTGCACTGTCCCTCACTGATGGTGCACACTCCTGAGGGCTGGAAGATGGGAACCCTTTCTCCCCCACGGTGCCTTTTGGCCACAGAAACCCACGTAAGCCAGTGGGTACCACAGTAACTCCGTGTTCTGTGTTGGGGCGCTGTGTCCTCTGACTTGAGACACTCCTGGAGAGTCAGGAATCCCGGGGAGTCCCAGGACTGCGCACAGGAGGTGGCCTGCTGTGCAGGAGCACGGGGAGGCAGCCCCGGGTCCCCTGTGTTCGTCACCAAGCTGCGCTTCTTCAGTCTGTCGTGGTACCTGTCCGAGGTGAACAGAGTTTCCTCCTCGGCCTCTGCACCAGCTCCTGCCTCCAGCTCCGGCCCTGTGTGAGTTCCCACCTGACCTCCCTCGGTGGTGGACCTCAATGTGAGTGTGTAAGCCAGGTAACCCCCACACACACACACCCGCCGCTCCCAGCTTGCTTCGGGTCGTGGTGTCTCACTGCAGCAACAGGAACAGGCAGGCCAGACACAATCTGCCTTCAGATTAAGGAAACCAAGGTTGGGAGACAAGATGAGAGTGCCCTGGGCCCCTCCCTGCCCATGAGGCCGGGTGGCCTTCTGAGTTCCCTTGAGAGGGATGTGTGTGTGTGAGTGTGTGTGTGAGCATGCATACATGCGTGCATGTGTGTGTGTGTGTGTGTGTGTGTGTGTGTGTGTGGTGTCTCAGATTAATATTTTGTCTGGATGCTCTTGCAATTATAAATACCTCTGATCAGGGGACATGACAGGCTGTTTGTCTCCTTGCCAAGCTGGTGACAACTAACGATAGTATTGTTAACCAGTGTCTCCGGTGATTTACACATGTTTCACGCTGTATAACCATCTCCGCTGAGCCAGTTTGCTCAAGCCCCAGAAGTGAGGCACAAAAACAGCCTCTGTCTGGACAACGGCACGTCACCATTGCCGGAGCAGCCACCGGGGCCTCACAAACACGAGGGAGCCCTCCGTCCCGCCCCCATTTTTTCGCAGCCGGCTGTCTCAAGCTTGCTTTGTGACAGTGCAAGAAGCGACCTGTACTGTTTCCCATCGATAAGAAACGTGTCTTAAATGGTGGTAAACGGCAGGTGAGACTTTTTTGGTGATGCCTGGATGGCTGTAAGGTTGGTAGAGAAAGGGTAGACTTGGGCGGGTGCACATCATGCCGGCACAATCATGTTTTCTTTCTGCAGTGTGTCTGGGGCATGGGCTCAACAGACAGCACCTGTTTAGCTGCGTGGGCCCTGGGCTCACAACAGGGCAGGGAAGAGGGCCACCGGGAGAGGATTTGGCAGTGGGGATATTTGGAACACTTGGTGCTCATCTGGGAGAAACCCCAGCTGGGAGTGTGGACTGTCTGCCAAGCTGGGCCTCTCTCCCGGGGGCCCTCCCTCCCTGTGGCCCTCTCTCCTCATGGCTCTCCCTCCCTGTGCCTCTCCCGCTGGCATCCCCACCCACCCCTCCCAGCTTGCTGGAGGCCTGAACAGCAGCAGAGGACTCTCCATGCTCCATGGACGCCTGCACAGCAGCTCTGCAGCCTGGGGCTTCTGCAAAGATGCTGAAGCCCAGGCTGCACCAGGGTCCTGTTTCAGGACAACTGAGAACCACCCCGTCAGAGGTGGCCCAGCTGCTTCCGAAACAAAGAGGAGCTTGGAGCTGTAACGGGCTACCGTGGGCTCCTGCTCCCCGCCCACCTAGAAGCCAAGCCTATTTATGAAGCTTTATTAAGTGCAAACAAAGTCCCTGGGCTTCGGCAGCTGTGGAGAACGCAGTCATTTGCATAGAAATGACATGATTTCAGCTCAGAGAAGGATATCAAAAAATATACATGTCGACGATGGAATCTTGATGGATTCACACATATTAAGGTCGGATGTTGTAATTTCTAAGGCTGATGCATGCTCATGGCTTGTATCCTATAGCACGTTTGATTCTGTTTGGGTTATATGAGGTTTGTCTTCTACGAAATCGAGGATTTTTATTGTGAATTAATTAAGCTGCTTTTTCCTCCCTAGAGATGAGCACATCTGGGTCAATAAGCTAAATGCTCTACAAATGCGCAGGCCGTGTGCGAGCCACAGCCGCTGGCTCCAAGCTTGGTTTTCCTCGCAGCAAGCAGGGCTGAGTGCCCAGGGTTCCCCGAAGGAAATACAGAGGTTTCCTTCCCGTCAGTCTACCCACTGCAGGGACGACGGCCTTCCTGTTCTCATGCTCTTTGTACACGCACGCACACACTCCCATGTATGTATACCCGCCTCAGCATGTGCCTTTAATTTCTTCTAAATTTATTTCTTTTTCTGTGCATTGGTGCTTCTCCTGCATGTGTGTTTGTCTAAGGTGTCAGTGCCCTGGAACAGACGCTGTGAGCCACCATGTGGGCACTGGGAATTGAACCTGAGTCCTCTGGCACAGCAGGCCGTGATCTTAACTGCTAAGCCATCGCTCCCGTCTGCTTTGTTTAAATTTTAAAGACAGGCTTCTCATTAGCCTGGAACCTACCAAGTAGGCTGGGCTGGATGGCCCCCCCTGTCACACACACACACACACACACACACACACACACACCCCATGCCAGGACTGGAAGTGAGAGCCTTTGTTCCTGTTTTTGTGGTTGTTGTTGTTTGTTTGTTAATTAAAATATAATTCAATCATTTACCTGTTCTCTTTTCTTCTTCCAACCCAACCTTTCCCCACCCCCTGCTGCTTGCCTTTATACTCCCCAAATTTCTGGACTCTTCCCTAAGTGTTCTATGTAAACACATAAACATAGAACTACAACCTGCTAGGCTTTTCAGTATGGCGTGCACACGGTTTCAGGACTGACCACTGGTCCTGGAAAGCCAATTTGGGGCTCCTCCGTGGGAAAACTGCTAGACTCCCCAAACAATAAAGGCTATTGCTGTCGCCTCCCGAAGGCTGAAGGCAAGTTCCATTGCGGACGCCATGCATTCCTGACTAGGGCTCAAAGGATCTAACCTGAAAGCCTCTGTCAGGCAATCAGCTTCCCCAGAAGCGGAAGGTGCTACGCAGCCTAATGAGGAGGAGAAAGAGCGGCAGCTCTGCCCGTCTGTGGAGCCTAGGCCCCGCACAGAGGTCAGCTGGGCGGGCAATACATCCCTCATGTGCAGCAGCAGCACTTAAACCTTATTGGCAACCAGCTGCTGTGCAGTCAGACTTCAGGTTCGCCCAACCCACGAGCGCTCAGCCACACGGACAGGCTCAGCCACACGGACAGGCTCAGCCACACGGACAGGCTAACCATGCACCTCCTGCACCTAGGGCTCAGAGAACATCTCGGGAGAGAGGAAAACACTGAAGAGCCAGAGGGCGGGAGATCTGCTGTGAGAGCGTGTCTCCCAGAAGGAGCAGAGGAGCGTCACCATGACACCTCAGCACAGCTGCCTACAAGAGCTCTGAACAAGGACAGCGCCAACAGATGTGCCAGTGTGTGAGGGGAGCCTCGTAGGGTAGCCAGAGGCAGCCAAGGGGCGTGGGCACAGGTGTTACGCGTACAGCTGTCCCTGTGGTGGCTGGAAGGATGCACACTCAGGTCTCCGGGCCTACAAGGCTACTCTACCTCCTGAGCTGCTCCAAGCCTCAGCTCCCTGACAGCCTGTCTCAAAGGCCAAGAGGGAAAGAGCCGAGCTTGCGAACTTCTAATTTGCTGCAGGCTGGCCTCTGTCTCCTGACCCTGTGCACTCTGTGACCCAACCAGTGTGAGGCGACCCCTTTAACTCCGAGTTATGCCCACGTCCTACTCTGCCTGAGCAAGTGGCTGCCCCACCCTGAAGGACACCCTAAGTTGCACCCTGCACACACCAGATGGCCTGGCTCGCGAACCATTTGCCAAACAGAGATAACTTACTGGCTTCTTTCTGCGTGTGAGCTGGCAGGAAGGTGTGAGAAAGCCCGTGCCTCTCCACCCCGCCAGGCCAACCACAGCTCTCCGGTGCAGAAGGAGGGCCGGTGACGATGGTCACTTCCTGTCCCCAGAGCTTGGTAATTAGACAATAGTGTGAAGACACACACACACTGGTCACAGGATGCGGAGAAACAGGTTGGACTCGGCCAGGAGGCACCCCTGCGGGCCAGTCTCAGAGCACTGGAAGGTGGTGTTCAGGCTGCTGGGCAGAAAGGGGTTGCCCAGCTTTGATTCCTCTGAGTGACAGCAGTGACCACCGTGGTCAGATAGGCCCGGGTATAGTAACAGTGACTCGAATGTTAGGGGGCGACCAGCCATCTTCCGGAATTGTTGGCTTGAAGGCCCACTTCACAGGAGGGAACGCGTTTCTACTATGGAAACTCTAGTCAAGAACCACAGTTGAGGTGCTCACAGGCCCAGGGGTGAACCAATTCTATTCACTATCAAGCTGTCTCCCAACTTCACATCTCTCTACCCTCAGATGAGTACAACTCTGAAAGAGAGGTGTCTTCAGCAGTGGATGGCGCTTAAAGCAGAAACTCACAGTCAAAGTGCACAGGAGTGACCACTGAGGCCTCACACACAAGCGTGCCATCTGGGTCGCTTCTCCTCCCCACGGCTCAGGCACCCTCTCAGAAGACAGGGCAGAAAGACTGAGAGAGCCAGAGCTCCGAGAGGGCTGGAGCAAAACAGTCTTCAGACATGGCAGGACAGCGGCACTCCCGCTTTCCTTACAGGACCACAGCAGTCGGCACTCACACACATGGGCTGCAGTTCGTGACCACCCCCTACCTGAAGAGCTCCGGGCAGTCATGGCTTCCAGGCAGGGGCAGTCTGTTGTCTCCAAGTCTGTGGCTCCTGGCAGATGAGCCACGCCCCAGTGGCCGGCCCCATGGGTGAGTGCACAGACAGGGCTCTGGGGGGTCGGGGTGGGGAGGATGGGGTCTAATCAAAATGCATTGTATGGAAGAACTAACGGAATCTTGAAGAATTAACAAAAGTACTTTAAATCTAAACTAAGCACAAAGGGAGGGCCGCCTGTGAGATGGCAGGGTTTCTCTTAAGAATCCTGTGTCTGGTAGTCCTCAAGGTAGCCATGTGTGCGGTGTTGATGGAACATTTGCTCAGTCAGTCCCTCACGGAAGAAGTCAAGTAACGAGTCCCCAGCTCGTCTCTAAACCGTGTGTTCATTTCCGCCGGGTGAGCACAGTCGGCAGGCACACGCTTCTCAGGACTCAGGGGCTCACACGGAGAAGGGGACAACTCAGAAACCGGTGTTCCGGGCGGAAGCTTTGAGAACGACCACGGCAGCTGGGAAGGAAGCGCTCAGCAGCATCGACTGAGATGCTCCGTACATCCTGTTAGAGTGTAAAAGCTGAAAGCCAAGCATGGTGGCGCACGCCTTTGATCTCAGCACAGACGGGCAGAGACACCCTGTGTGAGTTCTTGAGGCCAGCCTGATCTACAAAGTGAGTTCCAGGACAGCCAGGACTCCATTACACAGAGAAACCCAGTCTCGAACAAAAAAACAAACAACTATACATTCTGAAAAGCGTAGTCCTGTAACCCATCAGCGTTTATACAGACGATTCCATTACCCAGTGTTGGAATCCCCAGTCTAGGGAACCATGCCAAATGCCACCCAAAGGTGGACCCGGGCATCATGAGCCTAAAGCGCAAATAATCTGCTAAGCGCGTGCAGAGCGTCAGCAGTGGCTGGTCCTAAGCACTGCCACGCTCTGCCTGCGGCTGGGCATGAGGGGTACATGGCTTCTCACCACCCTGTGCTCTCGGCTCCTGTGTTTTTGTGTCTCAGAAGTGATGTTTCTGGATGCTGTCCCTGCATCCTAAGAGCCAGTGTACTCCGAAAGGGATGCATTCCCAGCTTAACTTTGCTGTGGGTGAAGAAAGGGGCCTTTCAAGACTGCGGACTGCCCACCCAGGCGGCTCTTCCCACCGCCCGGACATCTGACAACTGGGGGATGTGGGACATGCAAAGAAGGGGTACAGAAAGTAGGTGTTTGAGCCGAGTCCATCAGCCGAACGGCTTGCCGTGTAAATGCCCTCTGTGAGGGCCGGTGTGTGAGCTCCAGCACCCATGTGAAAAGCTGAAATGGTGGCAGGCGGTTGGTCCTAGCACGAAGAGTCGGCAGCTGAGGCCGGAAGGTCCGTGGTGCTCGCTAGCCAACCAGCCTGGCCCGTGGGGAAGCCTCAAGGTCCTAACCAGAGACTCTGACGACAAAGGAGAATGACTTCTGGCCTTCCTTGTGCATGGGCGCACACGCACAGCAGATAAACTCAAAACTGACTAAAACAAAACTCTTCTCCTCCCTAGCTCTATGGAAACAGCTGCAGATGCCCCCCCCCCCTTGCTTCCACCAGCGCAGAGTTAACCCCAGGAAATGCTGACAATGAAAAGGCAAGAGTCCCTGCGGAAAGCAGTCTCCGGGGTGCGGCTGGCTGATCTTGGCCGTTCGGTCCCCTGTAAGAGCTTCGCTAAAAGCCCTGTGCCCCGGAGCCAGCAGAGATGTCGCGCCCCGCTCCGCTCTGGAGAGAAGATGGAGCGCGCAGTTTAGGTCGGGGACGCTCTGAGCCGCGCCTGTCAGGCACAGGAATTAATCCGGGCCTCCAGGCGGCACGCCGGCCTATTGAAAGCGTCCTCAACTCAAGCAGCTAATAATATATCAAGCCCTGTAGCTTAAGGGATACAATCGTGGAAATTATTGTACTGGGGGAGTCATAAATCCCGCCGAGGAGAAGGCTGGAGTCCAGATATTTTATCTTCGATTTCCATCCAGGGTGCAGTATGACACTCGGCATGAAAGTCAAATCGTCCGCGCAAAATGGTTTCCAGGTGATAAGTTTACCCCTTGGGGTCCCCTGCGGTAATGCCTTCAGAGTTATATCCGACTTTCACAATCTATAAAGACTAGTTATCAATTTTTTGAAAGATTTGATAAGCAGGAAGGAAAAAAATCGCTCCTGGCTGCGGGCATCCGTCTCGTTAATGGGAGCAGCGCGGAGGCGCGGGCCCGCCCGGATCCGGCCTTCGCGAGTCGCTGTTCTGGGCTGCTGGGAGTGCGTCTGTCTGTCCGCCTGTAGAGGACGGGGTCGGCGAGCTGACGGGGGCGCCCTCCCGCCGGCGTCCTCCCACGGGCACCGCCTCGCTCGGGCAGCTCGGGTGCCCGGCCCCGGGACACACCCGCCGCGGCGCCCCCGCGCTGCGTGTGCGTCCGCCTCGGCGCCGCCCCGAGGCCCGCGGGGTGGTGACCTTAGACCCGCGCCCCTCCCGGGTACGCGCAGGCACGCCCACCCACGCCGGTGACCGAGGCCTCCGCCAGCGCCCGCCAGGGCTGTCCACACCCACGTGACCACCCGGCAGTCCCAGGGGCCTGCGCCCTCGCTCGCTCGCTCGCTCTTAATGCCGTTCTGCACATGCTCACTGAATGGCTGCTTCAGCAACGGCGGAAACGTGACTCTGCTTTTGGTGCGCTCCATGTGTGTAGTTCCTCCGGAGGCCGGAAGAGGGTGTCAGACCTCCCGGAACTGGAGCTACAGATGCTGGAAGAGCAGCCGGAGTGCTCTCTGGCCCCTCGGTTTTCCGTGGACAGTGTTCAGAGTGTAGCACAGCAGTGTAACCACCAACTTTAACATAAAGCCCAGAACACTGTGCTGGCACAGTGGGCCCTGCCGCGGCCTTCGCTACATGACAGAAGACCCCCAGTCTGTTCTGGTCTGTGGCTGATGAGGGCACCAGGCCTGGGACGCCTGTGAGAGGGACGTGGGCACGAACCTGGGCATTTGCTGGGCTTGAGGGAGTGCTGGGCATAGGACTTGGCGTGGGCTCACCTAAACAGGAAAGGGGAAGGCAGCCTGGGCCAAGGGTGTAATTCAGCCCTAGAGTATGAGCTTGGCATGTGTGAGTCCTCAGGTCCCATGGCATCATCCCTGGCATGAGTGCACGCTCGGGCACACACACGCTCGCACACACAAACACAGGCACAGGCAAAGAGGTGCCAAGGTAACCTGAATCACCTACGTTACGAGAAGATTATGAAATCAGTAATTCTTCCTAGTTTTCCGTCACCCTTCTCCAGGTTTCTTCAATCTGAACAGCGGGTTTGTTTAGTCATAAATATCTCCAGGCGAGTCTTGAGGCCCAGCTGTGGCCAGCTGTTGGGCCCACATCAGGCTGGTCTCCAGCTCTGGTTGCTCTGTATGGCCCTGGGTCCAACCTACACAAAAGCTGGGCTGAAACGTGTTCTGACAGGGAATCATGTGTGCCCGTGAACACACACACACACACACACACACACACACACACACACACTGGCATACTCTTCTCAAGTCACCAGGGCACACCAGTAACAGCTGGTAAATTCCCCAGGATCCTGCCCCCAGGCCCTGCTGCCCAGGGCTCGGACTGCCGGGCGTCCAGGCTCTCTGTCTTCCCCCAGCACAGCAGGGGATGCCACTGTCCTCACAGACATGTTCTTACAATGTTGTTCTCCCCTGTGGAAGAAGCTTAAAATAGCTTCAAAACACACACAAAGCGCCATCTTCCTGCAGGGTGGCAGGCCACCTCAAGCCTGTGGTTTCCTTTCATCTTGTTCTGAGTTCCCTGTTTTGTTTTGATTTCATTTCGTTTGCCTTTGAGAATTCCAGATGGTGCACGGCCATCACACCCATGCTGCTCCCACCTCGCTTTGTTTTTTGTTTGTTTTTGCAGTACCCAGAACTGGGCCCAGGCCCTTGACTGTGGTAGACGAGCATTCTACCACTCAGCTGTAATCCCAAACCCTCTTTCCTTATTTTTATTTTGAGACCATTGTCTCACGAATTTCCCAGGATGGCCTTGAACTCATCCCGCAGCCTGGGAAGGTGTTGAACTTGTGGTCCTCCTGTCTCAGCCTCCTGAGGAACTGAAATTACAGGCCTGCCCCACCAGACCTGTCTATGCCATCTGTCCCCGCTGGTACTAGAGAAGACTTTGAGAAACTCAGCCTGCCTGATTGTCGTAGGTCCGTGCCAAGGTCACTGCCTCAGCTTAGGTGGCCATTCCACGTCTTGTCATTGCCGCACGGGCTAGGAAACATGTCGGGAGCCTGGGATGTGCCCTGCCACTGGCTATTTTGCCTGAGACGAGCTGCCAGATCAATTAAAAGTCAAACAAAAGAGAGGCCCAGCGCACACAGCCCACCTCACAGAAAAGGGGCCCCCAAGGGGACAATAAAATTTGGGAGGTTTATTGAGCCACTGAAGAACTGATCCAGAATTTAAATTGATTGTGTAATTTATTGCATTTTAATTAGCAATCACAAGAGACCAAGCATTGTTTACTCTCTTGTTAAGTGCTCTGGTTGGGAGCAAATACGGGGAGCGTTAATAAGCAAGCGTGAGTTATATTACCGTGTTCTGTCGCACGGTCTTGTTATCGTCATCACAAGGAGAGATTCATTTGGTGCTCACCTTGTTCTTGGCATGACATTTGTTGACCACGAGGGTGACATAAAGTCAGACCATGTCCAATAAGCCAAGAAAAAGTCCCTCCTCCCTCCTCCTACCCCAAGCCTGTCTCTGCGTTGCTTTCAGGGGTATAATTGGGCGGGAAAAGACTTCCGGCTCAGGCTCCGTGAGTTCCCGTGTGCCATTGTCACCCAAAACTCACCCAAGTGGCTGCTTGCTGGTTATGTACTTAGGGAAATAATGCCACAAACAAAGGATGCGGTTATAAGTGCCACTCCGGCCTGGACACGCCCGTGGCACATGTCTGCCTTGCCCTACTGGCTAGTTTGGGGGTGCTCATTGGATGGTCCTCCTTTAATGAAATCTCCCCAGAGACTCCAGACAGCGCCGGCAGTATCGCTCACGGGGCAGCATGCTGAGCCCTGTAGGATGCTGCACCTCTGTCCATTGCTGGGAAGCCTAGAAAGCTACTCTGCCAGTCCAGGCTTCTCGGTGTTCGACCCCGTCCTCCATCTTGGGCTCACCCAACAGGAAGCAGAGCTTTGTAAAGGACAGTCCATAAAAACAGCACAGGGAGGCGACCCCAAAGGTCAGTCTCACAGGACAAAAGAGCACGTTTAGGGTTTTGTGAACACACAGACATTTCTCCACCAACGGGGTTGGCACCATTCACTGTGTTAACCCAGTTGTCCCGCCTGTCACAGAGACCCCAATCTCGGGCTCCCACTCAAGGTCTTAATTAGAATGTGCTCAGTGTTAAAAAGCTTCTGTTGTCCTAGCCATTTAAAGAGCTTCTTCTTAGATCTTTAACAGGACCATGGAGGGGTGATAAATCCCAGTAAGTGTCCTATTAAGAGAAGGTTATTCTCACAAGCCGGTCATGGTTACCAAAGTGACTAAACCACCTGCAGTGGCACCCAGCGTGCCCCCTCCCACCTGAGGCGAGAGGCTCCTCAGTCACCTCCTCCCCCCTCCAGTTCAGTGAGGTAGCCTTCTGTTTGCTTTACAAAGACTTTCCCAACAGGAGGGTCACCGGATGCTATTACTCAGGACCATAGAAAAGAGATGACCTCACTTCCTCCCTCCCTTCCTCCAACATTCTCTTTCTCCCTCCCTCTCTCCTTCCTTCCCTCAGTCCCTCCCTCCCTCTTGCCTTTTTTTCTTCTTGCTCTATCCTTTCATTCTTTCCTGCTTCCTCCCTCTCTTCTCCCATTCCCCCTTCCATACCTCCTCCCTCCCTCCTTGCCTCTGTCTTTTCTTCCTCCTTCCCTTTGGTATCCTCCCTTCCTCCTTCCCCTCCTCCCTTGTTTCTTCCTTTCCACAACAAATGTTTCTGTCGCCACCACACCAAGTGCTCTGCAGGCAACCCTTGTTCAAATATAAAAGCCACAGTGCCTACAGCAGGTGCAGACTTTTCAGGGGCAGGAGGATGGGGGAGTCTGCCTTCTTGGAACTTAAAACGTGCCAGGGATTTAGGCATTAGTCTAGCAGTGATATAACCGACTAATTACAGCCACAGGAGAGAATGGGGCAGGAAGAGAGGGCTCAACAGATAGTTAGAATTCTCCCGACTCCATTGTCCTGGTGAGCATCAGACTGTCTGCTTTTCTGTACTCTTTGCCAAAGTTTTTGTTTTCAATCTGCAGCCTAAACCAGCACTCCTTTGTTAGAGGGAGCTAACTTTATTTCTAGAACAGAGCTGATTAGGAAAAACACGTTGCAGACATAGGCACTTTCCTGTCAAGGTTTTATTGCAGGAATGTGCACGCGTACTTGTGGTGACCAGTCCTGAAAGGGGCTCTGGAGAGGAGCCAGAGCCTTCCTTGCTGTGCTGTGTCCCCATCTCTCGGGATGTCTTCCGAGGGCTCTTCATGGTGATCACTCTGCAAGTAGGAGCTAATCGTCTCCAGAATTGCTGGGAATGTGAAAGCTGTGGGTGGCAATCGCAAGAGCCATCCTTGGGTATCTGGCAGCTCGTGCTGGACAGGAGAGATTAGAGAGCCTGTCCACGGACAGGGGACGGCCATCCAGGAGGCGAGAAAAACTCCTCGCCTGCCTTGCAGAATAAAACGAGATGTCCGTCTCACTTGTGCATTCTGTGTCTTCATGGCATGTCCATGGGCTAGCTGGACCTAGGACAGGCCCAAGGGCTAGCCTGGATGTAGGACAGGCCCAGCATCTGCATAGTCCATGGGGAGCAGACTGTTTATCCCTGAGGAAGGGCTGCAGTCAAAGCCTGGATGTTCAAAGCTCCCTTGTCCTGTACATTCTCTTCCCAAGGCAGAGTCTGCCGAGTGACAGGAGCTGGGGTTAAGGGCTCACTGACTCGAGCGCTGGCCGAGCTAGGAGACAAGAGAGCCATTGCATCGCTGCATTGAGGAATATTTGTCACTGGGACCAGCAGGCTCAGATGCTGAGCCAGACGCTTTCTCCTGAATGAATCCTCCCCGGCGAGCAATTGAGAGAGCTGCCTCATGGAAACCTTTCTGAGGTCTTAAACCAGCGCTGCTTCCTCTTTACCACAAGATCACAGGGGTCGAGGAGGTCACCGGCTGAAGTTGACCTTATGTGAAAGACATTTCCAGTTAAGAATCAGTGAACTAGCATTCATGGCACCAGAGGAGAAAGACTGCCAACTCGGGGACAAGCCCTGGGATCACTGATAGCGACCTGCCCGTCACATACACCTGTGCCGCAGCAACACAGACACTGTGCGAGCAACCAGCCAGCGTTTCATCGGACTGAAGCTCCGCTCCATGGGACGGGACAGACATGTGACCCTGGAAAGGCCCATGGGAAACCAGACACGGCTGCTCTGCTAAAGGAACACAGCAGCAAAATGCCTCCTAACAGCATCCTGCCGCACACGTAGGTCAGTGTCGGCCATTGCTCAGCATCTGTGGGGAACAGACACAACTGGACAGCGTGCAGAGAGAGAGACTGTAGGCTCTGAAATGTGTAGCAGGTACTTGTGACAGAGGGAGCCTGGAGGCCGGCAGGGCTTTAGTGTGCTAATAGGCTCTGCAGACAGCCTTTGCTTTTTGCCAGGGAGATACGAAACGGCTCCCTTTGGTAGCAGGGAAGCAGCCTCACAAGCGCCTGAGGAGTGGAGTTCCCTTTGGCCCTGATGCTAGCCTTTGGGAGGCTTTGAGGCCTCTGGAGCTATTTTCCTTTTAGGGCTAGCTTTACTCTGATGCTCGTAGTTGGCTCCCAAAGGGCGAGGCTGCTTCCTCCTTCCCTGGGCACACAGGATCCTGGCCGCCTCAGCACAGTTTGTACTGCTCATGAGAACAGGACTTGGGAGGCACAGCTCTCTGCCTGTGCCTCAGGGAGGCTCAGCAGAGGGAAACCGAGCTAGCCAGCTGGGGCTGGAGAAGTCGGGGATCTTAGAGGACCCCCTACTGCCATCACTGAGAACCAGAATAATAACGTGCACCCTCCCACACACGGGTGAGTGTGGCCTTTGCCACTCCTCAAAGAAGCTTCTCTTTACAGAAGATGGAGAGCAGCCCCGGAAAGCACAACAGATCAGAACGCAGAGAACAGGGGAGGCACACACAATCCCTGTGCCCAAAGCCCAGGACCATCTAGGGAGAAGCAGCAGGAGGACCAGAAAATGTGCTGGGAAAGTGAGTCTCCTGGAACAACAGGGGAACCCCAACCACCGTACCTCCACCATGGCTGCCTAAACCGGACCCGGACAAGGGCAGCACCCAGAGACGTGCTGACCTCCCGCTGTGGTGCACCTCGTCCACTGTGGAGGAAGTCCACGGCTCCTTTGCTCCTCCGTGACGCTAACGCCAGAGTGGCGTGGACCGCACTGCCGAGTTTGCCCACCAGCCTGGAGTGATCCTGCCTCGAACTGCAGCAGCTTTGACTTGTCACTCTCAGGAGAAACAATTCTCAGACATTTTTCTCCCGGTGAACTGGAGCTTAGCCGGTGGTCCTGCCCCGGGACATGCCCACTCCCCTGGGGCAGGCCTCTCCAGCCTCCGCTCTCACACTGTATTTCCTGCTCTTCTTTTTCTTGTCACGCTGTACATTTTGTGTTTCTTTCTGTCCCGATTGCTTGTTTTCATTGTAGGTCTGTGTAACAGAGACACATAAGCCGACCTTAAGCAGTCCTGAAATCGCCTCCACCAAAGAACTTCATCTGTTGCTTTTCAATTTAGCCTGGGCAGCTTCTCAGGACAAGGAAAGCAGCCAGTCTGGTCCCTAGCTGCTAATAGGCTCCCCGAAGCCTCTTGAGCTGGGCTGCCATGGTCCACATGGCTCTCTGCACTGGCTCCGAGGCTTCTGCTTTGCTGGCCAAAGTCCGGAAGGCTTCCACATTTTTCTGGAAACCCACATGCTCAGTCTGTGCCAGCCGCAGCCTGGTGTCCAGGGTCCTGGTACAAAGGGCTTGGGGCTGTCTGTCAGCAGTGGACCCCTGCCGTCCAGAGCAGCAGTTGCAGCAGGCATGGGGAGAGCTGAGGGGGCAGGCCTACTGAGAGGAGCTGGCACCAGCGGCTAGGGCAGCACATCCCTGGCGAGGGAGCTCGCTGCCAGCGCCGAGGATCCAGCCTCTGTCCATCGGTCCCACCTGTTCCATCACTGTGTCACTGCCACCCTGGAATCCAGCCAGCTCCCCACCTCCTACCATACCGCCAGCGGTTTATGAGGGAGATTTTCCAGATGGGAAAAGCCCACCCGCCCTGATACTATGCCTCAACGGAGCTGGGGCCTGAGCAGTGTCTCCTTCCAGGCCGGGTCTAAGCCAAGTAAGAACTAGACTGAAGCGTGAACTGACATGGAATCCAGCTGCCCAAGAAGGTCAGAATATCAGAATCACCTCAGAATCACCGCAGAATCCGAAGGAAGTCACACCATCCTGAGAGACAAGCAGGAAGCAGACTCAAGGGCTTAGAGGTTGGGGGCTGGCACAGCTGGCTCCGTGGTGTGGCAGGGAAGGGCTGCGGTTGTGGGTGTCGGCTGTGGGGTGTCGGCTGGGGGGTATCCGCTGTGGAGTGTCAGCTGGGGAGGGCTGTGGTTGTGGGTGTCGGCTGTGGGGTGTCGGCTGGGAAGGGCTGCAGCTGGGGGTGCTGGCTGTAGGTGTCAGCTGGGAGTGTTGGCTGTGGGGTGTCCACCGTGGGGTGTCCGCTGGAGAGGGCTACAGTTGTGGCTGTTGGCTGTGGGGTGTCAGCTGGGGAAGGCTGTGGCTGGGGGTGTTGGCCATCAGGAGCACACGCCCCGCTTCTGTGGAGGATGCTGACACAGGAGAGACTAGCAGCCTTGGGGATTCTTCACTGTGCCATCCCCTGGTACACAGACTCTCCCATCTGGCTAGCAGCCCTCTCAGGTGGCAGGTCTGCCCTGGCACATGCCTGGCACCCAAAGCCCATGCTTTGCAGGACGATGCCCTCTCGTGTTGTGTAGCCCTCAGGTTTGGGTAAACAGAACAGTGTCTCTGCTGTAAGTGTCAGGGCACAGTTTTTACAGGGGACACAGCTTTCTCCTGAGACAGCCTTTCAGCACACAGCCAGGAATTCTCCGGTTATCCGTGTGGGAACGGACAGCCCAGCCGAGATCCTGCCACACATCGCCGGGGCCTGCGATTCTGTTCCCAACAGTCTCTGGAGTTTAACTTGAGAAAATAATAGGAATCCTATAGGCTCAGTGATCTCAGCCACTTGGACGGCAGTAAATCTCTTCTATATTACTGCTCAGCCTCTGAGGATATTATATTGGGTCTCATTTTATTAAAGAATGTCATGCATACCCAGAAGTCATTACTTAATTTTTAGCTGCAAGATACAATTTCAAAAAACCATTATCTAGAAAGCGCGATAATCAAACAACGTAATCATCGATGTTAACCCTCCCTGAAATACTATTTTAAATGCTTGGCAGCTGGAAGGACGGGGCCAGCCGACTTGGTTGGCTTTCTTACTCTGCAAGGCATTGGCGTGTTCCAATAAGACGTATTTGTTAAGATGTGTTTTTCCCTCTGCTTGGTTGTTTTGAAATCACTGAAGAATGCAGCTCCCTCAGACAAGGAGGAGGCTTTGCGTCTTCTGTTTGTTTCAGCCTGAGATTTAGGATTGCCGCACTGTAAGAGGCTGAGCCTTCCTCCGAGCCCTTCTCCGAGGAGCCAGGCCCTTCGCATACGCCCCCAGCGCCTCGGAGCTCTCCGGCTCTCCTGTGAGCTCTGACTCATAAATTTCATGACATAAGGGAAGTGGCAGAAAACTACAGCACACATTTAAAGAAAGCCCGAAGAACCAGGCTGGCAGTGTGGCGCCGGACCCCGGTCACGCCGACTTTTTCACCCACATCCAAGTCTCCCCAGGGAGGGTCAGTTTGGCTGGTGCTGAGAATCTTAGGCCTGATCTAGCTGTTTGTGGGTGGCACAGCCTTCCTGCCCAGAAGGGGTGAGGCAAGGTTATGGACTGTGGAGAGCTCTCTCTCTCTCTTTCTCTCTCTCTCTCTCTCTCTCTCTCTCTCTCTCTCTCTCTCTCTCCAGTTTTTGGCACATACCATCTCCATCTGGAATGCCATTCTCCCCCCACCCTCAGTTTTCTTTTGCTGCTTTTCTGTTTACCTGTGTGTGTTGTGCAGTCATGGGCATATGTGTGACTGTATGCGTTGGACACATGTGCGTGGTCCAACATTAACATTGTGTGTGTTGCTCAGTGGCTCTCCGTTGTATTTTTTGAGGTAGGGTCTCTTGTGAAACCGAGAGTTTGCCAGTTCAGCTAGTTGAGCTAACCCGCTTACCTGGGGGTTATTTGTTTCTGAACGAAGCGGCCACCACCCCAGCCAGCCTTCACGTGGGTTCTGGGAAGCAAAGCTCCAGTCAGCGCTTGTATGGCAATTGCTGGGTTCCCTGAGCCGCCTCCCCGGCCTCAGAGTAATCACCCTTCTCTCTCAGAGGACCAGCAATCCGCTCCCACGGGCTCCCCACCTCCCTTCCCCCACTTGTCTTTCTGCCCTGTGGCACACGTTCTCACACACCGAAGCCTGTTTCCTTAGGTGACGGGGCTCCCACCTGGGCGGTCCGTGGGTAGACGCATGATGCCCTGGAGAGAGAGTAGAGATCAATCTCAGTTCCTGCTTCTTCTACTCAACAGTGTCTGGGCCGTAGGTGGCATATCAGGCCTTGTCTATAATATGGCTGAAAATGACAGGACACTGTGAATACTGAATAGTTTGGGTAGATAAATATTTACTTAGAGGGATGCCCTGCGAGACTCACAGGGCATGAATCACTGGTAATATGGCCTTATTTGCCACTATGATGTCACTTCAAAGGCTCTGACCCCTGTGACCCCTGCTGTACCTGCTGTAGCCAAGCTCATTGTGTAAGTAGGGCTGTAGAGGTTACTTAACAAGGTGGTTTTCTGGGATTTTGTAAATTGTGCTAACAAGGAAAAGGCTTGTTTTGTCTGGAGTTTTGCCTCACCCCAACCCCTACCCACCAATGACTTTCTTTAGGAGTTTGATTGGCTGAAGAGCATCATTTAGTCATTACCTGAAAGCTCAAAGCAGCCTTCGGTCTCCCCCAAGCTCTATCTCTAAGGAGTCTTGTGAACCCTCGGGAGCATGGGAAAGCCCGGACCCGACCTCCCACAGCACTGCAGGTCTGAGGAAGTCCACAGGAATAAGGAAGGAAATGCATTATCAACCCCTCACTGCCAGGTGCGGGCAGAGCAGTGCCTGAGTGGTTGGAAGACGGGCGCTGGCTCCAGCACTGCGGTCAGTACCTGGGAGCTCTTGCCTTGGCGCATGCTGAGCATGTGTGCTCGGCATACAGAGCCAGAGTGGCTCTCTGCGTGAGAACTCAGGCCAAGGGCGTCAAGCCAGCTTGGAAGCATGAGTGAAAAGAGTTTCTGTCACCTGTTTGATAAGTTAGAAAGGAGAAAAAGAGGAGACCTGGAAGGGGGGCCAAGATGGCACATTCTCCTTGTGAGGACAAAGAAAATGAACCAGCCTGCCAATGTGGCCAGAAGCAGTGTGCCAGGCTGGGACATCAGGGCAAGGGGGGTAGGTCTGGGCGTGCCAACAGAACTGGAACCTGGAGAATAGAAGCCATCGTTGGCATTTTTTGCTAAATTCTGTGAGAACTAGGAGAAGGGATTCAGGGTCCCAGGCAAAAGAAACAGACTTTCGGCTGGTTATAACCTGTGTCTGTGTGGCCATCGCTGGTGGGAGGAAAGGGGAGGGGAAATGAAAGAAAAGAAAGAAAGGAAGGAAGGAAGGAAAGAAGGAAGGAAGGAATAGG
>REGO01000056.1:6482816-6519132 GCA_010120015.1 Rhombomys opimus | reverse complement strand
TGTGTGGCTGGGCATCAATAACAGGTCCCCCTTCCCGAAGCCACCTCGAGTGCTGGGAGCCCACCCTCAGGCACTGCCTGGCTCCCGCTGGCTGGGCGCCCCTGCCCTGCTTTCCCTCCACACTCGACCTATTTGACTCATACTCCCTCATTCTGAGTTCTACACACTCGCGTCTGTATTTCCGATTTATGTGCTTCTGCCTCCGATCCTTCCTGAAGCAAAGCAGAGAAGAAATCGTCGTTCATCTCCGTCTTCACCGCCTGGACATGGCCTGGCAGATGGAGGCTGCACACCCACAGTACGGGTCTAATCAGCGCTTTCACGACCTTTGCTGGGTTCCACCGTGGCGTCCAGAGTGAAGCCTGCTGGAGGGCTCTGTCCTGACGGAGCCCTCCAGCCCAGCAGCCCAGCAGCCCAGCAGCCCAGCTGCCCAGCTGTGTGCTTTCCACCTCCATCCGGGGTAACGTGTTTCAGGAACCTGGGCTCCTCAGTGTGGGATTGTGGCTAATTGTGAAATGTGGTGACTAGATAACCTGAAAATAAGAAAGGAGACAGAAGCGCGTCCCCCAGGGAAGGTGGACTCCAATGAGGTTGCATGTGGACAGGTGGCAGGAAAGGGGGCCGGGGACCCCAGGGGCTCCATAGATCTGGGTGACGGGCCACATCTCGCCAGGATGTTGCCTGGAGATGCAGCAATTTAATGTCCCAAGTGCGGCAGGAGAAAGCAAGTGTGTTCAGGCCCAGACTTAAAGACATCAACATCAAATTGCTGCTTGATAAAACTGTGAAGAAAGAGGAGAAAAATCCTGAGTTAAAAAAAAAAAAATCAATCTCACATTTTGTACTCATTTTTCTTCAATTTACATGTAACGTTTCCTGAAGGAAAACCATCTCCTCCGCTTCTGCAGATTATGGCTGAAGAAATAACAGCCGTCCCCAAATCTCTTTAAATCGAAGGCTCGTGTCTCCCAGGAAGCACACGAGCGTGTGCGGTCTTGACTTTCATTGTCACCTCGGGTTTCTGAGGGAGTCCCTCACACTTGCAGCCCTCTGTTCTCAAATTGGAAGATCCCACTCAATTGGAACCTTCCCCCCATGGGGGAAGAAGGACCCGAGGTGCACTTACCGACCGACTGCACGCACGTCCAGACACACGTGACGCCACGCGTCTAATTTAAATTTGCCTAGATAGATTTGTCTCTATCAAAGACATCAATCCAACGTGTTGACATTCATCACATTTTCTTCGTGAAAGCCTAAAGAATCGGAGAGAATTCCTTGACCAACAGAAGGGAAAAGTGTTAATTTTAAATAGATTGAAATAGAAAGCTGGTGAAAACGAAGTTGGCTGTGCCCTCATCACGTGGGTGATGAGGAAGAGAGGAAAGTGTGTCAGTTACCATGAATCTGGCTTCTTCCCACGTAAATGGGGCAGAGGACCTTCGGGCTGGGTTGGTACTTGGTGCCATCTTGGCCCAGTGAACTGCTTGCCCTGGCTTGGGGTTTGGCCTGGTCTCCAGGTTGAGCATAAACTGCAGGGGAGTGAACTCAGCTGTGCTGAGGGGTGTGGTCCACGCGGCTGTGAGCAGAAGGCTGGCGTGGGGTGAAGGCTGTGTGCAGCTCTGCAGCAGGCATTATGCCCCGCTGCCCCCGAACTTCCACCCAGACTCGTCATCCCAGACCAGGGGCAGTGGCCTCCGCTGTCGCCCTGGCACGCCCCGAGCCAGAAGTCTGCTGCACGGGGAACACTGAGCCCAGGGGCCTGGTGCGGGCCTGGGAATGGGCTTGGCATGAGCAAAGCCAGATTCAGATCAAACAGGCAATCACACTGGAAGTTCTAACTGTGTCCCCCACGATCTCCTGGGAACAAGAGGGTGACAGGAGCCCATCTTCACGGTGTTTCACTGGCTGGTTAACTGGCTGGCTCACTCCAAATCCCTGAGCTGAAAAGGCCTTCCATTTCCCACAGGCCTCAGCCACCGTGGCCACGGCTTGCCTCAGCTGTGTGCCAGCCTCACAGTTCCAGCCTCGTGGCTTTCAAGGAATCACACCAGGCTCAACAGAGCCTCGGGTCCTGATGGGAACACCCCAACCACACAGAGCTCGGGTGCCACTCTTGAGCAGTGGTGTGCAAGTGCTGCTGAATAAATGATGGACAGCGTCAACTTCACGTGGCTCCATGGAAAGTTCCACGAGGTCAAGTGTGTCTGCGGCCAGCCCGCCACGTCTATGCTGAGCGCCTTCATCCTCCAGTTCACTCTGGCTGCTCCCTCCCTCCTGCCCCAGAACCTCATTGTTGCATATGTGGTCTGCCAGCCTCTGTCCCAGGCAGACAGGCCTCTCTGGACAGACAGCTTTCTGGACAGGGCTCGTCTCACACGAGCAAGGCCCAGGGGTCAGCCCCAGTTCAGAAGGGAAAAAAAGAAATAAAACTCCAGGTCACATATTTATGTTTATCTCACTGGCTACTCTAGTGGTGGGAAGAGATGGGAGAAAATCATTTAAATAAGATCCTAAAGCCCCCAAGTACTGGAGCAATTGGGGTGGAAGAATATTTAGTGGGTGGAGCACTTGAGTGCAAGCAGGAGGAACTGAGTTCAAATTCACGAGTCCACACAGAGCTTGGCATGGTGGCTGATGTCTTCAAATGAGCAGACGTCGACCCAAAGCCAAGGTCACGATACATCAAGGACCTACAACACCATCCAAAGATGACTGCCTGACAAAGACATTCAGGTTAATCACCTTAAAGAAGCCCAGCGAGGTAGGAAATGACAGGGGATGAATATAGAAAGTGCATTACCAAAATGGAAAAGTCAACAAAGAAACATCTTTAAAAAGAGTCGAGCTGGAGAGCTGGAGACACAGAGACTGGGGGGAAGGGGCATAGAGAGTATAAGAGGAGAATCGGGAGGTTCAACCAGAGGCCACTTGAGGAGAGAGGCAGAGAGAGAAAGAGAGAGAGAGAGAGAGGCAAACAAGCTCCACCCAGAGAGCTGCAGCGCATGTTATAAAGGCCTAAAAAGGAACAGAGAAAATGAAAGAAAGCAATTAAAAGGTGATTAGAGAAATACAGGCAGAGCTCACCCCAAATCTGTGGGAGAGACGCATGAAGGCCAAGAGACCCACACACATCTGTTACACAGAGTTCAGGACACAGCACAATGAAAGGCTCAAACGTCAAAGGCAGAGATTTGAAAGCATCCAAAGAAAATGAGCCTGTTGCGGACAAGGGACCCAACGAAACAGAGAAAATGGCACCCTGTGGATGCCAGGGACCCCAGTGAAACTGTCTGCAGCTTTGTCAGCAGACACTTTGCAGGTTGGGAGAGACTGGTATGATGCAACTGAAGGGGTGGAAATTAACTAACTGATTGATTAATTAATTAATAACAAAAGTAATTTAAAATCTATCAACCTAGAATACCGTAGCAGACAGCGCTGTAGGAACAGGCCGGGCTGGGGGTGCATGCCTGTAATCCCAGCACAGGGGCAGAGACAGGTGAGGCTTGTAAGGCTGAGGCCAACAGGGCCTACACAGCGAGAGCCTGGAGGGAGGAGAGAAGGCAGGCAGGCAGGTGAGGTAAAGGCTTCCCCAGAAAAGCAAGAGCTGAGGGAGGAGGGCTTTCTCAAGTTCAAGTGCCAACGTGCTAACAGCACGAAACCCTGTGTGAAGGTGAAAACAGGCGTAAGTCATTTTTAACCCTAGCGTAAAAGTTAAAAAGCAAGAGCACTGAAATGAATCACGGCCGCATTGATTTACTAACGACGTCATGTAAGACGCTGGCTGGGCCTACAGCGCTGGTTAAGGTGGGAAGACCATGAGTTCAGGGCTAACCTAGACATCCCTCCCTTTGTTTACTGTTGCCACAGAAAAACACCGAAACCAACTTGAGGGGAGAAAGGTTTATTTTGTCTCCAACTCCCAGGTCATAGTCGGAGCCCTGAGCTAGATCTCAGTAGGCCTGGGGCCAGCTCCACAGCTGGGTGGCCCTGGGGAGTGGGGTGCTCGCTCGTTAGTCTGGTCATCTCTAGGACACAGGGAGTAGCCTCGACCTGAGAGGCTTGCTATGTGGATTAACGAACAATAGGCACCGCCCTCTTCCAACAGTTCCCGGCCTGAGCACCACAGAAAGACCTGACAGGCTCAGCGCCCCCCCGGCTTGGGCCTTGCCTTTGTCAGCTCCCCTGAGGAGTGAGTTGGAAAGAAGAGCAGAGAGCAAATCAGGTCACCTGCGTGTCCCATAACTGTGTCAGCTGGCTGAGGGCAGCAAAAGCCTTGGTCTCTTCTCTGTATTTTCTGAACATAATGATATTTTTAATATGATTGTAACAGACATTTTCCTGATTATACTACTAAGGCCTTACTAAAAATTAGGAAAATGAATAAAAAAGAAAGCATTAAAGAGCACACAATCCTGCTACCGAGAGACAGATGCTATTAACATTTTGATTATTTCATATTTTAACTTGAGGTTGCTTTTTTTTAGATTCTCTCTGAGAGCATTTTTAATGAATATGTAAATTTGTATTTAGGAGTTTACTATATACGTATTTGTATGTGTGTGGTTTTATGTCTTCTTGCCCAGGTGAGGTTATATTGTAATTTTCCACAATGTTAAGTATTCTTTGGAAAGAACATTTCCACGGCTTTTTAACATTTCGTCATACGTCTCCACCATCCGTTGCTTGTCAGAATCTCTATAATTGGACCTGTTCATTATTCCCAGTGTGCATTTGTGTAAACAATGCTGCTATAATTAGCGTGGGTGTCAATCTCGGAAGAGCTGATGGCTTCTTGGGACAGTGTCTCTCGAGGTAGGATTTCCAGGTGAAAGCATGTGGTCATTTCTAGGCTGATGAATGTCACTGAAAAGTCTGCAAGAAGGTCATCAGCCCAGTGGACAGTATGTGGCAGGACAGACAGTCAGACCGGCTACGTTCAGGAGGGGACACAGTGAGGACAGACATAGCCGAGGCCTCGGGGAGGGGTGTTTAGATGAGTCCAGTAACTTCGGACATCAGGATGAGATTTCTCAAAAAAACTAAACAGGTAATCGCCGTGTGATCACGGCACATGACTCCTGGCACATGAACAGGCATCGCTGAGCAAGGTACTGTTCACAGAGGCCACACTATACAGTCAGCCTGCCACCATAGACGACACTGTGAGGAGAACGGGGCATGCGCACAGAGCAGCGTTCAGCCATAAAGACGAGCATATCAGACACTCGCAGAAAACGGGTGGAGCTGGAGAGCGTATCAAGTGAAATAAGGGAGATTCAAAAGGACAAAACTCATGTCTTCTCTAACAAACAGAATCTAGGTTGGTTTGTTTTCAAAAAGATGGCAAGTTGGGGAAGAGAGAGGGAGACAGAAAATGAAAACAGGGTATCATGACCATGTGTGTGAAGAGGCAGACTTTCAAACTAACCTACAAAAGGACACGAAAGTAGGTGAACTTTTTGTTTTTTAGAAGTGGGGAGAGGGTAAGACGGGGGGACGGCAAAGAGGGGGACTGAGGTGAACATGATCAAAGTTACAACAAAACCCATTATTTAATTCAACTAATATACTCTAATAAAAATCAAAGATGGTTTGTTTAAATTCTCGTTGACACCATTTGCTGCACAGAGAAATAGGGCTACAAGAGACTCGGCCTCAAGTAAGAAAGAGTAATATGGAGGAGGAGGAGGAAGAGGAGAAGTGGGAGGAGGTGGAAGTGGAAGAGGGAGAAGATTGGGCAAGTCCTTTGGTGGTAAGGAATATAGGTTCTTTGAAGCCTGTCCAGGAACTGGCTTGTTACATTCATGTCCACATGGACAGTAACCAGGTAAAGAAGCTCATGGAAGCAGGCAGATGCCCTGACCCAGATCACAACAGGCCTGGCTTCCAAGTTCCCAGCCTGCTCCGCGTGTCCCGGTGACGTCAGGGACCCAGGCCCAGCACATCATTTTCTTCTCTACCGACTGCTGCTTGCTGCCTTTGGTCACTTTCCTGCAACTGTCCAGTGCAGGGACCATCCTATCTCAGCACCAACGGAAGACCCTAGTTTCAGCAACGAGAGAGTAACTGGGGGAGAGTGAGGACCCAGGTGGGACTCCTGGCAACTATCTCTTACGCATCAAGTCTCAAGTGTGGCCCGAACCGCGTTACCAGACGGTGGAGGAGTGCGGTTCCTATTGGCTTTACATATTGCCAGCGAGAGGATGTACAGTGTCCACTGGCTATTCCCATGTCAGTTTGACACAAACTGGCGTTATCTGAAGGGAGAGAACCTTGATTAACAAAATGCCCCCGTAAGATCCAGCTGCAAAGCATTTTCCTGACTGACTGATACGGAAGGCCCGCCCCAGTGTGTGAGGAGCTGTTCATGGAAGGACGCTGAGTCTGAAGGGTTTCTAAGGCAGCATGGAGAAGGAGGAGCTTTTTCCTTTGGGGATATGGGATGAGAAGGACGGTCCACTGGTGTTTTCTCTGCCTCTCTGAGCTAGCAGGTTTTCACCCCTACGTCTGGCTCCTGAGTCTTTTTTGGTAAACTCAGACATTTGGGATTTTGTTTGAAAACAAGGATCTATGTCTTTAAATTGGAGAATTAAAAGTATTTACACTCTAGTTATTATTAGATGGTATCAGTTTCTTCCTGTTACTTTATTCTTTTGCTTTTCTCTGTTAATGGTCTCTGTTTAGGGCTGTCTCTAAGCCAGGGCTTCATTCACGCTAAGCCAGTGTCTACAGCAGAGCCAATGCTATCTCTCTGGAGTTTAGTTTAGTAGCTGTATCCCACAGTTACAACAGGTTTTGCCATCACTTACATTTATCTTTCTTTATCACTATCCGATCGTTTATCACTATCCCATCAACATTGTCCGTTAGCATCTGTTTGCTCTGCTTGCTCTGTCTGTGGGTGAGGATTTCAATTGAGCTTTTGTTCATCTTACTGAGGTTTTCACTTCTGTATGGTTCATTTCAGAAACTCTCATTGTGAGTTCTTCATTTGTAAAAGAAGATTTGTTTTGTTTTGTTTTGTTTTTTTATGCTGACCACCTACAATGGGATCCGATGCCCTCACATTTATTTGTGTCCTCTTTTGAATCATTCATCATTTTAAAAGTGAGCCTTTTTGATCTTTGCCATTTCCTCTTCTTTGATTTCTTAGGATTAACTTACAGAAGAGTTAGAAAAAAAGGAGTTGAGATACTTTTATTTTTTCATATTTCTGTGTTTCTATGTTGTATTTGCACATCTGTTGAGATGGATCTCTCCTTCCCTTTTGTGTGAGAGTCCTCCTGGTGAGAAGCCTTCTCTTGGGGACCAATCCCAAGGACGGTTTAGAGAAAAGAAAACAAGCTGTATTAACAATAGCACAGGGCAAATGAGATGTACAAACAAAGCCAAAGCCAATTAAAGGCAACCACTGTGCCACCAGTACAAGAAAAAGGAGGAGCGAAAGGGACACAGAATACATAAAAAGTTAAAACTAATAAGAATAAAATTAAAGACAATAGCATTAACAAAGGGGATTGGAAAAGAAAATATGACAAAAGCAGCAAGGTTTGTAAAGGGAAAAGAAAAGAAAAACCAGAAAAAATGTGAAAGATAAAAACCTAGTAAAAAAGGTAAATACAATTAGATAAAACTTTAAGAAATTGTGGGAAGGAGGGAAGGAAACAAGGGAAGAAAGGGAGTGAAGAAGGAAGTGGGGGGAGAGGAAGAAAATCAGGGGGGGGTGGAGGAGAGGGAAGAGGAAGGGATTCCTCCAACCAAGGTAAAATGTTTTCTTAAGCTTTCTGGAGAGTTTGCAAAGTACTGACCAGTACCCTGGCGAGAAATGATCGTGACACTTCTAAATTCATCAGGTAAGGGGCAAGGTGGTGGTGCAGCTGGTCTTGCTACTTTGTGGGTTCTTCTGTGTCACCCTTATCCTTCCCTCCCATTTCACCCCCAATCACTAGATAGGAGAGAAATGAAGAGAGAGACTGAGATCCCTGAATCTATATTTTCCCTTTTGTTTCTTCTTTTTTTCCCTTTCGTTTCTTCTTTTGTTTCTTCTTTGCAGTTTGTCAGTACAAACTACAGCCAACCCCGCTGAACCACCAACAACCACCAACCCTGCCTCTCAGGGCACTAGCGTTTATGTACCCTATGAAAAGTTCCCAGAATTCTAAACATCACACACTCTCAGAGACTACCTGCAGCTGTTGGAACCACGCCCCCGCCAGAGCACGGGGCAAATCACAGTGGACTGCTGTGGACAGTTTGAAGACCTCACACCCCCCACACCTGGGATTAGAACAAAAATACATTCTTATAATATTTCTGCGTCTTTAAAGAAACCAAAATTCCAGAATCCTCACTCTGTAGTGGGACGCATCAGAGCCTTGTTTAATCTTTTCTGTTCTCACCAAGTAGGTTGGTGTTCTATGCAGGCTAAGCCCTGACCCTGCTGCCCCCATTTATGCAGAGACAGTTAAGGATACCCTGTTGGGGGATGGGGTTGTTTCTCTTCAGACTTCTTTAATACAAATTCAGTTACCAGAGGGCTCGGTGGTCTGTGAAGAGGGCTGGCCTTTCTCATGAGCCCCCAGGCTGTGCCTGCAAGGGTGTGGCACATGGTCTCACTGTGATATATCCCCACATGCTTCCCAGAGCAGAGGAAGCTGACCCCAGAATTCTAGAGTGGAGCAGGGCACCATGGGAATGGAGGGAGCCGCTGGCCTTGGTCTTCACACTCCTAGCACTGGTCTCAGTAAACCTCTGAACTGCTTTTGCTCCTTGACAGGGAACACAGCGGCTGCTAAGGGTTAGTCTTGTCAACTTGACAGGACTTAGATCCAGTCTCAGAATCACACCTCTGGGTGTGTCTGGAAGAATGTTTCTAGGTCAAATCACTGAGAGGAAAAGGCCCATCCTGAAGGTGGGCAGCAGTGGCCTGGCTGCTTCTCTCCTGAACACGCATCTAAGCCACTGCTGTGGCCGCTGTCCACCACCATCAGATGGCAGCTACTTCTCCCAGGAGCTCCAAGAGCTCTGGTATGGAACTGCCTATGGCATGAAGATGGCCATTGTTGGATGACCAAGAGCCCATTGTTTAAGTTAATCTAATAAATCTCCTTTTATAACACACACAATCGGCTCTGTTATTCCAGAGTCCTGCCTCTCACAATACAAATTTGCAACTGGCCGTCCCTCCTCGTGACCATCTCTTGAGGTTGTCTCCCACGCCGTCTCCAAGGATGTCCCTGGGGAACTTGAGTTGTGGTTGTTCTGATCCTAGCGTAGTGGTGTTCTTATCAGTAACCCCTTCAAGAGGTAGCTCCTGGGGATGAGGCACAGGAGGGTGATCTGTGAAAGGACTTTTATTCGCCTGGTTCAGTTGTCGTCTCTGAGGCTTATTGCCTTATAGGCTAGCCTAGGCCTAGTCCTGGAAGCTCCTAGCCTCCTTGCAAGCTAATCTAGGCATAGGATATTTTCACCCTCTGTGACTCACTGCTTAATAAGCTCACCCTTTCTTGTTCTTTCTGAGCTCTGGGCTGGCTGGTTCAACTCAGCTGTTCTGGCTCAAATTCCTCACCTTCAGGATGGGCCTTTTCCTCTCAGTGATTTGACCTAGAAACATTCTTCCAGACACACCCAGAGGTGTGATTCTGAGGCTGGATCTAAGTCCTGTCAAGTTGACAAGCTGATTCAATCTATTTTTTCTCTTGGCACCTGAGTTCCTCTCCTTGGCCTCAAACTAACTCCATCAATCTTCTCTAATCTCCTGGCTCCTCCTTATTCTCTGGCTCATTCTGTGTTCACCTTAGTTCTCTCTCTGCAACCTGTCTCTCTATTGCTGTCCTGGTAAAGCTGTCTCCTCTCTCTCACTGCATTGCCCCTTAAGTAGCTTCCCTTTCCTCTCTCTTCTCCTGAGAGTTGGGTGCATCCTATTCTGTCAAATCCTCCTCTGATTTGTCACTTTTTCTGCCAATCAATTAAATATCACTTTCAAACATGGCTGCTTCCTTCTACAAATTAACTTTACCTTCATTGTTGGGATTAAATGTGTGTACCACCACACCTGGACCTAAGCTTTTCTTTTCCTGAAACTTGCTCTTTACCAGGCTGGCCTTGAATTCAGTTCTGCTTGCCTCTGTCTTCCAGATGAAAGGTGTATGTGTATTCCTGCTGGATCACACAGACCTAGAAGGTCTCTGGATGTGATCTCTTGACAGAGCAGCCATGTTCTGAATTCAAGTTTCTCTACAGTGAGCCATGAATGTGTTTCTTCTTCCCACAGAGGAGAACTTTCTTCCCAATAAGAAACTCCAGTTCCTCCTCCTGTAGCTGGAACAGCCAACCTGTGGAACCACTGCCTTTTCTGGATTCCCTTGTACTTTGGGCATGAGATCTACTCCGAGTATTTTGTTCTGTGTGTGTGTGTGTGTGTGTGTGTATGTGTGTGTGTGTGTGTGCGCGCGCGCGCGTGTGTGTGTGTGTGTGTGTGTGTGTGTGTGTGTGTACCGGAGGTGCTGATTTCCTTGCACAATTCTCCCAATTCCAGCTCCAGCTCTTAAACGCTGGGATTCTGAGCACCGTGTTCCCATTTTTACTCTTTAGAGATTTCCAAGTTTTGGGATTTGGTAACTGAATCCTTCCCAAGCTTGTGCTTCAAGGATGTTGCCGTGTGTGAGGCATGGCAATTGGAGACCCTGCGTTCATGACAGGACTGGACAGACAGACAAATGTCCACACCCTTTCTTAACATCTACATGGCTTCCAGTCTCCCTCACCCGACCTGGGGAAATGGCGGTGCTAGGGACTCTGATATTTTCCTTCTCCCTCCTGGGCGCCTTCCTACCAAGTGGTCAGGCCCACGGGGCCGCTGCAGAGTTTGCTTTTCTGGCTCAGCGCCTCTGAGACCCTTCCCCTTCACGTTCTAGTTTGAAGAAAAGGGACGCCTGGCCAGTGTAGAGTCCGGCCCCAGATGTCCTTTGAAGCTACTCTGTGAGTCTTCATTTCTTTCTACTTCATAATAGCAGGCCATATGTGCGCGTTTTTACATGTGTGTGTGTTTGCATACATGAGTGCATGTGTGTTTGCATGGGTGTGTCTGTGTGTCTGTGTGCATGCCTGCGTGTGTGTTTGGGGTGGGAGCTGGGGGAGGTTCACTCCCCATTTGCCTCTCAGCCTCTGAGAGTTTGCTGGGCTATGGTAAGCACACAGCATACACTGTAGAGTAAACTGAGTTTTGAGCACGTGGATTCACTGTGAGCACCTAGATTCGCTCATACACTAGTACAAGTGAGCTTTTGTCATGCACTGAGCTGCTGAGCTGCCCAGAAGCAAGAAGGGAAGGAGTTGATGTGTCCTGCCAGGGGACTGTCAGTAGCAGGAGTCTTTGAAGATCCTCTGGGTCCATCAGGCATTGGTGAGCAGAGTCCATCTCTCCCAGCTGCCAGGCTGACACCTCTTAACCTAATCGACCAGCAAAATAGGGACGCCATCTGTACAAGGCTCCAGGCACAGTCCTCAGCCACCACCTCGTCCAGAGCATCAGGATCTTAGCTCAGCAAGCCCAGACACATCATCACATCAGAGTGCATGGAAGAGCACCTTCCCTCTTCCCTGGACAGGCCTGCTCCGGGCCTCCTGGAATCTGTTCCAGTTAGTGAGCAAGTAGGTGAAAATCAGGATTGCACTTGGTGGGGATTGCCAGGCCAGCCTACAGGTGTTCTCCTCACCATCCGAACTCCGTGGGTGGCTGCGTGCATCTGCGCAGGACAGTCCCACTGCGGGTCCTAGCCGCAGCACACTGCTCACCGCTGCTCACCACTGCTCACCACTGCTCACCACTGCTCACCACCAGTCCCTCTGGGGACACAAGCTGTTTCATTTTATAGATGTGGAGAAGGCAGCAGAGAACCAAGGTCACCACACCGGTCAGTTTCCTGCGGATGCTGTGATAAATATCTGCAAGAAACAGTTTAAAATACACGGCTTTTTCCATTTTTCATTTGGCTTTTTTTTTTTTTTTTTTTTTTTTTTTTTTTTTTTTTTTTTTTTTTTTTTTTTTTTTTTTTTTTGAGAGTGTCATGTGCATCCTTCCCACCCGCTCTCCCCCAGCTCTGGCTCCTCCCAAGTTTTCACCCTCTCCTTTCACGGTTACGACCTCTTCCTTGTTGTTGTTTGGTTTTTGAGACAGGGCTTCTCTGTGTAGCCCTGGCTATCTTGGAACTCCCTCTGTAGACCAGGCTGGCCTGGAACTCAGAGATCCACCTGCCTCTGCCTCCTGAGTGCAGGGATCAAAGGCGTGTGCCACAGTGCTGGATGACCTCATCTCTAGTTGCTCTTACACAGGTGTGCAGGCTGACTTCCTGGAACCAGGTTACCTGTGAAGGGGCTCAGCCCTGGAGAAGACTGATCCTCTCAACAACTATGGCCTGTAGCTCTCCACCTAGGCTGGGGTCTTGTGAGGTCTCCTCCACCCATGCCCACGTGGTATTTTGTGACATCCGCCGGTGATGTCTCCGAGCAACCGTGCTGACCAGCTCCCTTGTTCCTGGGCTGCGCTGAGGCTGCACACCATGCTCAGCCTGGACACCCTTCACAGCAGAAGGGTGACAAGCTGAGCTGTCAAGCTGTGACAGCTGTCCTTCCTGGACAGACAGACGGAAAGGGCCAACACGAGACAGTTCCCAGGGACACACCGCCAAGAACCTACTTTCTACATAGCTCTGTTGCTTGTGCCGTGGGTTCTTTCCTTCTGTTTGTTTTGTCCTGTTCCAATGTGTTAGTTCTTGTCCTATTACTATATTATTATATTATATTGTATTACGTTATGTTTATTATATTATTTCCTTAGAAGCCTATTTGTTTTCTAATGAGAGACAGAAAGGGGAGTGGGTCCAGATTGGAGGGGAGGCAGGGAGAAACTGAGAGGGGTAAAAGGAGGAAAAACTGTAATCAGGATATACTATATGAGAAAAAAAGCTATTTTCAATAAAAGGGAAAAGCAAGTCTCCTCTACAGATGGACGCTGCCCCAGGGCCATGCAGCCCCGCAGACCACGCTGGGTGGAAGGTGCCAGCACTGCCTCAGCTCTTCCTTGAGCCTGGGGTAGATTCCTTCATGGAGATACATGTTTGGTCTCCATGTTAGAAACTAATTTTCCCCCTAATGAATTGATTTATGCTCAGTTCAGTATCTTCTAAATAATTTGTAATTTGGTCAAATATTTCAAAAGGAATGCAGTAGCAGCTCTCCGGAACCACCAGGGTTACAGGCTCGTCCAATCTTTCCTCATATCTGTCTAAATGCTCAGGATGTCCTGGGAGTGAGACACAGGATCAATTAGGGCAAATCGACCAGAGATTAATTTAACAGAGCCCAAGCTGATGCACTTGCCTGTCCTTGAGCTGTAGGGTCTGATGAGCCGAGCTACTTTTAACTGTGCAAACACCATTAAAGCAGAACTGGCCATGCACACATCCTACCACCAAAGAGGGGTCAAAGAACTGTGTCAGAGAAAGCCAGTGGGGGTGCGAGCTGGGGCAGAAGGGAGGCAGGGGGTGTTTGAACTCTTGAACTCTAATTGAACTCTAAACAGGAGCTTATGATAGAGGAAGCGCCCAGATCTCCCATCATAGGACTCCCTGTGCCGGTTTCAGTGTAGGCAGAAAGTATCCGCACACCTGTCCTTCCAGGGCACACACCCCTCCGCTTGGCTCTGGTTCAAGCAACTGAAAGATGTGAATGATAGATTGTGAAATCTTGGTGCTCGGAGGGTGGTGGGTCATGCAGGGAACACTCAGGTAGCCAAGGCTGAGGCCTCTGAGGTGGTTCCAGGCTCGGGCCTCCAGCTGGGAGCTTTTCCGTTGTGGCTCAGGTGCTAGTCTCTTGGGGACTCGTCACCTGGCTCTCAGCTCGTCCAGAGATGTAGAGGGAGTGTCACGACCACCTAAGTCATCTGCTCCCTGATTCTGTAGCCCAAATCCCAAAGGCAAGATAGATCTAATGGGAAGCCCCAGTGAGAAGCCTGGGTTGGGCCTCACCCTTCTCCGGGTGGCCAGGCAGCCCTGAGGTGGAATGCCGAGAGGAGGTGGGCTCCAGAGTACCCAGCAGGGTCAGGTGGGCATGTAACCGACCCTCGTATTGGACAGGGCAGTGCTGCTCAGGCTACTCTGGGAGGCCACACCTTAGATGAACTTAGAAGCTTGGCTTGGCCTTACTTCCTGCCACGTGACAATTTAGTGAGTTCATTGGGTGCTTTCTGACATTCAACAAATACAGGCTCTGTGCCACAGACAACAGAGAGAACGGCCGGTCCTCATCCTCAGAGAGCTCAGCACCTTTTCCCAGGGAACAGCAGGGTTCCTCTGATTCACAGTTCTGGGTAAACTTCTGGTGCCTCAGTACTAATCCAGGCAGGGGCACCGGATCACCCTGGCAGTCACTGTATTAATATCCTGAGCCCTGATCACCTGCAGGAGCCCTCACACACGCACACACTTACACCTGTCACTTACCGACGCCTTGATTAAGCAGAAGTTATTTCTTTTATTAAATCACGGCCCTAGAGCATACATCTTTTAATATTCTGCAGCAGCGGCAGGGCGGAGCTTGTGGAAGCATCTGCTTGACGTTGTTGAATCGCATAGAGAACTAGCTGCCTTTATTGTGAAACATTGTTTTTTATTTTTTTCCTGGAGAAGAAAAAAATATATTTAAAAAAATTTTAAACCTGACAAACTATGGTGATTCAAACTTGGCTAGCAGACTTCCTTGTAAATGAATGAATTGGATTTGACATTTCAAAAAAAAAAGAAAGAAAGAAAGAAAAAGAAAAAAGAACCCATAGTATTTGTTGCCAAAGATAAAATTCAGACTCAACTAGAAATGTTAGAAAACCGGTAGCCACACCCAAGGCCTTGACAGCTGTCACTGAAAGGTTTCATGGAGACTGCTAATTAATGCCATCTCTCGGTGGCATAGAATTAAGTGTGTCAACATTTAGATGACTGTATAACTCAGTGAGCTCATCTTTTCCAGGTAACTAATCCTGAGGTCGTAAGGTTAGAGCAGACGCTGAGACCACACATGGGCAAAGAATCCGCCGAAGCTCAAGGGAGCCCTGATGGACTTCCATGTAACAGAGCTGCAGTTCCTTGACAACTGACAACTCCCCCCCACACACACACCCCACAGGCTCACCTGAAAGCCCTGGGTAGCCAAGGATGACTTGAACCCCTGGCCCTCTTGCCTCTGCCTCCACAAACTGGGATTACAGCTGTAATGGGGGTCGAGTGATGCAGGGCTGGGCCCTGACTTAGAGCTCCCTCCCTGCTTGGCTGCACCCACCCACCTGCAGCCCCACTCCACCCTCCCACCTAGCTTTCAAGAAACCACCAGGTCAGTTTTGATCTGGTATTCAGAAAGAGCATCTGCAACAAGCAGAGAAAGAGACTAAAACCTCTATTTTGTTTTGTTTTTTTGTGGTACTGGGGATAAAACCCAGGGCCTAAGCAGGCTAGGCAAGGGCTCTCCCTCTTAACTCATCTCAGCCGTAAAACACACGCTTGGGGTTGTGAGGCGGTGAGGTGTGTAAAGATGCTGCCGAGCCTGACGACCTGAGATTGACCAGAGAATCGGATGGAGAGAACCAGCTCCTGCAACTTGTCCTTTGATGTCTATACATGTGCTGTGGCAAGTGCACACACACACACACACACACACACACACACACACACACACACACAGGCAGGCAGACAGGCTGTGCTCTTCCCCTGCTGGAGGCTGAAGTCAAGGTGAGTTACAGCAGCTCCGGTGCAGTCACCCGTTAAAACTCATCAACGGTATCTGTGTAAACTTCGCAGTCAGTGCGGTCTGATCGCATCCTGGGATGGGCGTGGTCTTTCATAAGTTAGAGTGAATCAGTGTTCTTGAACGGATGATTCAAGACCATCCAATGAAAGAAGAGTGTGCTGGCTCTCTGGACTTAACATTGTTTCTGTTTGATTTTTCAAGACTGCGTCTCCCTGGCCAAGGTGGAGCACGCCTGTAATCCCAGCCCTCAGGGAGGCAGAGGCAGGCAGATCACTGTGAGTTCGAGGCCAGCCTGGTCTACAAAGTGAGTCTAGCACAACCAAGGCTACACAGAGAAACCCTGTCTCTAAAACCAAAACCAACCAAACAAAAATAAAACTGAGTGTTCTGTGTAGCCCTGGCTGTCTTAGGATTTGCTACCTACACCAGACTGGCCTTGACCTCACAGAGATCCATCTGCCTCTTTCTCTTAGGAGATGGAATTGCTACTACACTGAGCCAAAAATGTTTTTATTAATCTCCAAAAATAATGCTTTAGTTATATATTTATTACTGAGGGTTCTCTAGAAGAACTGATAAGAGAGAGACATATAGATATTTTATAATGAAAAAAGAACTTTTATTTGCCTGTTTCAGTTTTTTACTGGGAGGCTTACTGCTTCTGTCTGCTAACCTAGACCTGGTCCTGGAAGCTTCTAGCCTCTATACAATCTAACCTAGGCCTAGGATGTTTTCAGCCTCTGCTGAATAAGCTCACCCTTTCTTGTTCTTACTGAGCTCTGGGCTGGCTGTTCAATTCCTCTCCAGCTGACTTATCCAATCTGGCTTTTCTCTTGGCCTGTGAATTGCTCTGCTTGACCTCAAACTAACTCAAGCAACCTGTTCTAATCTCCTGGCTCCTTCTCATTCTCAGGCTCATTCTGTCTTCTCCTGAGTTCTCTCTCTGCAGCCTGACTCTCCGTCACTATCCTGGTAAAACTGCCTTCGCTCTCTTTCTCTCTTTCTCTCTGCATTACCCCTTAAGTAGCTTCCCTTTTCTCTCTCTTCTCGTGAGAGTTGGGCATATTTTGTCAAATCTTTCTCTGATTCACCAGGTTTTTTGCCAATCAATTAAACATCACTTGCAAATTGGGTGCTTCCTACTACAAACTAACTTTACCTTCTTTGCTTGGGATTAAAGGTGTGTATCACCTTGCCTGGAGCTTGCTCTATACCAGGCTGGCCTTGAACTCAGACCTGCTTATCTCTGTCTCCTGGATTAAAGGTGTGTTTTTTTTCCGGTTGGTTCCCCCGGCCTTGGAGGGCTTTTGGTTTTGTTTTTTTGCCGGGGCGGCCTTTTTTTGATTTACCTTTCTTTTTTACTTTTTTTTTTAAAAATATACATAAAATGATATATTTATTTTAAAGAAATTTTTTTAAATTTCGACTGAGAGACAATACTTTTTCTATTGCCAAAAAATATTTTGCACTAGAAAAGATATAACCAACCAAAAAAGAAATCCCCCTGAGTTAGGGCTGGGGTAGGGTTTTGTTTTTGTCTTTTCAGGAGAATAAAAGCATCTAACTAGGAAACAGGAGACCACTGAAAAAAATGATACATATGAAAAGAAAGAGATAGATTATCAAGAGAAAATGTGACAAGAAAAGGAATAATTTGGCCAAGTGGTATCTCCCACATCCATCTTGCCTCTTCTGGCCTCTACAGACTTAAGTGGCGAATGGTCTTCTAGGCCCCAGAATTCAGTTAAAATTAAAGCTGGCTTAGGGGTTGGAACATGTCTCTCTCCTACTCTAAACCCACGCATGCTTGTTAAAGGGAAACTGAAAATCTCTGTCTGTTATAAGAAGAGCCACCTGGTATGGAACAGCGGAAAACAAAAAAAACAAACAAACAGAAAAAGGACTATTCTATTGGCACTGATCTCATAACGCTTTGGTTTTTATTTGACTATAATTTTTAAGGCATAAATATTATCTCAAAATCTATAAGATTATTATGAATAAATAAATTCTCTTGTGGTACGAGTATTCATACAGAGTATTGTAGAAATGCTAATTCTAGAAATAAGCTTCATCTAGCTTCCTGTTCGTGTTTGCAGGTTTGAGTCTGGAGCAAGAAACAAAGTTTGTGTACCTCGTATGTACTCGATAGCTTATGGTCCTCAAACATTCCTGAGAGCTGCTGAATATGGCATTTAAAATGTTAGGTTTCTACCACTCCTAACAGTGACGTTTTAGGTTTCCAAGAAGAGGATGGGCCCCAGTGACAAATACACCTCAACTGTGTGACAGCAGCCACTGGGAAAACCTGCTCCATGCTTCTTCCATGCCAGCAGTGGACCCCTTTGTGTTCTGCCTAATCAGGATTGCCACTAAGCTGGCAAACACCACCCAAAGATCAGCTTCGGACTACAGGCTGCTTAGGACTTTCAAATTGCTGAGTTCATAAGAGACTAACATGAACATTTTACAGAACTTTGAACTAAAAAATAATCAATCTTAAGATTGCCAAGTACAACCAAGCTGGGCATTGTGGAAAGATTCACAAAAATTGCTTAATTTTTGTAAATAGTTTTACTGTATTTATCTTTTATATTTGGACACAACGGGGGATAGAGAAGTATTGTAGGAGCAATAGAAAAGGTGTAGATTATTGAATCTACTTTTATAGATCTGTGTTTGTTGATACAAAATTAAGGTTATAATCAGTTACATTGGTATAGATCTTTTGTATATTGGTACAAAATTAAGGTTATATTTTGCTTACAGCATATTAGGTATCATCTCTTTTTAAGGTATTGTAATTCTTAAAAATGCAATGTACATTTCTAGTCCTTTTGAAAGCTACTATCACAAACTACTTATGATAATTAAGAAATGCAAACTAATAGTCATTCAAACTCGTGATTTTTGTTAGGTACTAGGTTAGTTAATCACAGGTGTTTTCTAATTTAATAAGTTAGTGTATAGCTAGAAACAAGTAACTCAGATATACTAGGGAAAGCTAGATAGATGGTCTTCAAAAACCTCACGGATCTATAAAATTTGACATTTAAAGATGTTTTATTAGTTTATTAATTTTTTGACAATGTGACATGTCAGCTCCTGGCAGCACCCCTTTCAATTTTGAAGAAGATGTTGAGCATCAAAAAATTCTCCTTTAGGAGATGGCTTTGTATGTGGCAAGCTAGCCACTGGGCAAGGAAGGCCCTTGCTTCTGCTGCAGACAGGATGCTGGACAAACTGCATGCAGCAAAGTCTACTGCTAAGGTTTGCAAGGACAAGGTAGGATGTCCTTTATAATACCTGCTTTGCAGAAAAGTCTGTCAGAGATTCTGAGCCAGAAGACTGAGGATGATACTCCAATGTTATAGAGATATCTTGGGTGACTGTCCAGGCAGGCAGCAGTCTCTGTCATCTCTGTTTGCTGTAAATAGGTGCTTATGGTGTGGTTTGGCCAGCCCTACCACACACCTTTAATCCAAGAGCTTTCTGTGCACAGGATTTAATAACGTTAACCCTAGGTCAAGAGGCAGAGCAATGAACCACCTGACAGGGATTAAAGAGTAGGAGAGGGGCTGGAAAGATGGCTCAGAGCACTGACTGTTCTTCCAGAGGTCCTGAGTTCAATTCCCAGCAGCCACATGGTGGCTCACAACCCTCTGTAATGAGATCTAAACCATCTATAATGATATCTGGTGCCCTCTTCTGGTGTGCAGAAGAATAGGAAGGACTTTGAGTTGAGGGGTATTTAAGACAGCATGGAGAGGAAGGAGCTTTTTGAGATCTTTAGGACTTTTAGCCCTTTGGCTTTAGCTTTGGAGCTTTGAGCTAGCAAGCTTTTCGTTGACCTTCGGTTTGGGGGCCTTTTGCTCCTGGGCTGTCCGCTGAACCTTTGGGGTTTTTTCCCATCTGGACCTGAGCTGAGAAGGAAGGTCAGCTGGGTGCTTTCTCTGCCTCTCTGAGCTAGCAGGTTTTCACCCCAGCATCTGACTCCTGTGTCTTTATTGGTAAAATAGAATAGTTGGAATTTTCATTTTTTTAAAACATTATAATAAGTGCCACACACACACACACACACATATATATATACACATGATTTTTTAATATATTGTAATAAGTCCCCTACGTATATACACGCACATCTATATGGGATTATTACAGTGGTTTATGGATCCAGCTAGTCCAGCAATGGCTGTGTCCCAATAGGAAGTCCGAGAATCCAGTAGTAGTTCAGTCCACAAGGCTGATGTCTCAGCTGGTCTTCAGTATACACTGGAATTCCAAAAAATCAGCTGTCAATGCCAGTGAAATGAGAGTGAGGGCAAGCCATGGAGCCGCTCCTTCAGTCCTTGCCCTTAGAAAGGCTGCCTCAAGAAGGTCTCCCCTCCTTAAGCGGTCTCCCTCCTCGAATGACCTGCTTGGACAACAATCCCTCACAGCTGTGCCCTGTGGATTCTAGTTAATTCCAGGTATAATCAAAGGGACAGCCAAGAATAGCCATCACAAACTATATTTTCTAGATAAGGTCAGATTTTCTTCATATTCCCCGAGGACAGAAAGGATCCCAACTGACTGGATTCAGAAAGTGATATGAAAACTCAGCTGTTTTCGGTTAATTCAGACATTTAGAAAATGCTACCATTAGCTTGTTTGGGGAACTAGCTGCTTTTCATAAAAATACTCTTGCCAAAATTTACTTATTTTTACTATTGCTGTTTGTAAATAGGTTACAAACATATTTTTTAAAAAATTCCTTGGTTTTAATTTCTAATATGAAAATACTGATTTATATAACCCACATGCATAAAACCTCTTCAACTATCCATATTTCTCGAGGGTTTGAAGGAGGCCTCTGACCCAAATGTTTAAGAACTGCTGGAATAGATTACTGTGCAGTAACTGAGTTGGGTTGAATTTCGGGTGCTAAACAGTGAATGTTTATTTCTCTCTTAGGCATAGTCCTCACACTTAGGACAGCTGGCCTGAGCATGCTGACTCAGCAGCCTCTCGGCCTCCATTTTGTGGCTCTGCTGTGTCAACACGTGAATGCCAGGACGGTCACTGTGCAACAGAAAGCTGGAATATGGCAAGGGGCTCTTCGCTGTTCTGATTTGTTATTTCTGAAGGCTCATGCAGCAGAAATGGTCACATGACTTCACCCAACTGTAAGAGGCCTGGGAAGTGTGAGCAAGCTTGCAAAATCTAGAGAGTTGAATGTGGCTCCCACTGGTCCATGCGGGGAATGTGATTCGAGAAAGGGAATCTGCACAGGAAGGGAGGGTGGGCAGATGAGTGAGATGAAGCCAGAGGCAGGAAACCTGAGGGCTGAGGACGCGGAGAGGCCAGGAGACCTCACGAGGCTCAGTCTAATATCCAGCTAGACTTATCCAGCTGTCCAGCTAGGTTAAGGGGTTGGTGGTAGGAGCTGGCTTTATCTTTTGAAGGATCACAGAGGCGGTGGAAGAAAACGAGCACAGAGGAACAGGTTGTGTTGGTCCATTCCTACCGAAGACACTGGCTGATTCCCCTCACAGCTAATGCCAGGCTTGTCAGTCGGAAGGCATGTGAAAAATAGGGTTAAGAAGACCCATGAATCTTTTAAACCACACTTATATTTTTTGTTTAGCAAGGGAATTTAGTTCTTAGCTATTTTGGCAGAACCTAGTACCACTGAGGCAGCAGCACCCTTCAGGAGGCTTGTCTGGACAAAATGTATCTTAGAGGTTCCCTCCGTGGAGCCCAGCTAAAAGCAACATACATTCTAGGTATTTCGGCGACTACACTATTGGCCCCAATTCACAAACACAGTACACTGTCCCCGAACCCCAAGATTGTCCAGCTAGTGCTATGAAGTGACAGAAAGGTCATAGCTATGCCCTCATCCACCAATCTACCTACCATCCACCCACCCACCCACCATCCATATCCATCCATTTGTTCATTCATCCATCTGTCCATCTACCTACTCGCTCACTGATCCATCCATCCATAGATTCATACATCCTTCTACACATCCATTCTTCCATCCATACATCCATCCTTCCATCCATCCATACATACATACATCCATACAAACATCCTTCCATACATCCATACAAACACCCTTCCATCACTCCTCCCAGTCTCGCCTCCAGGACAAAAGCCTGGCCTTTGTCCCTTGCAGATCACCTAAGGCGGCCTCCACTACCAGCGCGTCAACCCAGGGGGCCTTAACCACTCAGCTGTCGCAGCACAGCACCCCTCTTCCAGCTGCTGTAACAGGTCCCAGAAAATGACTAGTAAGATCTGGTCTGGGTTCTTAGCCCCTTCTCTGTTATGTGAAAAGTCACACGAATGAAAACATTTTAAGACACTACGACAAGATTACGGAAAACCTTTGCAGGTTTGTGATGTGGGTGGGGAGTCTTAGCTTCCTGGTCTGCTCCACAGGGGCCAGGTGCCTGACTCACGGACAGCACGGGTCTCCCATCACAGAGGCCCTTGCCCGCGGGACCTGTGGCCTGCACTCCAGAGAGCCACGCTCCTCGCCAGCCCACAGCTGGCTCACACAGGCTTTTCTTCCTCCAGTTTTCGGAGCAGACTAAGTGCTGGTCACACCTGAGCTGGTGCCAGGGCTGCTGCTATTTAAAGAATTGTGCTTCAATACTGCAGGTGTGGCTCTGGATCCGGCACCCCACTGCCAACACACACACACACACACACACACACACACACACACACACACACACCACATTGGGCCATATAGATTGTTAAGTTTTTTCTGTAAAGAACTTGCCTGGCGCTGCTAGCAATCTCTTCTTTCTTCTCTCACTCTTCTTTCCTTTTCCTTCTTCCTCCATTTCTATTTCTCCCACTCTACTTCCCTCCTTTCTCTCCCCTCTTTCCCTCCCTCCTTCTCTGCCACTTCCCTCAGCTCACAGCTCGAGAGTGTCATCACACTGAAGGCCAGACAGCTCCTTAGCCTGCTTCTCTGTTGTGGTGAAGCACTGCCCAAAAGCAACGGGGGAAAGGAAAGTGCTTGGCTCGCAGGTCACAGCGCATGAGGGAGGCTGGGAGTGAGGAGCTGAAGCAGACCTTGGAGCAGCACTGCGTCCTGTCTTACACACCCAGGCCTAAGAGGCAGCATGAGCCCACAGCGGGCTCAGGCCTCCTGGCCGATAGAAATGAAGAAAGCACCGCACAGCCCGGCCTGAAGAAAGCGGTGGTTCTGTCTCTCTAGCTGTGTCAAGGTAGCCAGCATTGCCCGTGGCAGCAGTCTGCTTCATAGCACGCCGGGCCAGGAGCTCAGGGGACCTCCTTCTTCCACGAATGGTCCTGATCCTCTGAATCACACCACAGCTGAGCGTGGAGCCCCTAGACAGGGTACCGTGGGAGACCTTCAAGTGGAAGACTCGCAGTCAGGAGAGACACCCTGTCCCTGCAGGGCGGTATCTCTGCCCCGTTCAAGTCCAGGGCCTTGCCAAGTGTACAAACTACCACCAAGATGGCCGTCAGCCCCTAGAGACGGTTTCCATCACTTGAGGTAAAGGACACTGCGGCATCCATGTTGTCGGCTGCTGCTTCTGGTCCAACAGAGTGAGGTCACTGGACTCTTTTCACGCAGTAGCATCTGAGGACCCAGCCTCAGCGCACCACACAGTGCCTCACAGACAGTTCCGGCACCAGCCTCCCTGGAGCAGGGGCCCTGGGCGGCCTGCCTCTCTGCTGTGAACCGTCGGCTGTCCTGTTCACCTAGTGATGGAACTTGATTACCACTCAGGTCTTCCCAAGGACTCCACAGCACTGCTGGGAAAAGTAGGCTGTGGGCTTGTTTTTTTTAGACATGAAAAACCTGCTTTTCCACCCTAGAATTCAGCAGCTACAGGCTGACAAGTGGTGTTCAAAGCGAGCTCCATAAACCTGCGTGCAAGGGACTCTGGGATAGCCTTGTGCCTGTCAGTCACTCTAGGGCAGGACGGATGGTACCGGACTGAGACCCTGTGTCCCATGTCACCCAGCACGGCTGGGGTTTCTTCAGCTGCGATGGATAGCTCAGGGTAAAATTACCTTGAAACTATAACCAGGGAAGGGCATCCTTAGGTCATTTTCCTTGGAAAACAGGGGGACCCAGCATTTCTTTTCCATAAGCTGCACATGATCTAAGAACTAAGCAAGGTCTCTGTCCTTTATGTAGTGTTTTATCCGTGTCACACATCTCTGCTCCTGATGTCATCTGTCTCCACCAGACCTTGTCAGGACACTGCTGCCCTCACAACGGTGTTGCCCGCTGAGGAATTGTTTCTTAGTTATTTACCTGTGCTTAGGCATACATGTGTGCATGTATGTGCAGCACACGTGTGCAGGTGTGTGCAGCACACGTGTGCAGGTGTGTGCAGGTGCGCACACTGGCCACAGGGCGCCTGATCCCCTAGGCTGGGGTAGCAGATGACTGTGAGCGCCTGTGACCTGACCTCAGGTTCTGCAGAGTTGCCCGTAACTGGCTCACATCTCTCCAGCCACGTGTGTGGAATTCCCAAGCTTGCAGGAGGTGGGAGCTGTAGTCTGGCGGCTTTCTTAAGCAGACCTTCTCTAGCTGGAGTGATCAGTGGCACACATCTGTGCCTTCGGGCAGATCGACCCCTGTTTGTTTAAACTATGACCTCAGCTCACACTCGTGCCTAAATGTTTCACATCCAACTGCTCAGCTTCCATCGCCAGGTGGCCTCCGACTACGTCTGGCCCTGCTCTTGTGTTCCTGGTGCTGGTGGCTCCCCAGGCTTTGGTGACTTGGGGACCAGTGGCAAAGTTCATCAAAAGAGTGACCTGGACACGCCCAGTGCTGAGCCCAACAACAGGGAGGTGAGGCAGAAAAGAGGGGCAGGACCTTCCCTTCCTGCCCCTCACCTCCCCACTCTGGACGAGTGCCCAAGAGCTCGGTGTCCCTCTGGTTGACTGGCCTCTAACTTGCCCCCTGGGGGCCTAGGATGGGCGGTGCCCTGTGTACTGCTACTTCCATCTTCCTCCCCTCCCCCAACCGTGGAGACCTCTGTCCTTTTGCTCTCAACTACAGCACGTGTGCTGAGGAGGCAGGGAGAGAGGGGCGGCTGTGAGTACCCCCGTATACACACCAACTGGGTTGCACGGCCACCCAGGGAGGGATAAGGAGAGCTGTTCAGTGTCCTTTCTTTTGTAGAGTTTGACTATCGGCCGAGAATGTGAAACACCCGTTCGTAGAGCATGTTTTCAAACAGAACGGAAATGACGTACGGACTGTCCCCTAGGAATGCGGTTGTCTTTGGGGCTGGAGCATCTCAGGCATGCCCATTGGGAGAAGCTGTTTCTATTTGCCTGGGAAAATGCTCTCTGGGGCATCTGTGGATCCCAGCACTTGGGAGACAAAGGCAGGCGGATCTCTGTGAGTTCGAAGCCAGCCTGGTCTATGTAGCGAGTTCCAGGCTGGCTAGAGGTATACAGTGAGGTATACAGCTGACCTGAAAACAGAACACTGATTAGTAGTTTGGGAGAGTGTTGGAGGAAGGGTTGGAGAAAGGTGGGTTAGCTCTGGTCAGCACGTGCCGTGTAAAGTACAGGGAGGTCACACTACCCCTCTCAATGTGCACAACTGAAATAGAAGCCAATGTGGGGAAGAGAAGCACACGTCTGTAACTGCTGCGTGTCACTCCGTCACTCTGACAGACAGAGCTAATGTTGCTTTCGAAGGCTCTGAGGAGGATGGAGAGTGGCTGAATGGAGAGTGACCTCCACAATTCAGCCTGTGCAGGGATGGCACCTCCAAACTGTATATCAGCCATCACACATTTAGTGAGAAGAAAGAGCCAGGACGCAAAAACAGGAACATGTGTATATTGCAATTTTTTTTCAAGGCAGGGTTTCTCTGTGTAGCCTGGCTGTCCGGGGCCTTGTTCTGTAGACCAGGCTGGCCTCAAACTCACAGAGATCCGCCTGTGTCTGCCTCCCAAGTGCTGGGATTACAGGCATGCACCACCACTGCCCTGATTAAATTTTTTCTTTCTTTCATAAGTTCTTTTTCTTTGAGGAGGAATTTCCTATAGAGCTTTTCTCTTCTTATTTCGTTTTCTCGAATACTGGGAATCAAGCTCAAGTCCCACTGGTGCTGACACAGGACACTCGTCACCACTGACCCATGCTGCTGGCCTCAGCCGGGCATGCTTTGTTTTGTTCAGTTTTGTCTTTGGTTTCACTTATTTGGATTTTGTTTCTGACACGCAGTCTCCTTCTGCAGTCCTGGCTGGTCTGGACTCTCTACGCAGACCAGACTGGCCTTGAATTACCCAGGATCCTCCTGCTTCTGTCTCCTGAGTTCTGGGATTGTGGGTGTGTGCCGCTGTCCTGGCTTGGCTACTCTTTTTTCGTGTTTTATTTATTGTGTTTGTATGCCTCTGAATGTTTGCCCGGGTGTACGTAAGAGCCCCACATGCAAGCCTGGTGCCCACAGGGGGCAGAAGAGAGTGTCGCATCCCTGGAAGTGGAGTTACAGTTGGCTGTGAATCTGAGTGGGTGCTGGGAACTGCCCACAGGCCTGCTGCAAGAGCAGCGTGAGCTACCATTCCCAGGCCAGCTCAGTCATGTGCGCATGCGTGTGTCACCCCAGCCAGCTGGACTGTGTGTGTACAAGCACACACTGAGCAGGCCAGAAGACAGCTTTCAGGCTTTGCTTCTTCTTCTGCCTTGGGTTCCGGGGATCAGGCGTGAGCTATCAGTCATCGAGCTCTCCCTCACCTGGCCTTCCCCAGAGCTCTGGATCTGACTTTGAGCCCTGTTGTCTGCTCATGAGGAAATCAACTGAAAAGCAAAAGGACAGAGCTCTGCAGGCCAGGGAAGGGCGCAGTCAGAGAGGAGGCCTTTTTTGAACATGGGGCAGTGGCACAAAAACAAACAAACAAACAAGGAGAAACTCTCCAGTGGGGAAACTGTGACGCTCTGTTATCTGGACATCACACATACAAAAATTTAGTCCTGATGTTACACAATTGACCTGGACTCCAGATGGAGGGGAGGCCGGGAAGGTGGCCCAGGGGTGAGAGGACCGGCTGCTCCTCAGAGGTCTGGGTTTAATGGTTGCGGCTCACAACCATGTCACTTCTGTTCTACAGTGCTTAATGTTCTCTCCTGACTACCATGGGTGTCAGGCATGCAAGGGGCGCTCAGACATATGTGCAGGCAAAATGCCCAGACACATAAAAACACACACAAATATATCTATATATTTGTCCCCGGAAGGATGGCAGGAATCCGGCGCCGCTTGGGTTGCCTGCTTCTGTTTTCCTAGCTCAAGATACTTGTAAGAAATCCGTGTTTGTATTCCCTGAGTCTTCTTAAAATTTGGGTTGAATGTGTTTCAACTGCAGCTCACTGAACTCCACACACAGAAAATAAACTGTCCCCCCAGCAAACCCCCCCCCCCGCACACCCAAAAGTGCTGGGTTTGGAAAGAACTAACGGCCACGTAGCTTAGACATTATTGCCACACAGGCTTCTAAACGCCACTCACAATGGCTTGGCCGCAGTGCGGGCTTGTGTGTGCCACAGGGCATGAAGTCTCATCCCCTCGATCGGCCGGAGCTGACTCGGACCAGGAAACTCGGCACGTGGGCCTTCCTGGCCCCTCTGAGGGAACTCAGACATCCTCCCCTCCTTTATCCTCACCCACCAGCCTGCCCTAAGGTGAAGGCATTGAGGAAACATGGTCAGTCCAGTTTCTCATTTCAGTTGTGGCTGGGTCTGTCTGGCCCTCAGATCCAGACAAAACCGTGTTGTCAAAAGCCTTGAGAGGCTGGAGGGACAGCTCAGTGGTTTCCAGCACGCTGCTCCGGCAGAGGAACCGGGTGATAGCTCCAGGGGATCCGACATCCTCTTCTGGCACTAGGCACACACATGATGTTCTTGACTAGGCACACACACGATGTGCACGCACACATTCAAGCGCTCACACGTGAGACAAAGCCACCTAAAAAAAAAGGTCAAAAGAAAGCTTTCTTAAGTACTTCTGAGGACCCGGGGAGGTGTGGGCTGACCCCCCAGCCCTCTAAGTGTGGAACCCGGAGTGACAGCCAGGGATCTGCCTGAGTGCTCAGAACTCCCCCGCTGGGCACGTGCTGTGGGTCCTACAGTCCTCCATCCTGTCCCCAGGAGGACCGGGACCTTGTCTGCTACCCAACAGCTAGCAGGGAGTCCAGTTGCCTAAGCGAAAGGATCAGAGGTGTCAAAGTTGTCAGGGAGGTGACTACAGCGGCCAGCTCAGGAGGAGAAAGTGTTAAAGCCACAGGCTGCCACCTCTCCCCAGCCTGCCGGCCTGTGGTGGTACCTACTCAGTCCAACCACACACTCCCGGGATGCTGACTGTGGTCTTGGTTGGCTGGGGGGGGGGGGACAGGGATGGTGTCTCTCCCAGCTCACCACGGTGACCACAGCTCTTCCCCCACCGTCCATCTGGACCAAGGAATGTACCCCCCAGACTGGAGCGAAGTCTTAGTTTCTTTGCAAACTCAGTTGCGTCACGTAAGCACGTTTTTGTTTTCATCCCCAGTGTGGGAGTGTGGGATCTGCCTTGAGCTGCAGTGTATCCACAGCTGATAATTGTCTCGTGGGGGCGTGGCCTTTGCCAGCTGGTAACGACCAGGGAGGGGGCGTGTCCCAGGGCTCTGAGGCTGTAAATTTGGGAGCGCAGAGGAGAGGGGGGGTGCAGTGTTGGCCTGTGGCCTGTAGCAGTTTGAAGAGACCGGAGACGACTGTGGTGGTTTGGAGGGAGCCGTTATTGGGGTGCAGCGGCTTGGAGAGAGTGCTGGCTGGCTTGCTCTTGGTGGAGGTTGGTGTAGGGCACCAAAACACCCATCGACCCTAAACAGCCAGGTGAGGAAGGAGCTCTGGGCCCCCTCTCCCCACTGACCTCTCTCCTACCTAGGGCTGGGGGTAGCCAAGTTGGCAGAGGCCTCAACACCCCAAATAAAGCAGAGTTTTAAAAGTGAGCGCCAGACCAGCCCCTGCTCACCCAGACTAACCACCATGCAGCCGGCCCAGCCCCGGCTCCAGCTGGGACCTCTGCCCTGGGTCAGAGCCTGCTCCTGGCTTTCACGCCTTCACCTTGCACACGCCTGTCTCCACCCACTCACTGCACATGGGCTTCCAAGTCCTCCCACCAGTCTCCACACGTGGGAGAGAGAATCCAGGAATGCTTTAAGAAGTGAAGAAGTCACCGGGAAAACAAACGGCGCCAGCGTGGCTATCTTTGGATCCAGTGAACACAGGTGACATTTACACAAACTGCAGGGGCCAGCGTGACGGCTTCACACGGGAAGGAGAGAGAGGTGCGATGTCCACGGGGCACACCTGAGCAGATGGGCCGGGAAGTGTGCCAGGGAGAGCGGGGCCTGCCAACCTCCGGCCCCGGGCTTTCCCAGGGTGCCTCCCTCACCTTTGCCGCACTAACTTCTATTGGATCTGCGCCTTTCAGGAATTGCAACACCCGCTCATTGTTCCTGGGCTGTCACAACCCGCCCTCTGCATGCACTGTGGCGCGCACACGTAGGAATCACTTCTTACCTGTCCAAGAATTTAAATTACACGGTGTGTTGTAAACGGCATGGCGCCCTTTGAGATGGCTGGAAACACCTGGAAACGTTGTGCAAAAAGGTCCCGGAATGGCCGCCTCACGCTGGGCTCAGCAGAGCTGTCCATGCCACCGCTGGCACAATTGGCGGAGGAGCCCGGGGCTGCCACTAACTCGGGGATTTCTTCACTTAGTCTGTCAAATGCACTCGTGATTTCTGTGCGTAAGCCTGGGCACGGCGGTCCCTGACTGCTTACGTCTGCTGAACCCCTGACACACGGAACGTCTGGGCTTGGAAGACAGAAACAAAGAAAATACCCCACTTGCTGCTTTGGCCAGCTGGATGGCTCCTGCCTGGTGACCTGAACCGGGCGGGTCCTGGCCTTGGGAGAGTGGAAGGAGGAGGGCGCGGTGACGCACGCCTGTAATCCCACCACTCAGGAGCAGTTGAGCTGATGTTCTCAGCTAGCCATGCTATTTCAGGAGGACAGGAAAGTTCTGGAGGTGGGGTCTAGCAGGGGTAGAATCCTTGGGAAGGTGCCTGGGACGATGCATCTTCTCGCCAGCCCTCTTCTATGTCCTGGCTGCCGAGAGGTGGACAGCCGCCGCCATCACGTTTTGACTGTAAAACCAGGAACCCTGGCAACCCTTCCCTTCCTGTCTTAGACCCCCAATCAACCACGCATACACGCATGGCACTGGCATACCACAACCTTTCCTTTTTTGTACACACATTAGCATTAACATTACGATATAAACATTCTAAATTTCAAAAGTCTCACAGTCTTTAAAATTTCAAGCATTTAAAAATTAGTCTGTTGATGGGCTGGAGAGGTGGCTCAGCAGGTAAGCACATGGTGCTTCTCCAGAGGAACCATGTGCGGTATCCAACGCGCACAGGGCGGCTCACAACTGTCTGAAATTTCAGGTCCACGACACCTGACACCCGCACACAGACACATAAGCAAGAAAAACACCAATGCGCATAAAGTAAAAAATAAAACAAGATAAATCATTTTTTTTAAATCAGTCTCTTTAAAATACCAGTCTCTTTGAAAGTTCAAAATCTCTGTAAAATTTCAAAATCTCTTTAAAAGTACAAAGTCAATTGTGAGCCCCTGTAAAATCAAAATAAATTAAATACTTTCTTACTTCAAGAGGGAAGAACCAGGGCACAGTCACGATCCGAACGAAGCAAAACCAAACTCCAACAGCGTAAATAACTCAGTGTCCAGTGTTTGGATCCACTCACAATCTTCTGGGGTCCTCCAAAGGGAAGAGAGTGAAAACTCTACTTTGTGAATATGGGCCAGACAAGTTTTTCTTCAAGGAGAGGAGATTAAAAGCAAGACTTTAGGGCATTTAATAACTGCGGCATTTTTTCTTGCTGTACATGGATTATTGAGGATTATCTGGTAAAAGCAAAAGCCTGCCTAATGTTTCCGTTTGGTTCATTCCACTTCTTGCTCATTGAAAATCTCCCCTCTCTTCATTCCGTTATTGATGGGCAAACCAGAAAGCAAAACTGGCAGCAAAGAACAGGAAGGGACCCCACCATCAAAAAACTTTACATATCAAAAACATATATATATATGTATATGAGAGGACCAGGCCTGACCTCCCCCCCCCCAAAAAAAAAATATCAGTGCCAGGAGCTGGGACATAAGTCTCCAATCCCAGGAACAAGATCATCAAATCTCCCACCCAAGAAGCAGCCTAGAGATTACCACAGGAATGGGAAGGGATGTCTGTTCCGGGCAGCCTTACCTTATCCTGTAGAACACTCTTAGCACAGGAATGCAGCCCACCAAGGAGTTAGCCCTTGTGACGTCCCTGCCACCCCCCAGTTGAGAGTGCCCCCAACCCCTAATTAGGCCCCAACCAACCGTAGATGCACTCGTACCCTTGATTTTGACCTGCGCCACTGACGATAAAGATGACCCACCTGTCCCTGACATTCCCTAAGCTTCCTATAAGAAGACCTTTGCGCCTTTGTCTCGGGTCGCCTTCTGCCTGCATGGTGGCCCCAGCATGCTGGACTTCTGCAGAACAGATGCCTTTTGTTGCTTGCATGCTACTTAAGGCTGTTCTTTCAGTGTCTTCCAGACCCTAACATACATAGACATATATATGTGTGTGTACATGTGTGCATATATACATATGTATGTATGTGTTAAGCCTGAAATCGCTGCACGGAGCCCACCACTCACACATGCAATCGGCAAGTGTGTTTCTTATTTCAGGAGAGCAAGAATCCTCCATATAGGGTCGGCCACTCTACAAAATGATGACTCTAAGAGGAGCCCACAGGCTCCCTTCAAAGCCAGCGAGGGAGTTTCCAATCTAGGTTAGGTAATCCTTGCCAGGACTGGCTGGGTTCATGGTAAGGGATACTTGTATGTTCCAGATTTAGGAAAGGAACAGTCACCTCATACAACCCCCAGCCAGATGTCAGGGCAGCTGCTGGTTGGCTGCTCATCTCCTGTGGGTTTTTTCAGGAACTCATCAAGCAGGAAGCGGGAACGGTGGCAAGTTACTCTGGCCTGGCTTTGGGCCCAGGCTCAAAATGGAGTCAATCAGGTCCTCTCTTGTGTATATATGTAAGTATATATGTGTGTGTGCGTGCGTGCATGCGTGCGTGTATGTCTCTATAGCAATTTGAATCTTTAAACACTAGATAAAAGACTCCTAAAAGACTCATAAAAGACTCCTGAAGCCAGTTGCAGAGACTTAATGCTCTGAATTTTGAGAGCGGCTTGGAGCCAGTGAGTGGCCACAGGCAGACATGAACTGTGAACTCCTCCCCCCATGCTCTCTGCGGGCACACAGGCTGCGAGCCAGGCTAATGCTCGGGCTTTGTCTCTCAGCCTGTGTAAGTCACCTGTGTCTTAAAGGCAGGCGCCTGCGCCAGGGCTTTGTGGAGACAGGAGGAGAGGACTGCTTTTCCTTTGGAGACAGAGGACTTAGGGTTGCCAGCCTGCCTGTGGAGCCGGGGACAGGAGTCTGCTCCCACCTGTCAGAGCGCTGGGCTTCCCGGCTTAAAGTGCCTGTTGGATGCAGTGCTGGAGTTAAAAGCCAGGGCTTAGGAGCACTCTGCCATCTTAGCCCCAAGAAGGGCTAAGATGCAAGAAGAGCTGTTCTGAAGTAGGAAGGATACCTACCCTACAAGTTTAATTTGGGGATTCGAGAGGAGGGATTTTCTGGATATGGAGATGACCTGAAAAGGCTGTGTAGTACCGGACTCATGGAGGAAAGAGGGTTTTAGAGCCAGCCTAAGGAGGAGGCTTCAATCCTGACTGTCCATGTCTTGATTTGGGACAAACTGTTGAAGCTGCCTGAATTTCAGATTCTGGCTTTTGTTTTGTTTTTGTTTTTGTTTTTGTTTTCGAAACAGGGTTTCTCTGTGTACAGGAGAAACTCTGGCTGTCCTGGAATTTGCTCTGTAGACCGGGCTGGCCTCCATCGGAGAGCTCTGCCTGCCTCTTTCTCCTAAGTGCTGGGATTAAGAGTGTGTGCGGCTATGGCCACTTCAGAATCTTTACTTATATGCAAGGATAACAACCGCCGGCTCACCGGGCTGCCGGGCGAGCTGTTGGAACAGAACACAGGACGTGGTCCCTTGGAGGTAGAAACGCCATAGGTGTGCCACAAAGTTATTTGTACGTCTGTGTGTAAGTGCTTTCATTTCTCGACCTCTGTCTTCCTTCTACCTATCCCTGCACTCCTCAGTCCACGCAAGTCTTCGTGGTGCAGTCCCTGCCTCAGGAAAGTATTTTGGAATGCCAAAGAGGGATAATTTGATGAAGTTTGCTCCCACCACGGAATTTCCACAGCAAGCATTTGAGGACACCTGCAAGGGCAGAGCATAGCTGTCCCAGGCAATGGCTGTAGTTTGCACCTGGTTTGAAGTATGTCACCATTAGATAAACTACTTGGCCTGGGTCCAGTTTGGAAATAAGAGCAAGTGAATCCAAGACTGTAGGAGAGGGTGGGGAACATGGGTGGGGAAAGAAGAGGGAAGGAGGAGGGAGGCAAGGGAGGGAGGTAAAAGGGAGGGAAGGAGGAAGAAAGGGAGGAAGAAAGGAGGGAGGGAGAAAGAAGGGAGGGAAGGAAAAGAGGGAGGGAGCGAGAGAAAGGAAAGAGTGTTGGAGGGAGAGAGGAAGGAAAGAGAGAGGGAGGAAGGAGGGAGGAGGCAAAGTGAAACCTAAGGCAGTGGTGAGGCAACAGTGAGCCCTGTTGACTGTGGAGCAGCGGGGGAGGGGGGGTGGAAGGGTGGGGGGTGGAGGGGCAGGGGGGGTAGAGGATGGAAGAGGATCCCAGAAGTGTCTTCTAGGGGCTTCTGTAGCAGAGGCTGGGGCAGCACTTTTGTGATAAGGTATTTGAGTTATATTTACATAATACTATGTACAAAAATGAAAAAAGCAAAGTCCACAGGGCGTTAAGAGAAGGGGTGGTGGGGTTTATTGACAGTGGTCGGGCCCCCCAAACTCTGCAGGGAGAGGTAAAGATTGGCAGCTGTTGGTGACAGGGAAGATGAGCCCCAGCAGGCAGACACAGGCCCTTGAGCACGTGGACAAATGTGACCCAAGAATCTGGTTCTGTTGTTGTTAATTTAATTTGTCTTTGGCAGCTTTATAGGTGCACATGATGGATTTCTGTCCTCATTACCTTGCTTCATCCTTCTTCCCACCATGCCCTTCCTTCACGTCCTGTGTGTGTGACCCACGGGCTTAAACATGGAGCTTTTGTGAGCATGAGTCTTGGGCAGCCTGCCGGAGGTGCTCCCTCAGCACAGTGACTCGCTCAGCAGGGCCAGCGTCAGCAGCTCCTGGGGGAGGGGTGAAAGGCCCAACATGGTGCCTTCTGCTCCTCCTTTGTGATGTTAGGAGCTGGTCGGGAGGCCCCAAGTCCCCCAAAACTTGATGGTAAAAAATCTTGTTTTTCTTTTTTTTTTTTAAAGCTTCATTCAAGTTTTGGGATGCCATCATGCCCTGGCGACAGCTTTGTCCTTCTTGTTACAGAAAGCCCATGTTAATGCTGATTTGGGGGGAGGGGGCAGTGTGAACTAGGCATTGTAGGCACAAAAGTCAGGAACTTTTACAAATATTTATACCTAAAGAAGCTGACCTTTGATTGTGGTGGCTAAGAAAACACTGTGCGAGCAGAGCAGAATGGCACATCCCTTTAACCATAGCACTCAGAAGTCTGAGGCAGGAGAATGTTGAGTTTGAGGCCATCCTAAGCAACTTAGGGAGATCGTATCTCAGAACAAGCAAACCGTCAATTCCCTAGAGTATAGCATTTTGTATAGAATCTCAATTTTTTTATGATGTCATATTTTGATAAACATAATAGACAATGAAAACATCATGCCAAAACTCACTGAATATGCCTGATGTTCTGAACACTGAACTTTAAGTTGGTCTGCCTAAGCACACCCAGAACACTTGCACTTGAACCTCACATCACACATTGCTAACCTGGGCCCGAATCAGCTACAAGCTGAGGTGTGATTTCTGAGTCCTCAGTTGGAGGCCATCTGGACTCTGAAGACGTTGGGGAGGGCTCATTAGTTCAGCCTTCTTCCTGCCTCCTGACCCTCTTTCTTCTCCCTGCCCTCTCTCTTTGGAGGCAGGACACAGAAGCTAGAACCGCCTCCCCCTTTTCCTAAACTCAAACATAAAGTCTAGAAACCTTATTTTAGCTTTGCTCAGATTCTCTTAGAAAGGGCGGCCGTAAGAAACTTTTCCAGCTCACCAAGGTCATGAGAGCCTATTTTCCGAGGGATGCTGCCATGTTCTTAGGGAGAAGGATGCTACACAAGGAGCCACGAGCAGCCGGACTGGCCTCGCTGAGCCTGCCTGGGTCCATTACTGTGGCAGGATGTGAGCTGTCCTGAAGGATGGCCCAGTCTTTGTCTTCACTGACTCCTGTTTATCCCGTAAGCCCATGCTAACCCCATGACCTTGGCTAAATCCCTTAGCCACACTAACCTCTCTTTGTTCACCTACAGCCCAGGACAGAATTCTTGTTTTGTGGAACCCCCGCCCCTGTGGGAACCCAAAGGGAGGCTGAGTGGGGAGTGCAGAGCCGACGTGCCCATGCACAGATATTTAATCTGCCCTTATTTCAGAGATAAGGAAGCTAAAATTGGCAGAAATGACCTGGCATATAAGCAACCTCTCTGCTGCCCAGATGGGGACCAGGTCAGGAAACTGGGTCAGCTTGCCTTCTTCCATAGTCCTGCTTCCTGGCCTGCCAACAGTCCCCACAATCTCCTCCACAGAGGCATGGTGACAGAAACACAGGTCAGACAACCCCAAGGTCAGTGTTTGTAAAGGAGACCTGCCCACAAGGCCACACCACACCTCATTCTCAGAGGCTTCCTTGTGGGAAATGTCATCTCTGTGTCAGCCTCCGCCAAGCCAAGGCCTTCTGAGGACAGCTCAGCTCTTCCCTTTGCTGCAGTTTGTGTTGGGGATGGGAAGGCAGAGTTTAAAGGTTCCAGATAACGCCTTATTTTTTTTTTTTTCTAAGACGCTCCCAGCACACGTAATTGGTGTATGGCACACACCTGCAATCCAGCATTTGAGGGGTGGCAGGGGAGGAACAGAAGTTCAAGGTCATTCTCAGCTGCATAGCACATTGGAAGCCAGCCAGAGACACAGGAGATTTTGTACAAAAAAAAAAAAAAAAAAAAGTCACAATGTTTTAGATAGTTTATAATTTATTTCCACTATAATCCAAGGTGACAGCAGTTGGCAGTTTTTCAGGGCTTTCTATAAAGACTTTTCAACATTTTCTCTTTCAAGTCTCACTCCAAACCTCCTCATCACATCATTACCATCACCACCATCACCATCATCATCACTATCACCACCACCATCACCATCATCATCACTATCACCACCATCACCACCATCACCATCATCATCATCACTA
>REGO01000056.1:6441315-6481344 GCA_010120015.1 Rhombomys opimus | reverse complement strand
TCTCTCTCTCTCTCTCTCTCTCTCTCTCTCTCTCTCTCTGTGTGTGTGTGTGTGTGTGTCTGTGTGTGTAGCCAGAAGAAGGTGTCAGCTTCCTGGAGCTGGAGTTGCAGGTGGCTGGGAAGCCCCTGGCCTGGGTGCTGGGAGCACGAAGTTGGTCCTCTGCTAGGGCAGCAAGGGCTCTTACCCACTAGGAGGGTCCTCTGCCCCCGAGTGTACATTTTAACAAGGCCACGGCTAATTCTCATGGGCATTCACATTTGAGAAGCAGAGCCACCCCCTATCCTCCACGGGGCCTGCTCTGTCAAAAAGGGAGCAAAGAAAGAAGCTGTTAACAGGGGCCACGCTGCCGCCATTGCATGCTGCAGCCCCGGCGTCTGCAGCCCACACACCGCCTCTGCCGCCATTGCACGCTGCAGCCCCGGCGTCTGCAGCCCCCGGAGCAGCCCGCACACCGCCTCCTCTGCAGGGCTGAGCAGCACGTGGCTGTTCCTGCTGACAGACAGGGCTGTAGCATGAATGTTTAATGAGGGCAGCTGGCACACTTGACTAATGTGGTAGTACAACCTCTGGTTTCGTGCTGAAGGGATTTGAGCTCCCTTAATCCATGTCCACTTCCTGCCTTAGTCTTTCCAATAGCATCTTCAACACAGATAACGCCAGTGCCTGAGCCTCGGTCCCAGCCCTCACAGAGAAGCGTTTTCCTACCTGGAGACAGGACCTTCATGCTGACAGAGCACCACTGGGGATGGCCTGGATGGTCTCATCTCCTGTCCTGCCTTCCACACCTCTTCATCACGTGATGGGATCAGCTTTGCTGATGGCAAAGTGGTTATTTGCAGCTTCACCATTCCCTCAGACATTTATGTGAGAGCATATAGCATGGAAGCTTGCACCTTCCTTCTAACCTCTGATGTTTCCCACTTGAAAAAAAAATGTCTGGATTCAGTAGTGTACTGAGGTTTGCTTAAGCCAGTTGGAAAGAGGATCTTATTGTCAGGATATACCATTTCATTTGCTAGGTTTCCAAAATCCTCTAGTTTATTCAACTAATGCTAAATAAAAATTTAATGATGAATATGTTTCTCCCTAAGATTAGAAGCAAGGAAAGAATATTTACTCTTACCTTTCTATAAGGCAAAGAAAAAAAAATAAAAGCAGTCATTTTGGAAAGGATTGGATAAAGCTGGTTTCTTCACAGGCCATATTATATTGCATGGAAGAAATCTCAAAGAATCCACAAGACTATTCAGATGAACAAATGAGCTGCTAGGCCACAGGGGAGAAGAACCATATACACCCAAAGAAGAAAAGGGGTGGGGGGAAGAGACGAGGAGGAGGAGGAAGAAGAAGGGAAATGAGCCATTAAAAAATACTATTTTTTTCTATATTTTAGCAACTACAATCCAAAGACAAAAAAACTAAATAGAATAAAACAGCAGCAGCAAGAAAGTTACTATTAAAAGTAGAAAATGTAAAAACTTCAAAACTCTGATGTGAAGCTTTAAAGAAAATCTAAAAGAAAAGATGTTCCATGTCCATGAACTATAAGCTCTCTCTTGCTGTCTTAAGCTGAAAACTGCCTTCAAGCCAAGCATGGTAGCACAAGCTTCTAATCCCAGGACTCAAAAAGGTAGAGGCAGGTGGATCTCTGTGAGTTCTGAGCCAGCCTGGTCTACAAAGTGAGTCTGGAACAGCCAGGGCTACAGGGAGAAACCCTGTCTTGAAAAACAAACAACAACAAAAGTGTCGTAAAGTTGACATGAAAAATTAGTATGTCAAATCATAGCAGCCCTCTCTCCTTTTCAACAAGCTGATGAGTTATTTCTAAAATTTTTATGGAAATTCAAAGGACCTAGAAAAGCTACTTTTTAAAATATCCACTCATTCATTCATTTTGTTTATTTAGACAGAATCTCCCATATTCCAGGCTGGCCTCACACTTGTTATGTAGCCAGGGATATATAATGAAACCCTACCTCAAAACATCAAAAAAAGAGAAAAAAAATCAATTAATTGTGTTATATCTACAATCCTTTTCTTTCTTGAGGTGTTGCACTTCTTGAGAAGGATTAGGAGGTGTGACATCATGAAAGCAGGAGTGGTCTTATTGGAGGAAGTGTGTCACTGGGGTGGGCTCTGAGGTTTCAAAAGCGCAAGCCAGGCCCAGTGTCTCTGACTTCCTGCTGCCTGCAGATCTGGATGGAAAGCTCAGCTGTTCCTCCAGCACCCATCTGCCTGCGTGCCGCCATGCTTCCCGCCATGAGGACAGTGGACTAACCACTGACCCTGTCAGCCGGCCCAGTGAAATGCTTTCTCTCCTGAGAGCTGCTGTGGCCAGGGTATCTCTTCACAGCAACAGAGCGCTGGCTAAGACACCTGTGTATGCGGTGCTTTACTTGCATGATCATATCACTAAAGAAGGAAGGAAGGGGTCACAGACAGTGTGACCCACGCCTTTGGAAGGCTGACACGTCCCTCTCACTGTGATTTGGTTGCTGTTGGCTGGTAAAGATAGTATCTTTTTCAATGTCAAGCACTAAGTCGGTTTTGTTGCTGCCATTATTATTAAAACGGGGTTTCTAAGCTTGGGGTTCCACAGCGTAACCCAGTGTGTACACAACATCCCACAGCACGAACCCGGGACTCCGGAAACCTGGGTAAGCGTGAACCGCGTGCAGCCTGCTGAAAGTGAAACATTTTCTTCCAGGACAAGGAGCCTTCACCGGTAACCGTGAAGCTGGGGTAGGCCGAAGTATCAGTTAGGTGGAGTTTCCGTCTTTCACCTTCCGACATACAGCTTAGACGGGGGAGAGCCTCGAAAACCTGTGCCGAGTGAGAGAAGCCTGGGACAGACGGCCTCCTTCTGTGACACACTCAGGAAGAGTGGGTTTGCGGGGTCGGGACCCAAGGCGGTCCGAGGTGCCCTCAGGCAGGGAGGGGAGCAGAGCCCCACTGCAAAGGGCCACAGCAAAGCTTCCGCAGGGCAGCTGCCTTCTAGACCTAGTCTGCAGGGAAGGCCACGTGATCCTAGTCAGCGTCTCACTACAGGGCACACTTGGAATGAGCGTTTTTTTGTACGTAAACTAGACTTCTCTAAAGCTGGTTTAAAGAAAGCGGTGAGGAAAGTTTTCTTGACGTAAGATGGAGTCATCCGAGAGGAGGGGCCTCAACTAAGAAAACGCCTCCACAAGCCTGGGCTGTAGGGCAGGGCCCTGTGGCCTTTGAGCCCAGCCCTTGGGAGACAGAGGCAGGCAGGTCTCTTCGTGGCCTCCGCATCAGCTCCTGCCTCCAGGCTCCTGCCAGTGATGTGGAAGGGTAAGGCAAATAAACCCTTTGCTCTGCAAGTTGCTTTGGCTACGGAGTGTCACCCCAGCAGTGGGAACCCTGACTAAGACAGCCTTCTCTATTTGTTTGCTTTTGGTTTTTTGAGACAGGGTTTCTCTGTGTAGCCCTGGCTGTCCTAGGACTCACTCGGTAGACCAGGCTGGCCTCAGACTCAGACATTTGCCTCCCTCTGCCTCTCAAAGGCAGAAATTAAAGGCGTGCTCCACTACGCCTGGCTTTCTACTTAAACTTTAACCTCACTTCAGGATGCTGAAGGAGGACGTGGGCTCACTGACTCTGCTCATGCGAGCTCCTGTCCTGACGTCCGTCAGGGGTGAATAGTGGTTCGAATGTGTAAGCCCTTTTCTCCCCACGTGGCTTTGAGCATGGTGCTTCAGGCCAGCAAAGGCAGCCCTGACAAAGACAGTGGGAAAGAGGCAGAGCCAGCCATGCTTTGCTGGCGTGCCTGCAAAATGGGGCAAACACTTGGCAAAAACCATTTGGCAATTTCTTGAAACGTCGACACACCTGAGCCAGGAAGCCGTCGATTCTGCTTCCTGGGCGTAACCCACTGGAAGGCAGGTGAGGCTACCTGTCCACAAAAGCGAGTGCTTGAATGTTTGTGCAGCTTCATTCACAATGGCAAACTGCCCGAGCGTTCATCCACAGGGACAGACGGAACTGAGTGGCAGCCACCCATACAATGGAACGCTTTGTGCACTGGGAGGACACATAATATGGAAGAACCCCATAGACATTGCACTGAACAAAGGGCGGCAGGCAGGGGCTGAGGGGAAGGCTCGGGGCTAAGGAGAGCTCTCCCAAGTGTGGGGGCCACAGTTCCAGTTCCCAGGACCCCCGTGAAGCTGCTCTGCTGAGACAGGAGGCAGAGACGGGATTTCCAGAAGCTTGCAGGCTGGCACACCCGGTGCACATAGCAGCAAACGAGATGCTCTGCCCCAAATAAAGTGGAAGACCAGGTGACCCCACAGTCACCCTGCGACCTGGGCACAGTCTGGGCTCTACACACCCCAGACAGGAGAAGGTGCTGCTACAAAAAAGCGCATGTGTTTTGCTGCTTTTATAAAGTTCAAGGCTGTGTAAAAACTGATCCTCAAGATAATCAAAGGCCAATTAATGATCATAGGGTCCTGATAAGAAAAGAAGGGTCACAGGGAGCTTTCTGGGGACCCCCGAGTATTTTATCTTAATTGCTGGTGAATACCCAGCTTATACATTTGTCGAAAGGCATCAACCTGTACTCAACATGTATAAATTTTATTGAATGTATATTCTACTTCCACAAAGTAGAATTTTAAAAATTAGTTTATTAACTTTCTTCCAAATCATCTTCTTCATGGAACATAGCATCTAACAAGTTATCAAAAGATTCTGTTAATTCTTTTTCCCTCTCCTTTATGTCCTAAATCCAGTTAGCAGTAGATCCAGTGGATTTTCCCTTTGAAGTCTCTTCATTAAACACCTCCCTTCTCTAGACTACAGTCTATGCCTACAGCAGCCTGGCCTCGAGGAGGGTAGAGCAGAACTTGGGGAGGAGAGCTTAGAACATTGAATTCCTTGTATGTGTGTGTGTGTGTGTGTGTGTGTGTGTGTGTGAGAGAGAGAGAGAGAGAGAGAGAGAGAGAGAGAGAGAGAAAACAACATTTTATTTATTTATTTATTTATTCATTATTTGTTGTTGTTTTTCTGAGACAAGGTTTCTCTGTGTAACAGACCTCTGGCTGTCCTAGATTCTCTTTGTAGACCAGTCTGGCCATGAACTCACAGAGCTCTGCCTGCCTCTGCCTCCCTGAGTGCTGGGATCACAGGTGTGTGCCATCATGGGATCTGATCAAATGCAGGGTCATCAGGCTCCTAGACCAAGCAGTTTTACCCACTCAGCCATCTTGCCAGTGCTGTTTGGTCATTTCCGACAGTGTCTTGCTAAAGCTAAATGGCCCAGGCTGGCTTTGAACTCACAGTGATCAGCCTCCTGGGTGCTGGCGAAGGACTGTGCTGCCACACCCAGCCACACAGTTATTTAAACGGAAAACACACTGTGCTGGTGCTGTAACAGGAGGCGTTAAGGGGAGAACTGAGGAGCCCTGCCTGCTTGCCCAACCTCGAAGTCCGACACCAGCATCCCTAAGACCCCTCTCACCAGCTCCAAGTTTACTAGAATTCTATAATTCATTATAAAGACTCAGAACACTGGCATGATCAGGGCTGCCATCAAAAGTACCGGAGAAAGAAACAAGCATCATCGAAGGGGGAGAGGCGCCAGAGGCAGAAGAGGAGTCAGGACACCGCCCTCCCGGCATCAACCCCCATCAGCAGGTGTGGAACAAGGACAGACAGATGGGGTGTTCAGCTTTCGGGGCTTCTTTAGATTGACTGATGATCGTGCTATGGAACTCAGTTTCCCGATCCCAGGCTTCACCCTGGTTCTGGTTTTCTGGTGTGCCCTGCCCGCTGCCAACCAAGTACTCCTCCCTACTCCTCCCTCCCCCCAACCACAGAAGTGAAGGCTGGAGGCCAGACTTGCCCTCGGTCAAGCCACCTTCCCTGTAAGCAGCCAACTTCAGATTCGGGAGCCAGCATAAGTGTGTGTTCAGAAGTCTACAAAATAAACAAACTGATAAAAGCCAGGTCAACTTAAAGTTTTGCTTCACGTTTAATGATTCTCGGGGAGGCCAGAGGGTCTCACATCCCTGGATCTGGACTAAGAATTGAGCTCCGTCCTCTGTAAGAGCACTTTAAAAAATTTATTTATTTTCATTTTATGTGCACTGGTGTTTTTCCTGCATGTATGTCTGTGCGAGGTTGTTGGGTCGTGGAGTTACAGACAGTTTGTGAGCTGCCATGTGGTGCTGAGATTGAACTCGGGTGCTCTTAACCACTGAGCCATCTCCCCAGCCCCAGGGCCAGAATTCTTGCTGCTTGACTTTTGTGTCATCCGGATTATCTTTTCTGTCCCCCTCCCCCACCCCTGCCTTGGTTTTTGTTGTTGTTGTTTTGTTTTATTTCCTTGTTATCTTATTATAAACACATCATGCTTTCTAAAAATTAGCACTTTTTTTTCTCCTTCTCCCCCTCCCAAATTCGAAGGTTTTAAAGGGTTGTAAGAAGAACTGACAGTTCAAAGAGAAAAGTAAAAAATAAAATCAGGTTGGGACATTTATGTTTTTAGCAATCCATGCTTTGGACTGAATCAGTATAGACAATCAAGGCCCGAGAGTCTTCTTTGTAAATGTTTTGTTTCACTTGATTTTGTGAGATGCTTCTCTAGTGAAAGAAATTTCTAAATGAACTCTCATTTCAGCAGTAATAGAAAAGAAAGATCAAACCCTTGAACTACATACTCAGATGAACAGAAATCCTGGATATGTAAGATTTAGTCATTAAAGGGTGAGGGTAAAATGAAAATCCTCTCAGTAATAGCTGAATCTGAGAAAATCTTCCAAGGAAATTAAACACTTGATCAAGGTCGTTAGTGGGAGCTGAGATTAGATAGGAGAGACGTCTGCGTCAGCTCATTCTGCCCAGTGGGCAGCCCACACCCTCCCTCGCCAGGCCTGCCCTTCCTCCAGCTGTCTCCACGGGAAACTGCAAGAGACTCTCATCTTCCTTTTTGTTAAGACAGATAAGATGCCATATTGCCAAAAAAACGTAAAGACATCTTTAAAAATTTAAATTTGAAAAAAACAATACATAATCAAGAATTTAGAGTTCAGAATCATTCTTCCAGCATGGACTAGGAGACCCGAAAGTGTAGCCTGAAACTGTGAGGTCAAAGGCGGTTCTAACCTATGTGTTGGCTTTAAGCTGAAAACTGAAAGGTAGAAGAAAATCAAAAGTTAAGATAGCACATCTGTCATTTGAGCACAGAAGAACAGAGAATTGTGGGTGCAGAGATGGCTCAGCCCGTTAACAGTGTTTCCTGATGTTGCAGAGGACCCTGTTTTCATTCCCAGAGCTCAGGTCACATGGCTCACAACCAACTGTAACTCCAGCTCCGGGGACCCAGTACCGCTGGCCTCCACCACAGCTTCTACTGCGGCCTGATGCCACCAGCCAGCCTGAGCTTGGAGAAAGAAACCGCTCAGGCTGGCCTTGCTGTCTCTTAAACCATGCCTCACTAACTTGTACTTGGTACTTCTTAATATTCAATATTGTTCTGATTTCATTTCAATACAGCATGACTTCTGTTATAAAATGATTGAGTAAATACAAAATTAGAAATATTTCTCTGGAATATTAGTTAGAATTTTTTGGTTGCCTGAGACCTTTATTTATTTATTTATTGCATGGGGGTCTCATATAGCCCAGGCTGGCCTCAAAAATCTCCATGAAACAGGCTGACCCGGAATTTTAGAGTACTCAGGCTTAAAGGTGCATGCCCCCGAGCTGGGTTTATGGGGCACTGGGAATTGAACCTGGGCATCTCAATTAAAAAAAAAAAAATGTAGCAAGAGAGAGGGGTAAAGGTAAACATACAGCTGAAGGCCCAACACAGGACCAGTTGATTGAGCGCCGACACTGCAGACCTGGAGATAGCATTGGCTCCTCAGGCTGAAGGCTTTCTCCACGAGACTGCCTCTGCCTTCAGCGTCCCATCGCAAGTCCAGGCTGTGAGCTGTCCTTCTGACTGGGCGGCTGTGAAGTGGGGTCCCACTGGCCTCTTTTACATTTGATTTATTTGTTAAAGTTGCCCTCAGAGCTCAGAGAAACACTTCAGGGGAGAGAGATTCACAGGCGGGAATGGGTTCAGGGCATGGACCGTCCAGGAACCTGCTGTGTCCAACTATCCAGAAGGTCCCAGGCCTTCGGACTGCTTACAGAGGCTTTGTTATGTAGGCATTAATGATGAAATCAGTGGCCACCGGTTTATCAGCTCAACCGTCAGCCTCTTTACCCTCCCCAGAGATACTGTGGTGGGATGGGGCTGAAAGTTCCAACCTCTAATCACTTGTGTGGTTTCCATGGCAACTGAGTCATTCTGGAGGGATGCTAAGGACCCCAGGCACCAGCCATCTCATCAAGACACAGAAAACACTTAGCGCTTGAGAAAGGAAAATATTCAATTGTTGATGTCATAAAATATCCAAAGAGTTTTGGAGCTGTATGTCGAGTATTTGGTAGGAGGCTGGAACGGATGCTTTATAATAATAACACATGACTGAATTTTTTTTCTTTCTCAAGTTTTTCCTACTTGGTTGTTCCAAAATATTTTATTATTGCTCATTACACTGTATATTCACGTGAGCGTGTGTGACACCTGCTATGTTTATGAGGGGCTTTTGGCTACAGAAAACCAGACATGGCACAAATACAGCACCTGGTCCCTGGAAATGCCTGAGTTGGAGAGCGAAGCCAACGTGGGATTAATTTGATGTAATTCAATCTCTTGGAACGAGTTTCTACTATAATTGCTTTAACATTACACTTGCTGGATGGTTAATTTGGATGAAGTGGAGCTGCCCCCTTCCTTTCCTCTTTCTTCCTTGATAAGTGTGAATTAGAATCCCAGGCTGACTTTACAGAGGGGATTAACTTATTCATTTCCCTCTAATGGCCTTCCAGGACGCCAGCTCAATTGTCGGTGAAATTTAGTGTTGCCCAGTAAGGTGACACCCTGCTTTAATGAGTTTCCTGGGAAAATTATTCTAAGGTGGCATAGACCCAAACGGCAGACCCCATTTGAAAAACACGTATCATATGATATTTATTTTCTTGGGTCAAGTCTCCCACCAATTTATCTTACCTCTGGGATAGACATTTCCCTAAAACAAATAGAACATCTGTGATCACTACAGACGTTAGAATACCTACACCCTAGAGGAAGATCCACCTTGGACTCCAATTTAGACAGAGATAATAAGGCATAAACTCAGAGAACCGGTTTTCCCACCAGGTCAGAGCTAAGGTAGGCAAAGTACTACTTGGATCAGTGCCGGCTTGTGAATAAAATAGCCAAGATTTAGTCTTCTTTGTGAGAGTGGCCATGAACTCACTATGTAGTTAAGGACAATTTTGAACTTCTGATTCTCTATCTATCTCCTCATTGCTACGGTATGGGACAGGCATGTGCCGTACGCCAGGTCTATGCAATGCTGAGGATTAAACCCAGGCCTGGCTCGACGCATACCAGGCAACACGCTACCAATTTGGCTGCATCCCCATACCTAGCCAGCCATTCCGCTGGTTCCTTCCACTGTCCTACCTTGCTCAGTTGCAATCACACACAATCAAAGCACCGAGTGATTCATAATTTATCTCTGTCAGTGTGAGCTTGAGAGAGCGTAGCATTCGAGGAAGACAGAGACCTAATGGGTAAGACAGAGCACAGGGCTCTCACGGGAAGAAGTCAGGGCTGACAGGAAGAGTAACAGAGGGCAGTGTCTGGAGAGGCAAGGCCGGCCATGGCAGGGGGCTGCCTCATTACACGGGCAGTGGGAAGCTACTGCAGAGTGTTAAGGATCTCATACGATGAGAGCTACATTTTTATAAGCTTTTCTGCTAGATGGAGAAAAGGTCAGTAGAGAGGGAGGCAGCGGGAAGGAAGCGAGAGGCCTCTCAGGTTTAAACTTGGGCCACAGAGAGAGACGCTGACCACAGGCAGGTGTTTGTTTTGCTGCTTTTGTTTGTCTGGAGAGCATTGGAGAGAGGATGAGGTGTTTCAGAAGCACGGAATTTGAGACGTCTGGAGCACATTAAGTTAGTTAGGTCAGGGTTCCCAAACAGAGACCGCGAACAGGGCGACCTAAGCAACAGATAACAGTTAGGTTTCTTATAGCTCTGCGGGCTTGGAAGGCCACAGTCAAGGTGCTGGCAGGGGAGTCTCATTCAGAAGACTTTTTTTTTTTATAGTCTATATTTTAAATCTTTTGCTATGACATTGCAAAAGCATGGAAGATCCATATTGACTATTTTTAGTACGGTGATGGAAGGACTCAAACATGGTAACTACATCGATGTTGACTCTGATGCGTGACCGTTGTCCTTCCGAGCACCTATCTCTGCCCCAAGCGTAGGCTTCTCTCAGTCATTTCTAGTTCCCTTGCGCAGTAGACTTGGGCTTCAGCAGCCAGCAATAGTGCTAAGGTCCTGGGAGAAGGTCCCACTGTGAAGTCGCTGTCCATCCTGCTGCTGGGCTGCACTCCAAGCTTTCTCCTCAGGCTGCCCAGAGGAAACAGAGCCCTGTAAAGCAACAGCCACCACCTTCGGCAGGCCTTCCGCTGTCCTTGTTTCTCTGGCCATCTCTCTCCTCCCACCCTATTCATTCTTACTTTCTTCATGTCTTTCTACTATCGAATGCTCTGCTTTCATTCCTTTTTGCTTATAGAAGATAGACTTCAAGCTTGGCAGAGAAAACACAAGCTCTCTAAGAGGGAATCCTGGACTACCTGGATCTTAATCTGCAGATGGTCCTGTGCCCCTACCCTGCCCTTTCTGGTTCCAGCCGGGAAGTTCCCATTCTTCTGTTCCCCATCTCTTCTGCCTCTGCACGAACTTCTCTCCTTCTCCTGGCCTCTGACTTTGGTTTCTTGGATCTTCCTCTCTCTGCTGCAGCCTCCCCACCCCACAGGTTAACTTCAACAGCTGCATCCTCTCTGGGCAATGTCCTCAATCCTGTATCTGCCAGGAACTGTTCAACCACTTTTCTTCCTCTAATAGTCAGACCTGAAGACACTGTCTGTACTGTCCTGTCCAGGTCCCTTCTCCTGTCCATAGTCTCGATTAGCCTCCTGCTGGGCTCTGCTGAAGGACGCTTGCTAAAACCACCATGACCTCTGAGTCACTAAGTCCCACAAACACTCTGGCTTGCTTGGTTTCTCTTCAGTGTCTCAACTGACAGCCCCAGAGGATGTCTGACCTTTTGATGTTGTGATGACGCTGTCATTTATAAGTGAGGCTTTTCTCCTTGCGCTGGCCCTTAGGACATCACCCTTTACTGCATTTTTTTTTTCTTACTTCTGTGAGGATAGCCCCTCAGTGTTCTCTTCCCACTTTTCTCTCTCAGAGAGAACGAGTGTAGGAAGCAGATCTCCTTGATAAAGTCCAGGACCAGCTCTGCCTCTTACAACCAGCCGCCCAGCGGCACACAGCGGAAGGGATGGAAAAATTCTGCTGTTTCTTACAAGATGCCAGGCATCTCTCAGTCACAATTCACACGTTGCTTCACCTGTTTCTGTGATTACACCGAGGTAAGTATTGTCAGCATTGTTTTGCAGATGCTGAAATTATTTAAGCCATCCACAACCACCAAGCTAGCAAGTAGAAGAGGTAAATTCGAAGCCACCTCTTTTGAGTCCTAGGATAAGGCTCTCTTCGGAGGTAGCAGCTGGCTTGTTGGGATTCAGGGGATACCCTAAGGGCTCTGTGATGGTTACCTTAGTTATCAAGTTGACACAATATAAGATCAACTGGGAAGAGAAACTCAATGAGGGCTTAGATCCAGTTGACCTGTGGACACGTCTATGATGGATTCTTGATTATGTTCTTTGATGAAGGAGACCCCGATAGCCGGCTGCACAGTCCCTCAATTGTGATTTGGAGCACATGTTAAAAATGAGAAAGTGATGGGCTGAGAGATGGCTCAGCAGTTAAGAGGCTGCTCTTCCGGAGGATCCGGGTTCAATTCCCAGCACCACATGGAGGTTCACAACTGTCTACAATTCTGGTTCTAGGGGACCTGACACCCTCACACAGAACATGTGCTCAGGAAAGACACCAATGCACATAAAATAAAATTTAAATTAAACTATTAAAAAATGAGAAGATGAGCTGAGGTCAAGCACTCCTTCCCTCTCTGCTAGCTCCGACTGCTTTTTGGCTGTGACCTCCCTGCAATCGTGGACTGTAACAGGATTGCGAGCCTAACATAAACCCTGTGCTGTGTGCCTGGGTGCCTCTGTGTGGCTGTGTGCACTGGCGTGTGCCTGAGTGCCTCAGCATGGCTGGATATGCTGGCCTGTGCCTGGGTGCCTGCCAGCACCTGTCTGCCTAGCGGCCAGTTGCCTTCGTCACTGTTCTAATACTCTGAAGAGACACCTGACCAGGGCAACACTTACGAAAGAAAGCATTCAGTTGGGGGCTTGTTCGCAGTTTTAGAGAATTAGTTCATGATCATCAGGGTGGGAATCAGATAGACACAGTGCTAGAGCAGGAGCTGCAGGCTTTCCGTTCTGATGGGGAGGCAGCAGGCAGAGCAAGAGGCCCTGGGCCTGGAGTGAGCTTTAGAAACTTCAAAGTCTTCCTCCAACAAGGCCACACCTCCCAATCCTTCCCAAACACTTTATCAACTGGGGACCAAGTGTTCACTTACAGGAGCCTATGGGGGCCATTTTCATTCAAGCCACCATACCAGGATACAAGCACATAAAATCTCTTACCTGCAAACAACCCCTTCAACCCTCTTCTGGCCCCTGGCACCCCTGGACCATCTTCTTTCACTGGTTGTAGTGCTTGGGCCTCACAGCTTGTTAGAGCTGTAGAGTGCCCACCAGATACACACCTACAGAATCAGCAGAATCACAACCTGCATTTAACACCGCACGACCGTCAAGAGAGGGCGGGGAGGGGTAGAGGGAAGTCCTGTCTGGGTGCATGTGTGCTCATGTGCTCTCACGTATGTTTGCATGTTCGTGAAGACCAGAGATCAACTGCAGGTGGCATTCCTCGGGCGCCTTTTATATCGTTTCTTGTTTCTTTGTTTTCATTTTGTTTGAGACAGGGTGGAGCTTGCCAAGGAGCCTGGGCTATGGAGCCCTAAGGGCCTGTCTCAGTTTTCGAGGAACCCGGCTGGTGAGCAGGCACCACCATACTCAGACATACATGCATGCATGCATGCATGCATGCATACATACATGCATACATGCACGCATACATACATACATGCATACATGCACGCATACATACATACATGCATACATATGTATAAGTCAGCATGGGCTCCAGGACCCAGCTCTCCATGCTTGCCCTATAAGCACCAGAGCACCTGAGGACCTCCTAAACCCTAGTTGGTTCGTAACACATATCAGTTTGAAAAGAGTCGCCCCGTCATTCTTGACCACAGAAATGAAGCATATTATAAGGCATTAATAAAAACTTACCAAGATCTTGCACAAATGAACTAGGGAGATAGGTTTAAATATGCTCGGTCCTCAGTACCATGCCATGAGGATTTGCACAGTCTGTCTTTATCCTTTGCCAGAAGTACAGACTTGGAGCCCCACCCCAAGATTAGCAAGTAGATGTTGGGGAGCAAGTCATGAATTATTCATTGATAGAAGCTCTGCAGGTCTCTTATCCATTCTTAGGAGAGGAGTTTTGGAAAAACCAAACTAAGGTGTGGCTCTAAATTAGATTTTCTATATTCCCAGAAAGGCCTCTTTTCTAAAGCCTCCTCGCCTGGGATGGCCACCAGCAGGTGCTCACTTATAAGAGCAAGATCTCATTTCTCCCCGAGTCTTATCATTTGCTTCATATTTATCATACATATTCATGACACCCTTACTTACATACTCAAATTACCATAAAGAGTGTATAAAACTTTCAAAACCCTAAGAATGCTTGACAGCCTAACCTTCATAAAAATCTAGAAACTGGAAATCCAATTATCAGGTGAATGGGGGAATTTAAACCACCCAGTATAATTTAAATTACAAATCCAATATCCCTTAATCAGCAAAAACCACGTCCACAGTTTTTAGGACAGAGTAAACAATTACCTCCGTGATAGAAGGAGGCATCTGACAGCTTGTGGGTGCTCAGATGCTATCTTTGGGGGCTGGGATGAGGCTCACTGGTAGAGCATGCTTGAAGCCTAGGTTCCATTTCCAACATCACACACATACACACACACACACACACACACAGGTGTACACCTACAGTATGTGTGTGTGAATGTATATTCATATATTCATATTGCAAGTCCAACTTTGCAAATAACCACATAGAGGTAATTTATCAGCACCTCCAGGGCCCTCAATAGTGTGTATTGGTGCTTTCTGCTTGAGTATTTGGACACACGGTGTGTGATAATGTAGTTGGTGGGCCTGCAATCACTGTGTGCGTGTCACTGTAACACTCTTTCAACACCATCTTATCCTTGAAATTCTTATAACCAAAGCTGTGACAAAGGCCTGAACAACCATCTCCCGGAAACTTCCCCAGGCTAGACTGCAGGCCCCTTGGGCCCCTGTGAGGGCCCCTGTCCCATCCTCGCCCTGTAAGATTCTGCCCAGAGGTCAGGGCATTCTGTTACACCTTCCCAGTACAGAACTGCCCCGGCTGCCTCTGTGCCACATTTCCTAATGTCTTCTACTGTATACCGAGGGGTCCATCCTCGGTGAAGGCCAGGCCTGCTTTCCTCTCTACGATGTGTACTAGATAGTTTAGAGACTGGTTGAGTCAAGGAACCACCCCCTGCCCTCCAGCGGATGACTACTGTCCTTTCACAAACAAAAGCAAACTTTCAGAAAAAAAAAAAAAAAAAATCAGCTTTTATTCCCTTCCTTCACCTGTTTAACTGTATTTTTTTCTGTACTTCTTTAAGGGGTTTATTCATTTCTTCTCTAACCGCCTCTGTCATCCTATGAGGTTGGATTAAGGTCATCTTCTTGTTCTTCGGCTGTGTTAGGGCAGCCTTGGCTTGCTGTAGTAGGATGGCTGTGTAGAGAGCCGAGGTTCAGACGCCATTACAAGATGGCGCCGGCATCCAGTCTCTGTACTGGTAACAACAGCCTCTGAGAGCACATGTGCAGTTGCAAAGCACGCCAAGCCACTGCCCCACCCCGGGCCGTCAGACGGGTATGAGTAAGCAGTCAATCAGGGTATGACACGTCACTCCACGTCACATAAGTGCGGTCGGGGCTTATTTAAGCAGCGCCATCTTGGGACTTGGGGTCTTCCTCCTTACATTGCGTGTAATAAAGCCTGCTGCAGAAGGATCCTGTCGTCCGTGTGCCTTCTTGCTGGCGAGAAGGTTACACAGGTCGTTACACGGCTGGGCTCTGGTGGTGCCATATTGCCCTGTCTCTTGTTGATTGTGTTCTGATGCTGGCCTTTAGCTGTCTGGTTGTCCCTGAATTTGGCTGGATGTTCCTGATGCCGGCAGCCCTCCTTGGGGGGCAGGCAGAGCCAGACAATGGAGCTCAGGGAGAAGAGTCCCAGGCAGCTGCCTGGCAGGGTTTTTATTGGGGTTTGAGCAAGAACCAGGAATTCCTAGCTTAGCAGTTACACGAACAAGCAATGGCAAGCTTGTGACAGAGTGATTGGCTGACTAACATAACTAACACTGAGCGAGCTATCTACAGACCTCAGGAATGTTAGGTCGGTGGGCTGCCCAGCACAGATGCCCCACCCTGAGATAAGACACCTTCCCATCTTGTGGTTATCTCCAGGCTGTTCCTTGGGTAGGGAATTTTACGGCTTTGTTTCAGGGACTGATGACTTTTGGGGTGGGGGTGGGGAGGCCAGGCCTGGTCCTTTCACTACCACATGGGTTCTGGGAATCAAACCCAAGTTGTAAATCTTGGCAGCAAGTGTCTTTCCCCATGAGCTGCCTCAGCAGCTCCCAAGTACACTGATCATATATAGTTATTTTTTATAATGAAAAAAGAAAATCCTCTAACACAGGATAGAGTTTTTAAAAAACAATGCATTCTAATACTAGAACAGGGACCATGGCTATGAACTTGTCCTCTGACTTATTTAACTTATCGACCTTCCTGTCCATCCATTTTGCTGTGAATCTTAGTCTATTGTCCTCCAAGGGTGTGAATAATTTAGTGTATGGGTATGTGTGTGTGTGAATATATATATGTCATATTTTCTCTATCAGTCATCTATTGATAGGCGTCTACTCTAATTTCATATCTTAGCTATTGTAAATACTATAGCAGTAAACATGAGCGTGTGTGCTTCTCTGATTTCCTTGTCTTTGACTATATACCTACAAGTAGGCTAACTGGGCCATGTGTTTTGTTTTAGGGAAGCCTACAACTTTCTCCCTAGCTGTACTAATTTACATTCTCACTAACAGTAAGAATTCCTTTCTCTTAGGTTTTAGTTTAAACCGCTTGTCTACAAGTTGTGCTGTTAAAACTCTGTCCATTTATCTACAACTACGTAAGTCTCCCTTTTTCTTTGCTGCTAAAACCCTGGCCTTAGGAGTTCTGATAGATGGCTCAGTGGTGAACAGCACTCACTGCTCCTGCAGAGGCCAGGATTTGATTCCCAGCACCGCCATGGTAGCTCACAACCATCTGTCACTCCAGCTCCAGGGGATCTGGGGTCCTCGTCTGACCTCACAGGTATCAAGCACACATATGATACATATGTGCAGGCAAAACACTTATACACATAAAAATTAAATTTAGCCAGGCGGTGATGACTCACACCTTAAATCCCAGCAGGCAGTTCTCTGTGAGTTTGAGACCAGCCTGGTCTACATAGTGAGTTCCAGAACAGTCAGGACTACACAGAGAAACCTGCCTTGAAAAAACAAGAAAACAAACAAAAATTTAAATGAATTTAGAGTTTCAAGCACCTAAAGGAGCCAGAAGAGAAGCATTCTCTAAAGTGTATACTCTCCACTGTTTGAACATTAGCGTTTGATGACATAATTTGTGTTGTTTTCTTTTGTGTTGAATAAAGTAAAATGAAGACTTGAGTAACCCCTGAAAATCAGCTGTCACATTTGTTCTTTATTATGGTGGAAGTTTCCCCACCTGAAAAGCCAAGTAGCATCTTGGGTCTGTCTTACTTGGAGTTGTGAGATGACAAATGACCTTGACCTCTACGTGTCTGCGCTGCTTCTCCAAGGGCTGGGTCTTGAAACCCTCTCACCTGTCCGGTCAGATCACATGAAGTTCCCGATTCTGTGCTCTTTTTGCTTTGTAAAAACTAGACTTTCATGCCATTCATCGTAAAAGTGTCCTTGTTTCAATCATAGACTTGTTCCTTTTCGATCTACTTCAGAGAAAGCACCCGTGGCTGTTGCTAAGGCTCCCTGAAGGGTTCTGTCTCCCTGCCCATCTGCTGGCAAATGCTCTGGTTTCCCTTTGCAGGACCCCACCCCCAGCTGTGCGGCCTCCATTCCTATCCAGGCTCTCCTGGTCTTCCAACAGTGTTCTTCTACTAGCACTCTGCCAGAGTCCATTCTGCAGGGGCATGCCAGACTGAGGCCTGCACACGCTAGACCCTTGCCATACTGTCTCACACGCTAATTCCCCAAGACCTTCTTTCTGCGTTTGCTATAACATCGAACCTCGGGCGGGGGCTGGGGGAAAGACTCAGAGTGTGACCTGCGTGTTGAGGACAGAATCCCTCTCCTCCCTGCTCTGGGTTGAGCTGGAAGCTCTACTAGGAAAAGTGTCAGCTCAGAACCCCAAGAGCAAGGTCTCAGCACACAGATTTATTTGTCCCAGAGAGACAGAGGGCAGAGATAACAGACAAAAACAGGAGATAGAGGATTAGGGAGAAGGGGAGGGAAAGGGGGCGGGAGGAAAGAGAAGCATTTGTCCCAGAGCGGGACAAGGACTGCCTCCAGATAGAGAGGAGACAGATAGATAGGAATGGGTGGTTTATAATGTTGCGGTGTTGTGGGGGGTGGAGGGAAAGAGGTCGACCCCATATTAGAATGAGGTGTTTAATTTTGATTGGGCATGTTGGTTAGGTGAGCCAAAGGGGGCTTTTGGTTGCTGGACTTCAGTACTTCCATAGCTGGACCTTGATAGTCAGCCTCAGGAGCAGGAAGTGGCCAAAGAAGGGAACAGACCTTGGTGGCTGGCCTTAGGAATGTAATCTAATGTTCTTTAGCGAGGCAGAGGGGAGGGGAGAAGGGCAAGGCCTGCCAGGCCCCAGCTGGCCAGACTCCCTTCATACTCCATGAGAGGCTAGACTATTGAAAGTTTTGTTCCAGCGGGGAACAGGGCTCAGGGAGCAGGAGGGTTTTCTGCGCAAACGTGGAAACCCGAATTTAGATCCCCAGTTACAAGGTAAAAAGCCAGGTGCAGCTGTGCCTGCCTGTTGGCCTCATGGGGTGGGGAGGGGAAGGGCTTGGAGGTGATGGTACAGAAACTGACCACGGTGGCCCACCGGTTCCCAGCCGAGTCAGAAAGTGGCAAGCTCTGGTTTCGGTGAGGAACCCTAACGTGGAGTTTGATGGCGCAGGAGACCTGCATACACATATACACACACACACATGTACCACACACAAGCACACGCAAAGTCTAAGACAACATCTGACAGTAGGTGCTCAGTAAGTAGCTACTTATTGAGTGAACAGAAGATCTGCTAAAGCTAGTGAAATGGAGGGGGGAGCCTTTGGGTCAGGATCCCAATGAGCTCGATTCGCTGCTTGCTGGGTCCTGCCTGAGCCTCCCCCTTCCCTGATGCATTTCCTTCCATTTTTTGTGTTGCTGGAGACAATTCTTTCTCTTTCGATTGTTGTAGGCACCATTGTGTGTCTCTGACGGGTGGAGGCGGGGTGGCACCGTGGCTGTCAGGGGGTAGCTTTGTGGAATTACATCGCTCCTACCTTTGTGTGGGATCCAGAGTCACACTCAAGTCCCCGGACTTTTGTCAGTCACTTTACTTGCTGAGCCATCTCACTGGCCCGAATTGTTTTATTTTTAAAAGTGTTTCTTTTCATTTACGTTTCCGTGTGTTTCCATGTGAGTACATGCTATGTGTATAAGGAAATAGGCAGAAACAGAAGAGGGTGTCGCAGCCCTTGGACCTGGAGTTACAAGCAGTTTTGAGCTGCCTGATCATGGGTTCTAGGAACTGGGGTCCTCTGGAAGAGCAGCATGGGCTCAACCATTGAGCCATCTCTCCAGCCCCCTCTCTGTTTTTAAATACACATGATCAAAGTGTGAACTTGAAAATATCCCCAATAAAATGACCCATTCGCAGGTTTCAGGGATGGGGGTGGGAGTGTTGCGGCCCCCTGCCCTTGAGGTAAGAGTCTATGGTGACATTGTCACCATACTTAGTGTCCACTGCGGTGATGCCAGATCTCTTCCTCAATCACGCTCCACCTGGTAGACTCTCCAGCCCCCGGATCTTCCTGTCTCCCCCATCTCCCTCTCCTCAGGGCTGGGATCACAGGCAAGTGCTACCCACCTGCCTTTTATGTGGCTGTTGGGACTCAAGCTCAGCTCCTCGCAGTTAGGAGAGAACTTTACGACTGAGCCACCCCCAGCCTTCCCCTGTGTCTTTTTCAGTGTTGGCGTCAAATCCAGGGTCACACACACTAAGCAAAGACTCAGTCCCTGAGCCCTATCCCCAGGCCTGGGTTCATGGTCACAGGTCTCAGCATCTATCTCAGAATGGCCTTGATCTCACTGTATAGCCCAAACTGTCCTCCAATTCTGGGTCCTCCTGCCTCCATCTGCCAAGTGCTGAGATGGTGGCCATCGTGCCCAGTCTGTGAGCACAGATTTTCTTAGCAAGCGTGTAGACATCATGTAAATAGAATCAAAAGGGACCAAGACTGGCAGTTAGGTGGCTGAGGGACACGGGAGAGACTGCATTTCCAGGGCTGGTTCCTGCTGTCCTGGCCAGCTGGACTCAGGAATGATACAAGCAGTGTCATTATGGGTGATGGGGTGTCAGGGTGGGTTTGGGGAGAACACTGATCTAGACCTCCTGTTTACTTGAACATGCTGTACATTTTGCCACTGAGACAACCATAATCTAAAGAATACTCAAGTGATTGGTTATATTAATCATTTACGCAAGCTTTTTGAGGGACTTTTGCCATATAAAAATTCGCTTGAAAGCAATATGAGCAATCTTCACATATTCCTCTTTATACTGTAAGAACCCTTCTGCTCTTTACACACGGTTGGTAAGCCCTGTGAAGACCCTCTGTCCCGATGCCTGTAAATGCTCTTCAGAGATGTTTATTTATATCTTCTGTTGATGAGGACAAACACCGGATGCCTGAGAGGTGACTGACAACAGTCCAGATGCCCTAGGAAGACAGTCACTGTCCCCCCGAGACCCTTATCTTTGAGTCTATCGGGCTCTTAAGGGTGTTCTAGTATGGATCTAAAATGTGGCCCCACTGGGGTTCCTGTGGTGAAGGCACTCCCCTCCCCCCTTCTCTGTGCTTTTTGACCATCACAAACTGAGCAGGACAACCCTACTTCATGCCCCAACCATGATGCCTTTTACTTTTTCATAAACCTGAATGCAGATCCAGATAAACCGTTGGCTGAAACAGAACCAAAACAAGTATTTTCTCCTTCACCTTGGCTTTCTTCTCCCTCCTCTTCCTCTTCTTCTTCCCTTCTCCTCCTCCTTCTCTTCCCCTTCCTCCTGCTCCTCCTGCTCCTCCTCTGTCTTCTTTCTGTTTTGTTTTGTTTTTTTGAGACAGGGTTTCTCTGTGTAGCCTTGGCTGTCCTGGGCTCGCAGTGATCTGCCTGCCTCTGCCTCCCGAGTGCTGGGATTAAAGGCGTGCTCCACTGATTTGGCTCCCTTGTGTGTTTTTGTTGCAGAGACAAGAAGCTGACTGAGACAAGGGACAGTGCTGGCATCTCATACAGTAAGTAATGAGCAAACACTTAGGTCAACAGAAAGCAGCAGACCCTCCCAAATGCCTGAATCTACACCACTAAGACACGTGGGTTGCTTACAGCAGACCTCCTTGTTGGTTTGTTTGAAGAACAGTGGCCTCTGGCTGAATGTCTTCTTTTATTCTTTAACTTTGTCCTTAAAATGAACCAGAGGATTGGGGCTTGTTTATCCCTGTGTTCCAAAAAAGGAAGCACAGTCTCTGCGAGGTCACATGTGTCTAAATTGCATGGTTAGTAGCAGGTAGACTGATGAAAGACAGGGCTGATCCCAAACCCTGTGCTCTTTGCATGAGGCCCCGAGGCCGGGAGAGGAGAGTCGGGACTTCCAAGAGTCATTTAACTTCCATGACCCCGCAGTCTGTGCCGAGAAAAGTGAAGCCATAAAGACAGGTTGTAGCAGCCCTGGGGGAGACTGGAAGTATCATCACTGTTAACTCCATGGATAGCCACGGAGTGAAAAACTGCATGGATGGCTCCAGGGACAAAGATAAGAAGTCTGGAGTCCATGCTGTTCTGGGCCTCAGGACAGAATCTCGTTGTGTTCTGCAGTGTCCTACGCACCCTGGCCCCTTAGTCACTGGACGGTTTTCCTGGCTGTTTGATCCGCTGATTGGATCTTCCAAGTCACCCTTCTGTTCCTTAATAGCGACCCCAAAGCTCAAGGGCAGCGCTGCTTGCAGTTGGATGCAAGGAAGAGCTATGAAGTGATTCCTTTAATGAAAAGGGCACAAGGTACGCGTGTTAGTGTTGCATTGCTATGGCAACAAGGCAGGAAAGAGGCATTGGCTCACAGTTTCCGAGGGTTCAGTACATCATGCTTAGGAAGACACGACGGAACTCCTGCTGTGGCAGGCCAGGAACAGAGAAAAGCGAAGGTCACCACGCTTCGGGTCTCTTCATTTTCCTCTTTTATTCATAACCTCTTGCTCCCTAGCTCATGGGATGGTGCCACCACCCTTCAGGGTAGGAGTCTGAGGGTTTTATTGCTGTGAGGAGACACCGTGACCACAGCAACTCTTAGAAAGGGAAATTTTTGGTTGGGGCTGGCTTACGGTTCAGAGGTTTAGTCCATTATCATCATGGTGGGAAGCATGATAAGGCCATACCTCTCAACAGTACCACTCCCTAAGAGCACCACAGTAGCTCTAGTCCCTCAGGCAAGCCTCCCTCCTTCACTTACGTACCCAGTCAGGTTGGCAAAGAAGAGGAACCATCAGGACCGTTTCCAGGCACCCCCTAGGGCTTTTGAACCAAACAAAACACAGATAAGGAAGGCACCGCAATTGACTGATTTATTGTCCCCAGTCACTTCTGGTCTGTCTCCCTCTGCTTCCCACTGTAATTCACTGACAAATTCAGAGACATTTGTATGTGACTAGACTGTACGGCAGCTGGTTTCATTTTGGATGCTTCCAGGAAACAGAAAGATGGGTGCTGGCCTCCAGCTGGCGTTCTCTCTGTGTTCACTCTGGGCCCTCGGCCTGTGGGATGGTGGTGTCCTCCCTCAGGGTGAGCCTTCCACACTCTGTAAAGCTTTCTGGGAACACCCTCACAGGCACACGCAAAGAAGTGTTTTCATAAGATTCTAAGTCCCATCACCTTCCAGGAAATATTAACTGTCATCCAGCAGAGACAGAGGATCTCTGTGAGTTCCAGGCCAGCCTGGTCTAGGGAGCAAGTTCTAGGATAGCCAGGGCTACAAAGAGAAACCCTGTCTCAAAAAATAAAAATAAAACAAAACAAAATCTACTTGTGGGCTTATTGCAGTTACAGCTGACAGACATTGTGGTTGACATTTGGGAACTTTTTTTGGTTTGGGTAAAAACAACCATTTCAAGACAATTTATCATTAAAATGTAGCAGGAAAAATCTTAAGGTAAAAACTTCTAAAAATCATCAATATTTTCACCTGTTCTTATGTGTTAAAGTCATAAACAAGTCGTCCAGAATTTTTCATTGATTTTTTTAATAACTGAAAACTTCAGTACTTAATTTTTTTTTCTTTTATCTTGTTTGTTTGTTTGTTTATGAGATAGGGTTTCACTGTGTAGCCCTGGCTGTCCTGGACTCACCTTGTAAACCAGGCTGGCCTGGAACTCACAGAGATCTGCCTGCCTCTGCCTTCCTGAGTGCTGGAATTACTGGAGTGCATCAATATGCCCAGCTCAATACTTACATCCTTAATTCCTGTAAAGTGATAAATTTAATGCTGATAGAGAAAGACTGATTTTCTGGCCCTTTCTTATAGTTTACTTGAGCAAAGAGAGACGGTGTTCAGCAGTCAGCGATGGGACTCCCCGGGTCTGAGCCCACACTCTAGCTATGTAAGACTGACTCTGATGCATTCTCCCCTCCACAGCAGACAGTGTCAGAAATGTCCTCAACAGCTGAGCTGTCCTCATATCTCACTGCATGACACTTAAGCTCATCGGGAGCCGTAGCCACCGAGAAAGTCACCATCACTGAAGAGTAAATCATGGTAAAAGAGGAGTGGATGAATGGATGGACGGACGGACGGACAGACAGACAGGAAGGAAAGCCAAAGCAGGGCACATGGCCTGGAGAGATAGACCAGTGGTTAGCCTGGCCTGATTAGTGGGTTCCAAGCCAGTGTGGATCCTATAAAAAAAAAAAAAAAAAAAAAAAAGGTTGGTGACTATGAGATGACACCCATGATCCCACCTCCTATATCCACGTGAACACGTGGACACCACAAACACACATGTATACAATAACTGATTAACTAGAATTCGCATATAAACCAGGTAACCCATTTCTGTATACTTACCCATGAGAAGTTAGAATACATCTGTAAAAACTCCTTATAATAGCATCACTCATAACAGACAAAGGTTGGGAGCAAATGAATAATTAATTGCCTGAGGCCTTGGCCATGGAGAAGTAAACGCTGCTCCGTCCATCTGATGACTAAGTGAGGAAGCAAAGTGCTAGCACACACCTTTACACGCACTCACCGTAGCAGCCGGATCTCCCTGACATCATGCTCAGCGAGCAAAGCAGAGCGTGGAAGCTGCAGCTTGGATGATGCTGTTTGTGTGGGGTTAGGAGGACAGAACACTCGGACAGAAGATGGACAGTCCTGGGTTGAGGATAGAAGACACAGACATGGACACACGTGAGGGAACGAGTTAGGGTAGAAAAACTTGATTGCACCGAAGCTTGCACAGCTGTGTGTTTTGCAGGGCCAGCCAGCGGTTCATGCCTGTGAGCTCGGTTCTTGTTGAGTAAAGGCAGGTGGAAGGCCAGGAACTCAAGGCTATCCTTGGCTACGAAGAGAGTTAGAGCAGCCGAGGTTTCATGAGAACTGTCTCAAAGCAATCCCTGAAACAACAGCAAAAAAGATGTGTAAACTTACTAGGCTCGTTGAATTTATTCTTAACATGGGTAGGTTTTGTGCATCATAAATTACACTTCCATAAAGTTTTTCTTTAAAATAAACACAGCTTTTAAAATAAATACTGCGAGACAGCATTTCTGATACACACCCCATCACTCCTTTAAAACAAATGACTGAAATATTCAGAAGTTCGGTGAAGGGGGAGCCTTCCTTCACGCTGCTGCCAGCATGCTCTTTCACTCCTTCACACACTTGCTTTAGTGCACCTTGTAACAGAGTTGGAACGATGATATATATATTTTTTAAGCCTGAAATGTTTTAGGGGGCTGGGGAATGTTTTGGTTTATTTGATAAGCGGTCCATGGAATCAGATTTTTAACTATGGCACTGAACAAGAACTGTAGCTTGAAGGATGGACGAAGCTGCTCCTCCAACAAACAGGCTTCTTCTTGCCGCCACTCTCTTGTCTCTGAGTCTATAATTAGTACTAACCTAAAAATGCTGCCAGACTTCTCCCTGGGTCTCTCCTCAGTTGAGCTAGAGATGGAGTCTCAAAACCTGTCTCACCTGGCATGTAGGTCAGTTGCGTGCCCAGAGCCTGGCTATGGTTCCCAGCACTGTGTAAAGAAGACGCGGCCACGTGTGCCAGTCAGACCCTGTAACCGCATGTGCCAGTCAGACCCTGTAACATGCAGGGAGTGAGGGCTGCTTTGAGATGTTAAATAGGCACCTCAGCCATTTGTCCTGGGTTTGAAACTTAACACTTACACAGTGTTTTCTTGGGGGTGGGGGGACATTACTATAATAAATAAATAATTACAAATTATTGAATAGTTAAAAGCTTTGAGGTGGTGGTGGTGGCTGCTGCCAGCCAGGACTACATAGAGAAAACCTGTCTCAAAAAAAAAAAAAAAAAAAAAAAAAAAAAAAACACCCCTCCCAAAGCTTTGCAACCTTCTTTAAATGCAGTTTCATTAGTCAGTCTTCAAAGCCCAGTCTTGATGTGGGCTGCTCCCCATCCTCCTTACAGCTCTCCTTCCCTGCCTCTTCAGTTTGCCCTTTCTTCTGTCCTCATCTCCTAAACCCTTCTTCAACCTCCAGAGCTTCTTCTCTACCGGCGAACCGGCCATCGCTCATAGGTCCACCCTCCTGAGGACCAATGCAGTGTGCTGAACTTAGACCTGCCTCCCATCCTTTCCCAAAGCCCGAGTGCAACCATCAGTGCCTGTGGGTGTGATGTGTGTGCTGGCAGCTCCAAAAGGCCAAAGGAGTGAGTTCCAGCTGGCCTACCTAAAAATGAAATGAAAAGAAAGACAAGAAAGAAGATAAAACGTCCATTAGTCTGCCAGGAGTAGAACAGAGAGAGGCAGAGGAGTTGTCACTATTTTCTTTCCCCTCAGCTCCACCTGAGAACCACATAAACCGAGAGGCAGATGAATCACAGGAAAGCAGGGATCCACCCGTCAGCTTTGCTACCCGTGAAACTTAGGTCCAAGAACATGGCTGAGATGTCCGAACTTTGAACTCAGCTTGGAAGAGTCACCCATCTGGCCCATGATGCAGCTCTGTCTGTAGAGTGCTCCCGCAGCAGGTACAAAGCCCCCAGCTCAGGCACTCTTTTCAAACACAGGCTGGTCTCATTGGAGCCCAGGATGCCCTCCCTAAAGACAGGCCACTCTAAGAAGGCAGGAAGGACAAGCTTTCCAACCCCACATCTCTCCCAAATGGTCACACCAGGGAAGGAGTGATGAAGGAGGAGGCCAGGAACATTTGCCTGTCTTTTGAGAGAGCCCCACTCTGGCTGGCCTGGGGCTCAGTTTGGAGCTCAGGCTAGCCTCGAACTTACAGAGATCTTCCTGCCTCTGGTGACTCCCAGTGCGAATTCCCTCAGTCTCCAGCTCTGGGCTAGTCATCTCGGGATCCCTTTCCTGGGCTACTCAAGGCCCTCAAGCACCGAGTGCTTCCATGTCTTGGTAGTTTTCACGCGCCAAGTTAAAATGTCTGTGAAGCACTTGTTTATGTGTGTGCACATGCAGGAGTCGGAGGACAGGGCGAGAGAGTCTGTTTTCTTCTTCCGCTGAACCCCAGACTAGACCCGAGCCTTTCCCCACACATTCGCCCACCAGAAAGTTCTTTTTTGAGTGCTGCTCGCATGACACTTTCTGTCTCCCCTGTTGGCTCTGAGCGGTGTGAGTGCAAGGGCTTGTCTTGTTCCTAACGAAGGCAGATCCTCCTTTCCAGACAGCAAGCCTGGCTGCAGGTTCCTGAATAGTGTAATCTTGAGACGCATCGGACCCAGGCCCGCTGAAGCTTTCGCAGAGGGCGTGGCCTTGAAGGGAGAGTCATTGGGTTAAGATGTGAGCATTCTACAGAGGAAGGAGCAAACTCAGGGAACTCAAAAGAGCACACAGTCTTACCCCATGGAGCAAAGCATCAGAATGGCTGCAGCTGGGAGAACAGCGGACTCAGCTCCGTGGAGGATTTGGAATTTATCTTAAGGGCAATGGTGGTGCCTTTGAAGGCGTTGCTTGGTGGTGTTTAATGTGGTGTTGGAAATCACCTGGAGGGCTTCATTCCTGCTAGGCGAACCTCCCCTGGTAATATGCTCCAGCACTCTTTGAAGGGCTTTTAAAAAGCATGAACATGGCCAGACTGACATTTTCTCCTCCTGGGAGAAAAGGTTTAAACGTACGAAGGCCTCGAAGGGGTCTTGGTAGAGTCTGGGGCTGGCAGCAAGAACAGGGACAGCAACTGACCTTGGTTGCCCACAGTGAGGAGGAGCAAGCCAGTGACTGACTAAGTGATGTCACTGAAAGACTGGTGGATCCAGGGCACCTCCAGTGCTGGCATGGATGGTGGTGGCTTTACTGAGACTGTGGGCACCGGAAGAGGCTTGGCAAGGAGAAAGTGGGGTTTACAGTCCCTAGTTTGGGTGTTCATAAGACAATCAAAGGGAAAGTCTGCCCCCTAAGCAGCTGGAAAAATGAGTCAACTGAAAATAGAGATGATTCATGCAGGAAATCTGCCAAGTGGATAAGAATTTTGGATTTGTGTACAAGGCCCTTGACACCCCTAGAAAACTAGAGGTGTTGGATGAGAGCCTAATGAAGAACACTGGAGGAAGAACAGCCCCTCGCTGGGTCCTGAGGAGTCCCAGCACACTGACAGAGAAGGAGGACCCATCACGACGACCAGGAAGAACGTACTGTGAAGAACAAGGAAAACAGGAGCGTGTGGAGCCATACAGGAGCCCGGAGATGCAGCATGTACCCAGCAGGCCTTTCCTCATATGGTGGCATCAGGTCCTGCCCCGGACCGATGCGAGCTGCCCTGTGGGTGCTGGGAACCAAACCTGGGTCCTCTGGAAGAGCAGAGCACTGTGCCTCAGCCAGCCTGCCTTATTTTTTTAATGTGAACATACGTACATGTGGAGGTCAGAGGACGGCTATCAGGAGCTCTCTCCCTTCATTTCCTGGGTACCCGGCTTAAGCTGATGTCCTCAGGCTTGGTGGCAAGTGCTTTTCCTGCTGAGCCATCTCACTTGTTGGGACACTTTGTTTTTTGAGGCAACACCTCATCACTTAACCTAGAGCTGATGGGTTTGGCAGCACTGACCAGCCAGTGAGCCCTGGAGACTCAAGTCTCCACTTCCCAGGACTGGGGGTGAGGAGGTTGGAAGAGGACCCACCGGAACTGGAATTGCAGATGGTTGTGAGCCACCAGATGGGTGCTGGGAACTGAACCTTTGCCCATCTCTTCAGCCTCTGTTATAAACCTTTAAAACAAAAAAACAGAAACTGAGGGGCATAATTACCCCCCCTAGATTTTGAAACGGAAGCTACTAGATAAAGTCGCTCTTCCAAAGACACACAGGCAACTGCTGGGAGATGATGGACAGCCAGCCCTTCCTGCTTCCAAAGCCCAGGCTTTCAACTACCATCTCTCCCCGAAGAAGTAAATGTTCTCACTTTAACAGACATCTGTGGAGACTTTTTTTTTTTAACTGGCAGCTCTCCCAATTTATCTCAAATTATAGCACTGGCAGAGCAATCTGCTTTCATTCCAAGAATGCTTTCTTCTGAGGCGGGCGGGCCCTCCTGAGCCGCCTTTCCCTTTGCCCCCTCCCCTCTGCCTGCCTGCCACAGCAGATTCTGGCTCCTTAATTCCAGGTGTCCATAGTGTTTTCTCAACACCTAGTGTGGTTTGCTCCACCAGCAAGCTCGCCTGAAGGCTCCGGCAGGGATGGTGTGGGTCTGCTTCAGAACTCTGTGCTCCGGGTGTCCAACACTGTAGTTCCCAGGATCCTGAACAGGAGAGTAAGTTGCAGGCCCAAACTCAATAGCACACAGGTGTGCCATGAAGAATCCTAACCCTTGCTTACCAGAGCCTTACCAAAAGCTAGGCCGAGAAACTTGGCTTCTACGAAGATAGCCTGAACTACCTGGCAGGCCAGTCCTTCAAGACATCAAGCCGTCCTCCTGTGAAGAGAGGAAGCCATGGTGCCAGTGGGGTGTGAGGGGTGAAGAGGGATGATGCCCTCTTCACCACAGATAAATCACAAAGCAAAGGCCTTGAGGAATTTAGTCAGTTGTGTAAGTATGTAAGCTACTATTTACATGCACATACATGCACACACACACACACACACAGCACTGAAAGCTCACTTGGGATGTGGCAATTATTTCCTGTCTCAGTAGTGAAGGCCCCAGCTGGGTAGTGGCACTAGCCTGTGTCCCAGGAGGAGGAAGAGGCCTGGTCTACACGTGAGACCCTCCCTTCTGTGCTGGGGTGGACCCAGGCCTCGTGCAAGCTGGGGAAGGAAGCTCTCTGACACCTTGCACAGCCCTGGGCCCAGATCTCTGCTCTAAATAAATAAATAAATAAATATTTTAAAAAAAAATCCAAATATCTAGAGGAAAACATGAATCCCAGCACAACTGAGTTTTGGCTGATTCTTGGGTCCTTGCTTCTTTTCTGTCACTATTTCAGCTATTTCTCCTGGCACATCTACCTGCAAGCTAGGCAGTGCTGTGTGGGTTAGATTTCACTCTGCTCACTTAGCTGGTGAGCAGCCTGGACAATGGGCCAGCTGACACGGAGCTGGCCTGCCTCTCACAGCCTTCTGATACATGGTAACTTTTTCTGATACACAGGAATCAGCTACTCCCTGGACAGATTGCTACTTTACATCAGCGCTGTCAACCTGTGAGTCAGGAGGCCTTGCCCAGTCCAAGGACCTCTCACAGGGGTGGATGTGAAAACACAGGAATTTATATTCTGCGTCCTTACAGGAGCAGAATTAAGGTTCCAAAGTAGCAATGGAGTAATTTTGTGGTTGGGTCACCTGTGACAAAGGGTCCCAGCATGGGAAAGGTTGAGAAGCACTGCCTGTCTCCTCGGTTAACTTGCTGATGGCTTTGCTCCTTCTTAGCAGAAGCTCACAGCACAGCAGTCACGGGACCTCATCACTCCTAAGCAATTCCCAAACTATGCTGCTTTTCTTGGTTCCCTGCAACATTCTTTTCAGATTAGTCAGATTGGCCATTGCTCCTCATTTCCAAAGCCTACTGCCAAACTCATCAATTTCTGTTCCCAACCCTTAGGGATCTGCCTTATTTCCCTCCTCACTAAAAGAATTAGTCCTTATGTGTTTGAGCTTTTTTTTTTTTTTTTTTCCTGGTGGCTGACAACTGAAGGGGAAAGAACATTGTTTTATGAATTTTCTTGAGCTGGGCTTGGTGGCACACGCCTTTGACCCCATCACTCAGGAGGCAGAGGCAGGCAGATCCTTGTGAGTTCCGGGCCAGCCTGGCCCAGGAGAGCGGAGGCTACACAGAGAAGCCCCGTCTCAAGAAAACAAACCAAACCAAAACAAGAATTTTCTGTGGACTAAGCAATGGCCATCTTCCTCCTGTAAGATCCTAACGACAAAACAATGCTCGGTTCCTTCAAAGATCGCCTTTGGTGAGTCCGATCGTTCTGTGAGAGGGTGTGTCAGGAGGGTGGCATGTGCTGGGAAATCCCATCAGCATGGGTGGTGGCTTCCCTCTTGAGCTTTCCCTTTCCTCTTCCCTAAGGCCCGGCCAGCCTGCAGCTGGGGCAGAATGACCCTGGCCCTGCTTACAAGAGAGTGGTCAGCAAGGCCGGCTATGGTGATCATTGGCCAGCAGGCACAGCTGGTTCATGAAGACGGAGGTTGCGCTGAGGGAGGACAGGTATCTGTACAAATATGAACACGTCTCTGTTTTTACGGAACTGCCCCTAACTCACTTCTGGTGCATGTCTGTAGACAGCAGATTGACAGTCAACTAGATGACCACCAGACACTAGATTCCCACGCAGAATCATCCCGTGTGTAACTCACTGCTGTGCTTCTGTCACACTTGTCTCTTTCTCCGCCTCTCTCACTGGGATTGAACCCAGAAACTTCAGCAGCTCAGTACCATTAAGCTAAGGCTTTAACCCCTGCCGTCCCTCTTTTGCGAAGATAAAGGGATAATTTAACCTGTCACTTTCATTTAATGCATAATAATGAATTATGCAATGTGCAAAGACTTTCTAACAATCTGACATCCAAACTGTGGGTGTGATAAAAATTTAGTGTTTAAAAAATTATTTGCACATATGTTTGTCTGAGTGTGGTTTTGCACATGTGAATTCGGTGCCTGCAGAAGCCAGAAGAAGGGGTTGGATCCCCTGGGGCTGGAGTGAGTGACGAGCGGCTGTGTGTCACCTGACATGGGTGCTGGGACCTGAACTCTGGTTCTCTGCAAGAGCAGTGTGAGCTCCTAACCCCTGAGGCAGCCATGTATTTCTAACCAAAGGTCACTGATGGGGCTAAGTTGGTAGCAAGCTTGTATACGATGCACAGAGCCCTGAATTCAACCCTCAGCACACCCAAAACAGTTATGCCAGCTCAAGAGTTCAAGGCCAGCCTGTAGAACACGAAACTCTGGTTTTTTTGTTTTGTTTTGTTTTGAACCTACTTTTACTTTTCCAGTTTTTAAACCATTTCACATGTGTACACCTTCCATTTTGACAGCATGTGGACCCTCTTCCTCCCCCAAACCCTCTAGCACATTCTTGTCTACTTGGTTCCTAAGAGATTAACCAGGCCCATCTGCGTAATTAGGGGCTTTGGAGCTGTAGGAGCCTCGTGGGCTCTTCAGAGGGCACACAACTAAAGTTCCGATTTCCCCACTCCTAGAACGTGCAAAAGGCGCTGTGTCCCCACTGCCCTTCCTTATCTGTGTGGGTGCAGGGCAGGTGGCCACAGTCGGTGAGCCAATGACTTCAGTTGTTTGGAATTTGGACAATAGTGTGCCAAAGGCTTCAGTCTGTCTTCTGGCCCTCACACACTTCCTGCCTCTCCTCCCCCGCATTCCCTGAGCCTTTCACGAGGTGGTGTGAGTTGCTTGCTTGCGCCCACATCCATCACTCGTCTTCTGTGCCCTGGGCAGCCATGAGTCTCCGAATTCACCACTGTTACTGTCAGTTTCGCCGATATGGGTGGGGCGCTGCTGCTTCTGTCCGTGGGTGTAAGTGTGGTATTCAGAAGACCGTTTGCTGCTGGGCACGCTTCCTCCAACCACCTCAGTAATCTCACAAGAAAATGACTCTGCTTTCTGAAATCGAATTCCTGGAGCCCATTTTCTCAAGTATGGTGAGAGTTAGTGTCAGATGAGGTAAGTAGGTGCAGCAAGAATGCCACGTGAGTGTGAGGCAGAGGGAGAACCTCTCTGAGGGAGGGATATTTAGCTGAAACGGTGGGTCCTGAGACCTCACAGGCTAATATTTATACAGTAGCGTATGAAAGCGCTCCGGCTAGGGGCCCCGGAGCTGCCTGGGAACAGGCGCACTGCAGCCGTGAGCTGAGGCTGCGCAGGCTCCCGGCACACAGTGACGCTTCCGTGCACGAGTGGGTTCCCGAGAAGATTCACACTGGCCCAGGCACACAGCCTGCCACCCCAGGGTGAGAGAAGATAACAATCAGGCCCTATTTCATTGTGTCTCGAGACTCAAAGGCGTTTTAGGGGCCTGAAGTTTAAAAATGGAGACAAAGGAGGATGGACATGGTAGTGCAACCTTTCAGCCCTCAGGAGGCAGAGGCGGCAGAGATGGCAGATCTCTGTGAGTTCAAGGCAGCCTGGTCTACAAAGTGAGTTCCAGGACAGCCAAGGCTACACAGAGAAATCCTGTTTCAATCACAAATCAATAGAAGCTGGGCGTGGCAGGACACACCTTTCATCCCGGACTCAGGAGGTAGAGGCAGAGGACTCTCCAGGCCTGCCAGCGCTATCTATTGAGACCCCTTTTCCCAGCTTATAGAAAGCAAAGGTCCAGCCTGGGCTCCCAAGGCAGCTGTCAACTGCCCACCCCCAATAATCTGTATCTTTTGAAATGCTCCATCTCCTAATGGTTCCATGACCTCTGAGATCAGGACTACCACAAAAAAAAATTGAAAATATTAAAGAAACACCTGCACTCCCGTATTCCAGCCAGGCTCAGAAAGACAAGTGTTGCACAACCTTGCTGATAAGGGGAATGTAAATGAGTTGCTGCCACGGAGGTTAAGAGCAAGACTGTGGTCAAGATGAGTATCTGAGATGGAGTGGTGAGATAGACAGGGGTGGGGTGGTGAGCAGACTCTGGCTTAGTCGTAGGGAGAGAGCCCTGATGCGCTCCTGCACAGTAAGGTGACTGCAGGTTGTAATGTGTCACCTGCCTCAGAACGCTGTAAGAAAAGATGCTGTCTTCACGGTAAAGAAATGATAAACGCTCGAGCTAGATATGGAATGTACCTATTTATGAACATGTCTCCATAGGTCTCTGGGTGACAGTATGTGCACACGTGTGCCTATGCTCACTCGCAGACCAGAAGTGGGTGTCACGTGTCCCCCCAATCACTGTCTGCTTAGTCCTTTGAGTCTGGGTCTCTTCTTATGGCTGGAGTTTACATTGTCCTCATCTAGGCTAGTCCCAGCAGTTCTTCCAGAGTCGGAGGAGCTACTAGTAAAGGCATGAGATGCCCAGCTTGTTAAAAGAGTGCTTGAATCGGAACTTTGTCCTCACGAGTGAGAAGCAAGCTTAAGTTCTCAGCCATCTCAGCAGCCCTGAGATGATTACATTGATGTATTCATAGACCAAAACATCACGTGATACTCTATGAACATGCATTGCTTCCACATGTCATTAAAAATACAATTAAAGGGTGGATGTGAGTCAGTGAAGAAACACTTGCCTCTTATGCATGAGGTCCTGATTAGAGAAAGAGACAAAGATGATAGACAGACAGATGTATGATTGATAGATGATAGACAGATGATACATAGATGATAAGTAGATAGATAACAGATGGATAGACAGACAGATAGATAGATGACAGATAGAAGCGGTGAGCATACCATGAGTGCAGGGTACTCCCAGCCCCCACGCCACGTGGCTTTCTCTAGCAAGCCAGATGGTTCAAAGCCCATGATTTGAGACGCAGACAGGCCGTCATCAGCACATTTCACCAATCCTACCTGAGATGGAGGCGCTGGCCAGTGTAATCATTCAGTCTGGTAATGCCGCCAGCGGACAGTGATGGAACGGTCCCTGAGTGGTGAGGAATACTGTTAACACAGACAAGGCTAGAGCTTGGCCCTGCTTGCTCCTCCCTGAAGCCAGGGACCATATCACCTCTGTGTATCCCTGGGATGTTGGTCTGCGATTAGAACTTATCCTAGGTGAAGAACAGCGATTTGGTTCTTTCTCCCACCACGCCTTCGGTTGCTGACCTCCTTCCCCCCTTCTCTGAGGTCCTGCTCAGGTGCTCTGTGTTTCTGAGAGTCTCTTGATGAGGTCACCTGATAGGCTTGCCTGGACTTCTTAGTCTGATCATCCTCAGGCCCCATCACATCTCGTTCCTCTAGTCTCGCCTTCAGCTTGATGCTGGAAAGAAGTGATTTTATCCCTCACTGCCTGTGACTTAAAGGTGTCCTTACGGGTATTTATAGTCTTGAAGATAAAATGCCTTTAGAGAAATGGCCTGTTGTGACTGAACTCCCTAGCTTGAGCCTATGTTGTGAAACTTTGGAAAAGGTCTTTTGTTCATGAATCTTGGTTTATTTATTTGTCAGGTGGAAGATTTATTTGTTAGGACCTCAGGCTAGCTCAGTTGGTGGAATGGCAAAAGGCCTGGTCTGGATCTTCAGTGCTGTGGAGTTCTGTATGTGTGTGCCTCTAATCTGAGAACTCCAGAGATGGAAGCAGGACAAGAATTTCAAGGTTGTCCTAGCTGCATAGTGAGGAATACATGAGATCTGCCTCAAGAAATAGGGGGAAGGGCTGGAGCCATGACTGCTCAGGGAAAAGTGCTTTCGGCTCTTGCCGAGAACCCGGGTTTGGTTCCCAGCAACCACCTGTGGCTCCTCGTAATCTCTCCAGTTCAGGGGATCCAACACCCTCCTCTGACCTTCAGACACCAGGCATATTTGCATAGTACACAGACATCCATGCATACAAGCATTTATATACACAAAGGTAAAATAATCCGATAGAACCAAGTGTCCTTAAAGTACACAAAAAACCTCTACTAAACGATTCAGCATTGAAAAAGGCCCACTTCAGTGCAGTCTGGGTCACTGCAGAAGCAAAAATAGACTTGCAGCTGAAGAATCCTTGATGTCCCGAATCCCTCTGAGCTTACCGTGGTTACGGACGCCATATGAGCTGAGCTGGCTGTACCCTTTGAACTGTGATGATCTAAGTGATGATCTAAGCAGTCAGACAACGGCAAAGTTCACAAAATTCAGTTTACCAGAACACAAGGGATTTCCCACATATAGCAGTTATTCTACTTGATTGATTCTAAGATATTGAAGGTTGAAAGATGTACCTTTTTTTGTTTTTGTTTTTGTCTTTGTTTTTAACTCTTTGGAAAGAAAACAAATGTCAGGTACAAACTATTTTTAAGGTAACTTGTAAAGATGTCACAACACTGAACAAAGGTTATAAAATTGAAAACATACAGATTTTAACATACGTGGACCATTTCATTTTAGTACTTTATGCTATATTGTGTGTGTGTGTATATATATATATATAATTACAAGCCTTTAAGGGAAATAAAAGTTATTTTCCTGTGAGAGCAGATCAATGGGTCAAGCTCACTGCAGAGCACACTTTGCCATCAAAGTTTCAGAAACCATGGCTCCAGCAGGGCTTGCTCTTGCAGAGGATCCTGGTTTGGTTCCCAGAACCGCATTTCACAAGCATCCATAGCCAGTTCCTGGGGATCAGCCCCCTATCTTGACCACTGTCTCTTAGCCCCAGGCACCAAGCAGGCACTCGGTGCCACTCACATGCAGGCAAAACACTCCCACACATACAATAACGTAAAAACAATTAAAGCAATTTTTTTGTTCTGTTTTTGAGATAGGGTTTCTCCGTGTAGCCCTGGCTGATCTCAAACTCAGAGATCCACTTGCCTCTGCCACCACGTTTAGCTACCCTAAAACAGTTTCTAAATTTTATGAACTACAATCATTTCAGCTAGTCCCATGCATATGACGTTATCAAGCAAGTTTCTGGGTGTGAGCATCCATCTTGGGTGTTAACATGACTGGATCTGGAATCAACTAGACAGGCCACTGGGTGCTCCATCAGGTTATTTGAAGCGGGAAGACTCACCTTAAAATTGCCTTCAGGTGGCAGCCCAGCTAAAGGAGCTGGGAGAAGGAAGCCTCTCGATCTCTGCTTGCTGCCGCCCTCCAAGGCAAGTCCATTCACTTTGTTTTGATGCTGGTGCTGCATTCCTCTGTTGATATGCAGAGCCAGCTTCCGGTTCCAGCGCGGACGGAGGATTAGGGGCTCTGCAGGATTCCTGGCAGCCTGCAGGACCGGAGTGGGCTGGCTGAGCTGATCCAGCCTGGTGGAGACATCCTCCTAGAATACCCAGACTGTATCAATCACGTCATAATATTAATTCTATCTGCTCTATTCCTCTAGAGAGCCCTGATTCAGACACTGGGTGTCCCTGCTATCAACCCTTCTCCACAGGCAGGAAATATTTTGATCCTTCTGATTGAATATTTCATTGTGCCTGGCAACAACAACAATTTTCCATACATTCGTACTGTTTAGCACGTGATTTATGCATCGCTCCCTTATGGCTTTTATCTACTGCAGCCTGGTAAGCTCTGACTGAACTGATTCTGCACTGCAGAGAGGCAGCTCCTGGAGGAAACTGGCTCCAGACCTTCTCATCAGATCATGTGCTGTTCTGCTTGTTGATACTGTAACATAACACACAAGGTAAGCAGCCTGTAAGAGGAAAAACAACCACTCATTTTTGTTCATAGTTCATGGGTTGCTTCTGTTGCTGTGGGGCCCAGGGAGCATGTTCTGAGACCAGGGTCTCACTTCACAGCTGGGAAACCAGGAGAAGGGGAAGAGAGTCTCAGATTCTACCCTGACTTTTAAGAACACAAGCCTAATCACAGAGTCACTGCTTGGACCAGCTCTCAACAGCACTAAGTTGGACTAAAGCCTTCAACACATGAGACTCTGGGAAACATTCCAGATCCAAACTGTAGCATCAGGTGAGACACTAGCTCTCCATAGCGAGCTGTGACCTTTAAAGATGGTGTTTCAGGCATATGAATTGTGATCTGTTCTTTCCTATAGTCTGGAGTATGTGCAGCCTCACAGGCACAGTGCATTAGAAGAGAGTATGGCTCGAAATACAATCAGTTCTTCAGCTCTGTGGACTGTTATGCCACGCCATAAACAACCTTCATTAAAGATGAACTAGCTAATCAACCAGGAAGACATTTGCCAGTTTGTAAGAGAAATTTTAATCTTCTGAAATACAAAGAGAAATGGATGTTAAAACACTAACATCACAATAGAGCTCTTTTTCTATTTCTGATTACGTTTCCTAAATGTATGTCTCACAGGTGTGATGGCTATTTTGCTTGTTGACTTGACCACATATGGAATTAACTAAAACCCCCAAAAGGCTGACATGCCTGAGGGATTTTTTTGTAATTAAATCATTTGAAGTGGGAAGTTCCCTTCTTGTCCAGATCTTTGGGGATGGAACACACACCTTTAATCCAGATCTTTTGAGGTGTGAATACCCACCTTTAATCTGGGCCGCACCTTCTGCTGGAAGCCTACTAAAAGGATGTGGAAGAAGGAAGCTTTTGCTTTCTGCCTTCTCAGTATTGTGCTCAGTGGCAAGTCCTTCACTGGCATTAGAGCCAACTTGTTTGGGATTCCAACGTATACTGAAAACCAACCAAGGCCCAGCCTCTCGAGGACTGAACAACTACTGGATTCCTGGACTGTTCTTAGGCAGTCATTGTTGGATTAGCTGGACCATAGGCAGTAAGTCATTCTAATAAATATATAATAAATTATATATAATAAATATTTATTCTATAAGTTCTGCTGTTCTCGAGAACTCAGACTAATACAGATTGATTCCAGAAGTAGGGTGTTGGTTGACAGACCTGACCACGTCTTGAGGAGGATTACGAAAGGATTTTGGAACTCTGGGTAGAAGAGTCAATGAGTGTTGAGAGTTTAGCAGGGTGTTCTGTGGGAGCTTGGAAGATAAGAGTGTTGAGAGCAGTGCGGAAGAAGGAGGTCTGGCTTGTGGAGTACCACAGGGAAGTTTGAAGACTCTGTCAGGGCTGTTTGTTATTTTGAATTAAGAGGCTGTGGTTCTGGTTAACTGGGGCTGAAGAATCAGCTGTGAATAACAAGTGACCAGAAACATCAATGTGAAACCTTTGGGTTACTGGGACCACTGATACTGGCCAGCTAGAATTGTGAAATCGGTGGTGATTAAGAAGAGACCCCCATCACTGAGGTCAATCTTCTGGAAAGTGTCTCCTTAGGGTCAGCAGCACACAGAAGCTGAGTTCCAGAAGTGGTCAAGGTGGTACCCTGTGCTGGCAGCCAAACTTGGTAGTGGAAGAGTCACACAGGTGGTTTAGGGTTTGGGCGCAGGAGCTGAGGTTTGGCAGTGTATGGCAGGCAGGGTTGGAGTCCCTGAAGAGCCCCAGAGTGGCTGCTGGTGAAAGTGCAGCTCAGCTGCAGCAAGGGAGCCTGGCCTGGTGGAGATGCCAGTGCCATCAGAAGACCCGGAACAGCAGCAGCAGTGGCGTGGAGCCAGCCTGAGCCTGGAAGACAGGCAGTGTGTCCTGCATGCTGCAGGGCGGAAAACTGACCCTAGCCCTTTGGAGGAGCCCAGAAGATTGTGAATGGATCTTAGACATTGAGTTATTTACACAGTTGGAGTTCGGGTTTGCTTTGATTTTATTGTGAATGTGCCCTGGTCCTTCCCTCTTGAAGTAAGAAAGTATTTAACTTATCTTTTATTTTATAGAAGCCCATAGTTGGGAGACATTATATTTTTTAAAGACTTTGGATTTTAAAAGAGACTGAATTTTTAAATGTTTGAAATTTTAAAGGCTGTGGGACTTTTTTAAGTTTATAAAATGTTTTATATTGTAATATCTTTATTAATGTGTGGTCTTGAGATGAACAAGAAAGAAAAGGTTATGGTTTAGTGATGATATATTTTTGTGTCAAGTTAACAAGGGTCGGTTGTGATAGCCAGTTTTAGGTCAACTTGACACAAGCTAAAGTTATCTAAGAGGAGGGAACCTCAATTTTAAAAAATGCCTCTGTAAGAACCTGTTGTAAGCATGCCTGTAGGGCATTTTCCTTATTAGTGATTGATGGGGGAAGGCCCAGCCCATTGTGGGTGGGGCCACCCCTGGGCTGTGGTCCTGGGTTCCATAAGAAAACAGCTGAGCAAGCCGTGACCAGCACCCTTCATGGCCTCTGCATCCTCTCCTGCCTCCAGGCTCCTGCCCTGCTTGAGCTCCTGTCTTGACTTCCTCAGTAATGAACTAAGATGTGGAAGCATAAGCTGAATAAACCCGCTCCTCCGCGAGCAGCTTTGGTCGTGGGGTTTCATCACAGCAGAAGTAGCCTAAGTAAGACAAAAGGGTACAACGATCACTCTTTGCTTTCAACATAGTTGTAGACTTTTAATTAAATAATATTGTAGCTCAGCTGTTTTTGTGCTTGGCTAGTGTGCACAAAACTGTTGGTTCAAGCCCCAGCACTGTATAAACAAGTGGTTGTAACTGGTATCATCCTTGCACTTAGGAGGCTTGAACAGGAGGATCTGAAGTTTGAGGTGACCCTTGACTGTGTATGGACTTTGAGACCATTTTGGACTTATGAGATGCTGTGTCTAAAAACAAACAAACAAACAAACAAACAAGTATAAAAATGATTGTTGGGGAGTTCATGCTCCTTTGGAAGGGATTTAATCTCGTCTATATGAAACCATCCATCCCCATTTGCTCAGCATTATTTTCCTGTTTGTGATTACAAGGGAAGTGAGTCCCTGTGAGCTAATTCACCAGCAAACTGTTTTACACTCTTTTTCTTTAATAAAGCAGATGGGAGAGCTGAGATTACAAATGCCTTCTTCCTTTTGATGGATGTCAAGGAAATTATAATATTTGGAATCTCTGACTTAAGAAAAAAAGAACAACAAAAGAATATGTCACGTTTCACGCATGTGGAAATTTGATGAAGGTGCCGTGGGGTGGCTCTTTACCAGGAGAAGCCTGGCTGGAGAGTTCTCCAGATCTCCGGGGAGTGAGATTTACCTGTAACTTTCTATTTGTCTCTCAGCTGTATGAGTCAATTGCTTGATTTGATCAGCAGTCTTGGTCAGTGTTC